>CM077585.1:31417068-31913671 GCA_039657365.1 Stephania yunnanensis | reverse complement strand
TTATTTCACAAAAAGTATAAAGTTACTTTTTTACTAAATATGTGATAACACCTTATGAGAAGTCATATCACCTATTTGTAGGCTTGCTGGGTGTGAGGTATGTGAGGTGGCGATGACTTGGCAAGGAGATTATGTATAGATAAGGCTCCTCTTTAAAAGGAGCCATTCATACAAAACTAAACTTTCTACCGGAGTAGCTCCATTTGAAAAGGAGCTATGATTGAAGGTGTCCTTTTCCCCATGACCGCTACGTCCATATGGAGACGTTGGATTTGTCTTGCCACGCCACTCGCGTATCTCTTCGAGGTAGACAACCATACATCGTAAACAATGCGCATGCTTATCGACGTGGACAACCTATGCAAATGCTGCACTCATGTATGCCGAAAGGAGACTTCATGCAAATGGCAAGCACGTCCGACGAGGTGGCTGCGACTCCATGCAACCTCAGCAACCTTTATGTAAACGCCACGCATCGCAGCCTGCAAAGGCCCGAAAATTTGACTTGCGCTGTGTTAAGGTCGCATGTGGGACCCACTCGTTTCTAATACGTAGGTCCGAATCTTCAGCTCGAGATACACCAGAACGTTCAATTTAAGATTTAATATTATTAATTTAATAGAAAAGTATATTGTTGAAATTTAAGAAGTTTCGAAACACGAACGGGGATGCGCCTCAAGTCAATGGTCGACGTTGGAACTTAGATAGTAACTTAATGTGGCTATATTTAAGAGTATAGTGGTTTTTAATGTCGACACATTAAAACTATACACATCGGATACACCTCGTTATGCGTGTAGCGCCATCATCGACTTTGCGAAACGAGGCGGATTGGTCAGCTTTGTACGCGCTCGCACTTGGATCTCGAGGACTCAAAATTTACTTAATGAGGAAGAAATCAAATATATATATATATATATATATATATATATATATATATATATATATATGTAGATAAGGTGTGGTTTTTATCTACACATTCAAAAAAAAGAATCCGATAAGAAGCGTAGAATAAGTGAAACAGAGAAGAGAGAGAAGTTAAAAAGGTTAGAGGGGAAAGAGAAAAGCGGGAGAATATAAAAGAGAGATTTGAGGAGATCACGGCGCAGGCTGGTTCTGACGTTGAGGCGTGAATGCCGAGGCTATCAGTGATTTTATCGCCGTCCAACAGAAATACATGTAATGGAGTTCAACCCACTAACGCCGCCGTAATCCGGCAAGAAGATGTCACGATTGCCGCGCGGCTGGCGTTAAGTCGCTGGAGGCCGCATTGAGGTGGCCGACGGCGCGCACGTGGACGGCCCAATGGCGCAGAACTAACAAGAATGGGCAAAGACGGGACGACAGAATGCCAGCGTGGTGGCCGAAGTCGTTACGGGATGGAGATGGCAACGGCGACGCCTCCTGATACGCAGTTGAAACATTTCGCTGAAATGGCGCGATCAATGGCGAAGCCAGAAGATCATGGGCGAGTACTGATGGTTGATCACGCCGCGCTTTATGAGCGCGGTGCGCTGATGAAGATCGGCCCAGATGGTGGCTGCTACGGCTGATCGACGGCGGCGGCGCTGGCAAGTGGCAGCTGATGGCGCGACGGCAGGCTGGCAATGATAAGCTGCTGGCTTCGCCATGCTTCGACGTCGGCGCAGGGTGAATCCATCATGGCGTTGTCGGACCGGTTGGCGTGACTTCGACTTAATTTCGACAACGCGATGGAGGCGACAGGTGTACTTCACCTAATTTTAGTGCAGACGTGCCTCGATTTAAGCAATTTTACTCAGTATAAATGGACACCTGGGGTCACAGCGCAATAGTCCCGCTGCCGAGTGCGCAACTGCTGCACGACCCAGACATTCTTGAGGTAAGTAAAACCCTGGTGAGGAACTCGTGACATTAATTTCACGTCTTTGATATTGTTGTAGCTCATTGCTTTGATATTGTTATCTATCGCTTTCTTGATATTATCCTCGGTGTTGCTATAAAGCATGGAGTCGTCCATTTCGCAAGTTTCGAGTCATGGTTATCATATTCCGCGAGACAGAGGGTTAGTGGTCGGGATGTTGTGGGGTCTCTGGCCCTAAACTCCGAGGTCTTTCCTGGTCGCCTCACGATATCTCCCAATCGAGTATATGTTCGGGGCTCTTATCCGGTCCCGACGTTTACAACAAAGTCGCACGGTTGTGGCTGTGAGGTTTATGGTCTCGTCCCCTGATCCGGTCTCGCGAATGTCTCATAGTCGCAAGTGGTTGGGGGCCGGGAGGTCGGGGTCTCGTCCCAAAACCCGAGTCCGCCGGGCTTTTTCCTCACGACTCAACGACCTTCTAATCGGGACACCTTGTTATTTGGCCTCACTTATCGATCGATTTATTTATAGTCTTTTATATTTATACGTTACTGCTTCCTTTCTTTCTAATTGCATGAATTCGACTGCTTTAGTTATGTTTTGAAATGATGTATATGTCCTACTTGCTTTACTTTCTTACCTGGGCTCGTCTATTTGGGTTTTACCGAGTGCGTATCTATGTGTCCAAATAAGTGAGTAGGCTCCATGGGCTAAATGGAATTTTGTATAGGTCTCGTGACATTCTCCTCTCGATGATAACATATTTAATCGGGTTCCACAATTAGGTTTCCCAACTTTTTTTACATTATTATCATGGAGTTATTTAGTGCATAAATTGCCTCGCTTACATTGTAAATCCTGACAAATACTTGTAACTCAACTTAAAATTGCGAATTTACGTATAATGAAGGATCGGGAAGGCCGACTAGGTCCATGGCTTAATTTTCGCGACATCGGCCCGGCCCACGTGGGCTTAGGTCGGCGGGCCCCGCCATGGAAAATCTGGGGCCGTCAGCTTGGCATCGTGAGCTCTAAAGCCGAGATTACAACATCGTGATCCCAACGTACTGGCCAGGCTGTAGAGTCGAAGTTTTAGCTGTTCGACTTTGGATTTAAACTACGAGCCAGCCGGAGACGCAAAACCAAATGGAAGTCAGGGATGGTTGAATTTAGAGTGTGAACCCGATGATCCCGACCTAAGTCTTCGTCACTGGGAAGTGAGGAGAGTCGGGGAAACTATCGTTAGATATACGTATATAACCATATTTACTCTTGTGTATCACGCGAGACACGATGAGTAAATTGAAAAAGATTTACGATAAATTTATCTGCATTTAGAGAAATAGATTAGGTCCACCATGGTACAAGTTTCGGAAAATTCGTGCGACTCAGCGACGCGGGGTTCGAGACTCGTGTCAAAACTATGCCTCGTTCATGCGTTTCGAGGCGGGCTCAGACTCGGCGTATACGCGGGGGACATGAGAAAGTGTGAGTGCGGTCGCACCCACACCGCATTGGAGGTGTTGGAGCCCAGCCCTACAGAAAGTTAGATAGGGCATGGCCAAAGCCTATGCATATGTCCCTAGAAGAAAATCATAGGAAAGTAAAGTTTGAAAAAAAAAAAACGAAGAGCGCACTCTGGGCGGAGCAGTAACGTCGAGATGACTCGAGAGCTAACGAAGACATCATGTAATTTAATTTTTTAGCTTTGACAAAAGTTTTGGAGTAGTAGTGTTGGACTTAAGCCCAAGCAACTCCACTTTAATGACACTAAGCGTTTATAGTCTCGTGGTTTGTAAAGTTGACCACCACCTCTAAGGACTTGTAAAATGATCTATGCGTCGAGTGTGTAGTCTACAAATTGTTCTAAAAGTTAGTTACCACCTAAGTATAAATCCCACGAGATTGTACATCTAAAAAAAAAATTCTCACTCCGCTAAAATGCACGGTAAGGAGTACATGTTGTAAAAAAAAAAAAAAAACAAGTGCATGAGAATGAACGTTCAAGCCGAATCAGATATGAAGAGATGCTGAGCGCACCTATTGGATACTGAGTTAAAGTAATCACAGTGAAGTGCAAGCTTTCGCGAACTTCCGCGATATCACCGAGAAAAAGTTACACGGTGGTACGGATCACGAAGCAAAGAAAGATTCATGACGTTTTGGCCACACCAGACTGGCATGAAAGTCGAGCATCTTGACGCCTTTGTTGTTCGGCAAGGTCGATTTCTCTTTCCGCACTACGTGTGGTATTCATGTGGACACTCAATGATTTTGGCTGCATTTAAGGATGGGGAAGTACATTCCTAAGAACATACTGTTCAGATCCCGTCAAGAGAACCGATTCTCAAACCATTCAACAAAGGACCGAAGAGTCGGGCTTATGCACGACCCATCGACTCGACACTGGGGTAGTGACGACGGATCGAGCACATTATAGAGGGCCTGGGCGAGAAGGCTATGGCAAGTAGCGAGCGCGGGAGCATACGCATCGGAGTATTGGTCGCATCATAGGTATCGTCACATTTAGTGCGAGAGTTTGGAGATGATTAGGGAAAACGAGGGCTCGACGGCTCGTGGCAAAGACAGATCAACCTCAAAGCAGATTATGCTTCCACCATATACTGCGCATATTCACTAGTGTTAGATGGGTCCAGCAGAGAGTTACGTTAGTGCATTACACACTGACTGTCACAATCCAAGCATAAGTATTATCAAAAGGATTAATGGTAAAGGCAAAGGTGGTTTCGAGACAAGGTCGAGCTCCTACGAAAGCAGCAGACAAAGACAACGGTCTACCACACATGTGGACAAGGACATAGACATGTTCCATCTGGATCGGGATTTCAAGTACATGTACGGAATGCTGACAAATTTGGGTACAATGAGCCATGAACAGATTCATGCTATTGCCACGTCAACCGACTACTTATCCATCGTAACTCGAGTTGTGGTACGAGTCACGAGAGACTCACTCGATCGAGACTAACGGACAACCAGAGAAATTGATTTATATTATCATGAATGTATGCGGATACGAGTAGAGGTGTACAGCTGACGCTGGATCATTGGACTAATATGTTCTTTTGTATTCCAATATATGTTGGCGAGGGATGTTGCCTCGGCATATATTGACGTGAGGGGGCGATGGGGTGTTCATTGCTTGGAGGTCACGAAGGAGCCCACCATTTACTGCTGTAGGAGCCTGTGGGCCTTTGTCGTTGAGGGAGCCCAAATTGCCACGGAGGAGCCCAGCTTGTCGCAGAGGTTCTGCCTTACAGAGTAAGATAGGGGTATGGCCTTCCAAGTAGTAAGACCTCGGACGGGTATGGCCTTAAAGGTAGGTATGGCAATATGGGTCTTCGGGTCATAACATTAATTATCGAAGTGCGTAAATTCCCAAAGGCGAAATTCTAATTCGCTGGGAAGATTGTAACGGTTCCAAAATTCGACTCAAGGCCATGTGCTTCAAGTGAAGGTCGTATGTGGGACCCACTCAATCGAACACGTATGTCCGAATCTCGAGTGGAGATACCGAGAATGTTCAATTTAACATTCAATACTAATTGTCGAAAAGTATATGCGCAAAATTAGGCGTAGTCATTGAACACGTAACGGGGACGCGCCTCGAGTCGCGTGTCAACACTCCGACCTGTATAAGAACTTATGAACGTGGCTATATTCACAGTAGTGAGTTTTAATGTGGTCACGTTAAAACTATATACGTTAGATATGTCTCGTGCCGCATGCAGCACGCAGTTTCCATTAAGAAATTAGGTGTTATGCCCCGAGATGCGCTCTACACGAATCCTCGAACACACAAGTTTACTTAATGAATAAGAAATCAAAAATAAATAATACATACAGATAAGGTGTGGTTTTTATCCATACATTAAAAAAATCAGATAAGAAGTGAGATAGAAAGATGGGAGGGAGAGAAGAAAATGGAAAGAGAGGGAAGAGAAGATGGGGAGAAGATGGTTTGAAGAGGAGGAGATCGGCTATGCGAGCGGAATACTCGGCGAGTCCGAGCTTCGTGAGGGCGACAGATCGATGTCCAAGCAAGAAGAAGACGGTGGCCAAGGAGTTCCCAACGACTGACGATCAATGAATCAGCTGAAGGCAACAGCAGATCGCTGGCTGGTGGCAAAGTGAAGTCACGCGAGAAGGCGTGAGGTGGACGATCTGGCGGCATGGACGACCAGGCCGGGCGGGGCGGCACGCGAACGACAAAGAAGCGCAGCCCAGGGGTCGCTCGCGGAAATGGCACCCGCGAAGCTCCAATGATGCAAAGGGCACCCGCTCTCTAAGTCGTCTACCAGGCGGCGCCGCAAAGACCGGCGCAGCTCGGCCGACGGTGGTGGCTCCGCTGCTCCGCAGTGCGGCAGCCGACGGGATCAACCGCAGAGGCGCCTGGCCGCCTGGCGGTGGACTGCTGCGCCCAAGCAAAGGCGCAGGTGGCGCGACAGCTGGTGCCGGCAAGAATGACGCGCAAGGGACGGCGGCGGTGGCGCGTCACTTCAACATCAGCAAGGAACGACGTGATGGCATTGTTTGACCGGGATCGGAGGTGGCGCGACTTCGATGAATTTCGATTTATCACAGATGGAGGTGAGGTGTACTTCACCTAATTTTAAGTAAGACGTGTTCGATTTAAGTTCTTTAATTGGTATAAATGGACTCCGGGGACTTAGAAGGCAATAGTCGTAGTGTCGAGCAAGTAAATTGGAGGCTTGAAAGGACATTCTTGAGGTAAGTTAAAACTGGGGTTGAGGAACTATACAAGAATCTCATTGCTTTGACATTGCTTGTTTCATCGCTTTGGAGACATATTCATATTCATTGCTTTGATATTATCCTTGAAAGTACTATAACATATAGTGGTCCATTTGGCAAGTCGACTATGGTTACTATTATCTCTGCGATATGAGGTTGTATCGGAGGGCAAGGGTCTCATCTCAAAACCCGAGGTCTTTCTTGGTCGTCCGTCAATATCTCCCAATTAAGTTGTACGTCGGGGCTCTTATCACTATCAGGATGTTTCATAGTCGCACGGCTGCTGTATTGCAGGCCGAGGTCTCGGTCCCGGATCCCGGTCCGTGAATGTCTCATAGCCTAGCAAGGGTTGGGGGATTGGGAGGTCAGTCTCGCTCCCTAAACCCGAGTCTGTCGGGGCTTTTCCGCGACCCAACGACCTTCTAATTTCTGGACACCTTCGTTATTCGCCTCACTTATCATTGATTTATTTACGTTTTTTTATATTTATGCGTTACCTGCTCTTTCTTTTTTTCAATTGCATGAATTCTATTTGTTAGTTATGTTTTGAAACATGTATATGTCCTAATGTTTACTACCTGTGCTCACACTAATTGTGATATCTTCCGTTATTCTCATCTCGATGATAACATATTTACCTAGTTCCACAATTAGGTTTCCTAACCTTTTTTACGTTATTGTCAATATTTAGCGATAAAATTGCTTCCGCTAAATTCAGTAAAACTTGACAAATACTTATAAGTCAACTTAAAATATCGAATTTACGTATAAATGAAGGATTGGAAGTGGTTGACTAGGGTCTCTTCAAGGCTGACTTATGCGAGACCGAACTCCTGGCTCCACGTGGGGCTTAGGAGCCAAGTGGGGCCCGCCTTGGTGAAAAATCTGCAAGCCGTCTACATGCTCTCGAGGTGATAAAGCCAATGTCAACATCACACACCTATTGACAAGGCGTGTACCCACCCGTATGCAACCCTGCGTGCAACCCATAGGCGTTATTCCGTCTGGGCCATGTTCACGCGGGTCATTATACGCGACTTTGTTATCAGTAGCAACCCCAAGCCCTAAAAAGGCGTTATCCGTATAACACAACCACGTACAGACCGTCCAATACCTATTGTGCTGAAGAAAATATACCCAACAAATAGCGATTTTGAAAAGGCGTTTACATGAGCATAGTTTTTGAATTAAAAAGTTAAAACCACAATTTATTTTCCTCATGTAAGGAGGAAGTGTAATGTACTTCCTCAGAAATTTTTTCTCATAAGTTAGTGACAAAATATCAAAAATCAAGTTGACACTTCCAAGCTAAGCATAAAGGACATTTCAGACACAAGTAAAGGTCATAAGATTTCCTCAAATGGTTATCGCTAAAATGTATAGTACAAAACAACCTAACTATATATTATAGTTCTATATAGGCCTGGGGCAATCAATTCAAAATTATGAGCATTGAATAAGGCCAAGATCTATAGGATCCCCCGTACATTAGAAATTACTTTTAACCCCAAAAAACCGCACAAGTAAATGTATAAACAAATTACAAAAATCACCTAACTTCAGTAAGCTCTGCCTCTCAAAGCCATACTCACATTGAAGTCTCTTTCTTTTATATTCTTTCATATGATTCGGTCAGATTTTTATACTTTCACCCCCTAATGATTGCTAATATTAATAGGATTGATTTGAATTTTATTGATTAAGCCAGCCGAACTTTAAGTCAATCACAGCAGTTAACCTCGCATTAACCTTTACCCCTGCACTCTTAAAAATTAATACTTAAAATCGCTCAAAATAAATAAGAAAAGCTGACTAACCAACTTGGAGGTCAATGAACCAACTCCTGTTTCATGCATTGGTTAGGACCTCCATGCTGAAGCTACTAGTTGTTTAATTAATTGAAGCTCTTTGGGTTATAAGTTCCGATCTTCTAATTTTTTTGAGATATATATATCTTTCATAAAGTGATGAAGTTTCTTTTATGGAATATTCAAAGAGTAAATCAGCAGTATACTCGTAATATATACTAATAATGGAAAAACATGAGAAATAAGTTTATCTCAACATGAGAACAGCCAGTATACATCTAATCCTCTGTTCACCCAAAATAAAGAGATGAAACAAATCACCACATGACATCAAGAAAACTCATCATGCAGTTCTATTTCACTCTGCTACGTTGGATCGTTATTAAGCTTCAAGTGGTGCAAACCGGACGTACTCTATGTCTACAATGGATGATGTGTTTGTACATCCTATTGAGGTTGTTGAGGTTGTTGGTCTTGCATTGAATGGCGCCAAGTGATTGGATGTTCTCTCCTCGGGTGCTTCTACCTCGACACTCACCTGGCTCACACGATGCTCCTGCAAAAATAGGGAGGTCGAACCATCCCAAAATACATCGAAGCCCCTGTATTGTGGTCGGGGAAAGGAACATGGAAGTTCGCGGCATGGTCAAACAAGTTCATGAATGAGCCATCTCCACTATATTTGACATATTGTAATTATAATATGGTTCGTGAAGTATAATGTGATTCTCGCATGATATTTGATGGCAATGACTGATACATTTAAATGTCTAGGGCATTCCATGGTCCACATATGCAGATCGACGGCCCAAGCAAGACAAGATCAAAATGGTAAGGAGTCAAAGATTCACCATCTAATGCGGACTGGTGCACAAATGATTTTAGGTTCTCATTAGCATCATGTGGACGATGCAGAATGTACCCATGTTAACGAATGACTTGCTGGGATGATCGTTGGCTACTTCGCCAACCTGCCTCTATTCTAATCACTCTCTCGACGAGATGAACGAATCTGGAGGAGAACGTTCGTCTACTCTCTCGTAAACAACTCTCGCCCGAGCAGATGGAAGAGGTGGATCGAGGATCGTCTCGGCGCGTTCCCGCACATGCCTCTCTGTCAGTGTCTCGTCTTCTTCTCACCTCTCCGCTGGCTTCACCTCGATCTGCCTCTTCATCTTCATGTTCATTATCCTCATTTTTATATCTTGTTCGATCGTCAATTGGCGCATGCGAAAGAGGTAGACTCCTTTGCCTTTCATCTTCGCTTCTAAAAGTTTAATCCCTTCATCAAGCGCATACAAGACCATGCCTCGCACTCGTCCTCAATAACCACTCACCTCAAATAAGTGCACCAAGTTACACCGATATAAAAACATGAGTTCAAAGCACGCAATATAAGATATTATTATTCGAGGAAAAGTAAGAGTCGAAGTTTACCGAGTAGTCACGTAAAAAGTCTGCGTCGTGTCCAATGAGTCTCCTAATGATCAAGCGATACACATCGCCAGTAAGTCTTGATGATTCTGTACCACTTTCTGCACAAGTGTCCCCACGATTTTCACATGTGTATATAGCTTTGGCGTGGAAAAGTCGACCAATTTTCATGATGATGTCCACGCAATTCGACATGCGGTGTAGTTGGAAACGTCTATAAGCTCAATTTGGTGGCACCATTTGTACCATTTCAAATTGTCTCATAACCCTTTCTCAGTCGAGTGTCACTCGACTACGTGGAAAGAATAAGGGGACAAGTCGAAAGCCAACTTCCATGACTCGTTAGTGCAGACCTGGGAAAAAACCCCATGACTTCAACAGGTGAATGATTGTCATACCACATCATCTTCATGCTGACTGCATGAAGTCGAGTGCATCACGCAGTAAGCCCGATACGATGTGCAACGACACTTCAGGTAACCGAAATGCATCTAGTCATCTCGTGTGAGAAAACAATAAGTTAAGATAAATGAAATTGGACAAGAATTTTCAAAGGATATTAATGAAAAATATTTGTATTACCTATGTCCTGGAACGTCCATAAGCATATGTTCTCCATCCATTTGCTCGCAGTTGAAGCTTCTTAGAAACACGTAAAGGCATGTGCCCGTGTGCTATGAATGGAAATCGTCCCTGACTCCCACAGCTTGTACAAGAATTGACGCTGTCTCGCAACCTCACGTGCCCTACGTGCAATGCGATCCGCGACACAACTCCCCTATACAAATAAGCCAACATGCACTCCCCCAATTATATTGTCCACTATAACATTGAAAATCCTCACCTGAATGGTAGGAACATCAAAATGTACAAATCGATTGGACTTGTCTACGAAAAGACAACCACCGATAAGTTGTAGTATGTATGGTCGAACATAACGATGCACCGACTCTCATCGCTCTCATCATCTATAGTCTGGTACATTACGCTCAAGCCAATCGACTTTAAGTTTACGACCAACAACGTCATCTCCAACATGAGTTCACCAAGTAGCCACTCGCATGACATCGGCGCAGTCCGCATATGTCGTTCCGTCACAGCATACCTTCGATAGGTAAGCCAAGCTGCACTGCACATCCCGGTTGGTACTGTGCACTCTCCACAATGCATGTGAAATGTATGCGTCTCAGAGGCATGCATATCTCTCTACGAATCCGCAGTAATCTCAAATTGCCTCAATCAAGCGTCTGAAAAATGCTACCCCGGAAATCCCATAGAACCCTGAATATGTCCACATATGTCTCCCTGAATGCCGACGCGTGTCGTACAGTGCCAAATATAACACATAATCGAGTTACCAACCGCATGGTGTAGTAGTGGTAAATACGGGGTCGATCTCTGCAGAGGCGTGAATTTACTCTAAGTTAACTAAATATAGGGTTTTCAAGAAAATCAAGAAAATAATTAATTAAACAAACAATAATAAAAAGTTCATACAAATTAATATCAATAACTTGAGAAAGTTCACCCAAATCTCCAGTTCCTACAAATCAAAATCAAGATTCAATAGCATTCAATGGTCTTCAATCTTTCCCCAAAAAGTTATTAATTTAAATTCTCCTAGATTATTAGCTATAGAAAATCGACATCCGCTCGGAAATTTCTAGTTCCCCTAATCTCGATAGTCGGGGACGTCCTCCACTAACTACTTCCCTAATTAATGTATAACCCTAGACATCCGCTTCAATCAAAGGTTTAACACACTAACATGCAGAGTAATATGGATCTATGGGAACACTAATCCTAGATAACCTGATCGGCGTCTTGCTCCCGATTTAACCTAGATTCAATTGTTGTACATTCAAACACCGAAAGGTTTTTACGGCACAACAGGGTGAATGTTTGTTACTTTATTGGTATAAAAGCACAATTACACGGATACTAATATTCCAAATAACTATAGATTGTCAATCTAAAAGCATGCATTGATCACATACATACCATAGATCTAAATCATAACCAATAAAATCAACAACAATGAAATAGAGAAATTAAATTAATTAAATAATAATATAAAAGATCTCACATAGAATGCCATGAATCCATGATTCCAACTCGCTTCCCTTCGACTTAGGCAAGAAATTGATTAGCTTCTGACATCATCTTCAAAAATCTATACTAAAAGCTAATCTAAAATTATACTAATTAATTTATATTCTCATAATACCTAGGTTCCTAATATATAAAAATACTCCAAATTGGTCTTGGATACTAATTTTGTGGGTTAGGTATGTGACTCAAGCGCCAAGGACCATTCTATGGTTGTTGTTTTTAGATCAAAATTCGGACTCTGCCATGTCAGCATCGTGGATTCGCTGAATTCTGCAAGGTTTGGGTCGACGTGTCAAGACCGGATGGACCGCCTCTCGTCCTCCACTTCATTTGGCGCAGCGTAATTCGCCGGAATATCCGTGCTTTCTATTTTGTGTGTGTTGACTCATCTCCACGTGGCGCAGTGTGATTGGGGAAGACCACATGCGATGGACGCTGGCCGTTAACGGGAGCGACGTGGATGAAGAATCCGCGGAAGAAGAGTTCGCGCGAATACGGCAAAATTCGGGAGTTTGTGCGGTCTCGCATCTCGAGGCCGATCGATGGAACCTGAAACGTGGAGAAATAAGGCAGTGTATGACGTGGTCTGCGCTTAGGTGACATGGCGGTCTCTCATCGCCAGTTTGGAACTGTAGATCTCATCGACGACGTGGCGTATCCTCATTGGTCGCTACTGCTCACGATGACGGTCTTGTTGTTCAATGTCCACGTGGCAGTCACGTCTAATTGGTCTTTCTTAGTGGCTTTTTCATTGACCGACGTGGTATGCTTTGATTCGGGGTGAAACACCCCGTCCGCTATTCGACCCAACGCCGCAACGCGTATTTCGAAAAGAAGAAAAGCGTCTCGTAAGCATCCGATCATTTTGCAAGTAAATATCAATTTCGAGTATTTTTCCGTCACATTAATTCAACCGTGCACTCCGCTTTACCTAAAAATGACCGAAAAATATAGTTAAATATATATTTTAAATACTTTTAATAATTGAATATACTAAAAATAGATCTATTAAAATATATAAATACCGACTTATCAAATGCGTTTCTAAAAAATCGGGGATTCCGCAACAATTTTACTTAAGGGATGGTTTAACTATCAATTTACCTTGAGAATAACTAGCACAATTATAATCACCACCGTGAAAATATTTCATGTGACTCCTTAAAGGATGTCAATGCTAATTATTAATTATTCTTCTCATCATTGATGATCCTGGATGACCAAAGTCGGTCATGCCATAAAAATGAATGTCTTTGAATCATTAATTTTCTTATTTAAGATGACATTCGCTTTCAACATGCCTTATATGAGTAAAATATAATCCTTTGTAGGCAAGATAAAGTTCGAGAATTTTTCTAACACTTTTTTTCCTATTTAAAACCAATGTGACATAGATAAATTCTTTATTATTTTCGTTCATGGTTTCAATGTGATATCCATTTTGTCAAATATCTTTAAAGCTTCGAGTAAATTTCTTCTGGATTTTTCGAGTATAAGACATTGTCAACATGAATTGTTGTTCCCCGAAGCAACATAATATTCGCTTCTTCCAGAGCCATTAATCAAATTGAAGATGCCGAGATATTGTTTGAACATTAGCCATTAGCTAAGTTCAAATTGGAAAAATACTCGATATTTTTAAGGATTGTGTGCGTTGAAGCACAATCAAGAAGACATATATCGCTTCTTATTTGATTTATGATTTGAACTCATGATTTGTTGATCCATCCGGACAAATAATATTTGGCGAGAATTAGAAAAAAGAGTCATATACCACAATACATAAACAATAAATTCATCGCCTATATTTAGCTCTCATGATTTGAACACATCTCAATGTGTCTGCTTTATCGAGCCATTTTAATTTTGCCTTTGATTTTGAAGGCATGGTAAGGTCATAAAAATATTCTAGTATATATATGACAATCTTTTGGCAAAATAGTCTTTCATATGTGACGTAAAAAATATCACAATGATGAGCGTTCATTGTCAATAATTATTTACCCTTTCAAGTATTGCACCACTTTTATTCCCACTTTTAGCGGAATTGTCAATACGACCTTTACCATATCTTTTCATCTTTTCAACGTCCATAAATTTGTTATTGTGATCATGATCATAATATGCAACATATGCTTCTTAATTTAAAGCTTGAACCAATTGGACGGAGGCGATATTATATTTCATCTCATTATTTTACTCACTACCATGAGACGAAAAATCAATCCTTAATATTTATTGGATTGATGTGCGCTTGCCTGATATTTGTTGCACCAATAAATCGAGGCATGTCACGTGACCTTTTATTGTCTCATCATCATATTTCCGCAAAGCCTCAACGTAAGAGGTAATTAAAATTGCAGAATTATAATTAATATTTGATTGATTAAATTTTGTAAAGCATGAGACTTAGCCGCTCATTTTGAGCTTTTGGAGCATTACCCTTTTGGTATGTATATATATAACTCCATAAGGTAAAAATATATATAAAGTGAAATATTCACTTTTCAAATCTTCTAAAGAGAAATTGACGAATAATTGTGTATAACACACGATTTTGCATATATGTTTTATTCACAAATTGTAGTATCTAATCGTCATGACAATAAATTCTTGTCAATAATATAATAAAGCAACAATTCCAACTATGGTTGATTAATATTTTGAAAGTAAATGTAATATAAAATAATTTTATCATTTTATGTAAAAAGCATAACATATGATTAAATATATATTTCATAATTTGATTCATTAATAAACAAAATGTACTATTCGTATGAGTTGGTGGGACAACCTCCAGGTTGGGTGGTGAGACAAAGTTTACTTAATATCATGCCTCCTCGAGCGGGATAACCCGCCTCCCTTTCAATGTTTAGCTTTACTCGGGACAAGGATTACCCACTATCAACTCAAACTTATAGCATTATTTGTATTATAAAATCAAGAATAGAACAATAACTAGTCGTTTGTAGTTTTAAGAGAAAACTATATGTCACATATTGACTTTTGATTTCGATGTAGAAGATCGTACGAGCACTAACTACTTAGCAGCATACTTTCGCAATCAAGTGACGTTATAATGCATAATATATATAAGTGATGCATGTAATAAAAGGAAGCAACCATGATAATATAGAAATAAATCGAACTTATTTAAATAACAAAAGTCATACCTTCCTAGCTTTGTCTCCTTAACAAGCCTTCTTGAACTTCAAGATCTCCTTAATGCTAGAGCAAACTCGTCTTTGATAACGTGTTGTAAATTGAATTGGAACTTCATAAGAACTAGATAAGGAAAATAGAAGAATAAGAACTTCTACTACTACAAACTACTACTACAAAGGAGGAGAGAAGAAATGAGATAGTTGGAATGAGAAGTTTTCATTCAACTTGGTGTGCTCTTACAATGAGGTTGGCACGCTTTTATATAGGCCATTTGGTATGATGACAAATGTGCCTTAGCAATGTGGGACAATTAACATATACACCCCATGTCATACAACACTTTACAAGTAATCAATGTGGGACAATTAACACATACACCCCATGTCATGCAACTCATTACAAGTAATTGACAATACGGAAGAGTTGGTGTACATTGGAAATGACAATACAAGTTACATGACTACACAATATGTTGGTGTACATGCATGGTCATCCACACTTCACAACGGGTTGCTATTTTTATTTCCAAACATAAGGTATGTCTCATTTTCAAAAGGAGACATGATGATGATGTGGTGTCATGTGGCATGTGTGTTGATGTGGTGGAGTGAATGACTCCTTTTGAAAATGAGTCATCTATACAAAATGAATGACACATTTTGAAAAGGAGTCATCTATACAAAATACACAACCTCTTTTTTACTCCTCAAAAGGAGTACTTTGTTCAACTCCCAAATTGTGTGACGACCCTTCTCCAGTCGGCCCGAGGCCATATAGGTAGCCCGACCCGGGCTACCCATCTTTTCCTCTCGTAAACTTTTTTTTTTTCATTTGTATCTTCTGGGGTTGGGGATGGGGTTGGGCGTCCATCCCCAACCCCAAGTGGAGTTCGTAGGGAGACGACTCCCTTGTCGTCCTTGAGATCATAAGCGAGTCGTCAGTCTCCTACCTCGGACCAACAACCACAACCAACAAAGCAAAAACATTCAAAAATCACACAACACCAACAAATATATCATTTACCTCGACCACCGTACATCAGGTATTGACACGTATCTCGGTCAGCGGGTCCCACGTCACGGTCATTTTATCATGATTAACGAATTAAACGTGTATTAATTATTGGGCGTGACACGGTGAACCCATGCACACGTCATTTACGTATCGAGTCGCATCACGTACGTATCTCGAGATGGACAACCTACATCACGCAAGTATCTCGAGGTAGATAGCCGATGTAAAGGACACGCTTGCGTATATGGACGTGGACAACTCATGCAAACGCCACACGTGTATCTCGCGGTGGAGAAGTCATGCAAACGACACGCGCGTATGTCGAGGTGGTCGACCCATACGACCTCGTGCAATTCATGCAAACGTGACACATGTATCGTAAGGTGTGCAACTCATCCAACCTCGTGCAAACCATGCAAACGGATTTTGAGCCTTGTCAACAATTACAATGACTATGGAGGGAAAGCACAATATGTTCAATGAGCTATAGAAATGTCGGTGTTCCGGTTAGCGGCGATGATGATTTCTATACAAATCCAACTCTAAAAGAATACTGCAAGAATCATGTCAAGGTAATCCTGACATTTAATTCTTGAACATGCATATAGCTGTCCTGTTCCATTAGTGCTACTTAATTATGAGGAGATACATATAAGTGATCATGGTTGAAAATGTGAAGAAAGTGCTAACAAGGATCAATACAAAGACGACTCGACGATAATGGCGTTGGAGCTCATTAATGAACCTCGCTGCCAAGCTGATTATTCGGGAAGGCCAGTTAATGTGAGAATCGAATTAACCGATACGAATGGTGTTTATTCGATGTTTAACTAACTAAGATTGGTTTAGGATTTTGAATATCATAATTCAAAGTACATTTGGATTAACAGTACATAAATTACACGGTAGGGTGCAAGAGATGGCGAGTTATACGAAGTCGATCGACAGCCAACACTTGCTTGAGATAGGCATGGAGGGGTTCTGTGGGGACTCAGTGCCTGATAGGAAGCAATTCAATCCTGGCTACCAAGTTGGAACAAATTTCATTAGTAATAATCTCATCAAGGAGATCGATTTCACGACAATTCACGCCTACCCCGACATCTGGTACTTGACAATAATCAACAAACTTATATATCAAGACCTATTCAATCTAACCACATTGACAGTAAAAAATAAAAATAAAAATACCATGGTTAATTTGCAGGTTGTCTGGACAAGGCGAAGAAGGTCAATTAGGTTTCATGGAGAGGTGGCCGACCAGCCATTGGACGGACTCGAGAAGGATACTGAAGAAGCCGTTGGTGTTCGCGGAATTCGGGAAGTCGAAGAAGGATCCAGGATACAGTTTGAGTGGGAGAGACTCATTTTTGAGCAATGCGTATAGCAACATATACAAGTCTGCTAGGAGTGGAGGGACAATGGGAGGTGGACTAGTGTGGCGAATACTTGGAGAAGGAATGGACTCATACAATGATGGGTATGAGATTGTTATGTCTCAAAGCCTGTCAACAGTTGGACTGATTGAAGCTCAGTCTCAGAAAATGACTCAACTCATTCACTCACTTAGCACTCCTTACTCATCATGCCAGGACTACTACTACTGATGATCTCACTAGAAAAAATGTCAAACATGGGGAGCATCATCACCACCATCATGTGTTGAATAGAAGGCACAGAAAGATCAAGCCAGGCCAGTAGGATAGGAACATTAAAATCTCAAAAGGGTCTCTATAGAATGCTTGTCTGAGTAGTAGCATAAGAGTTTGGTTGTTGATTCATGTAGTTTCATAGAATGAGTGTTTCTAGCACTAAAAGAAAAAAGCGTGGACGGCAGGATTCGAACCTGCGCGGGCAGAGCCCACATGATTTCTAGTCATGCCCGATAACCACTCCGGCACGTCCACCTTGGTTAGGAGGAGTTCTCAAGTAAGAAACCTAGACTTATTTTAACGGGTGGAACAAATATGACATTATTTAAGCAAAAATAGAAAAGATATAAACTAGGTGTCAAAACATTTTTCAGACTTTCCTTATTTTTTTTTATTAAATGGGGGCTTAAGTTGCCTAGAGGTTACAAAGGTTAAAGACCATAAATTCTTAGAGTAGTTACACTAGAGATATCATTAAGTAGAATGGGTCACAAACTTGCGAGCATACTCTCCATCACATGGGTGCCCATA
Source organism: Stephania yunnanensis (assembly GCA_039657365.1). NCBI lineage: Eukaryota > Viridiplantae > Streptophyta > Magnoliopsida > Ranunculales > Menispermaceae > Stephania > Stephania yunnanensis. Next base: position 31,895,336 of record CM077585.1, on the reverse strand, counting down.
CAAAAACCAAAAGCATGGTTTGCAAGCCAGTCCGCCGCACTATTACCCTTCCTGTACACGTGAACAACTCTCGATGTGCCATTATCTTCTGAGCATTTCTAAGACAAGGGCAAGTAGCTGGCCATGATCATGGCCATACTCCTTCCCTTACGAATAGCTTCCACCACTGCCATATCATCGATCTCAAGGATAGCCTACTTGAATCCAAGGTCCCACGCCAATCTCAGGCTAACAAGTTCTCCCCATAATTCATCCTCCATTACACTGCAAGAGCCCAGGTTAGCTAGAATCCCTCTAATCTAATCTCCACCATCTCCTTTGATGACGCCCGCCGTTGTCGCCCTATTGCCCCCCGACCTACGAACCTCATCCGTATTAATCTTCACCCATCCACCTAGAGGAGGGTCCCATCCGACTAGTTTCTTTTGGCGTAGAGAATTACTATCTGTCCCCTTCAATTTTTGATAATTGACTCTCTCAAATTCCTTGGCCTTTGCTTCAGTATGGTATGAACAACATAAGCAACCTCGTACTCTCTCTCCTCCCACCACGCCTTATTCCTTGCGCCCAAATACACCAACAAAGATGTTGCAAACAAGGTTGTCCATTTAATATCACCCGCCATCTGGGAGGACTGGATATTCGATTGGAACCATGAGTCCCATTAGGAGCTAAAGAACCCCATGTGTAGTCCATGCTTCAGGACTTTTGCCCAAACTATACAAGCTAGGACATAGTCCTTCAAAACATGCCGATAGACTCCCCGTCCACCCCCACAACGTTCGCACGTGTCCTCTTCTGTCATATGTCTCATCTTTCTCTCCATATTTGTAAGCAGAGCCTTCCCCGAGCACAAGCCAAATAAACATCCCCGCCACGTTCAGGTCCCCTCCATTTCCAAGCCCATTGCCATTTATCCACATCACCTTCATTCAGCAGCTCTCCGCCAACGCCCTATAAATGGATTTAACCGAAAACTTCCCATTCGATGAGTGTCTCTAGTACGATGTGTCCTCCGACCCTTCTGGCGGATGGATACCGCAATCCCACGCAGCACCCTTTGAGGGAGAAGGTGTTGAAATTCCCCCCAGCTCCATACTTCATTAAGTCCAACATAGTCGGCCACTGTCCGATCGATATGCCCTTCTCGGGACCAGACTTGTAGCTAACTCAATAAGTGGGCAGTCTTGGTCTATCTAACAGTCAATCCAAAATCGGATGTTGTCACCTCTGCCAACTGACCATTTCACACCCCTTTTCGGAGTTTCCTAATTCTTGCATATACACCTCCAAATATGGGAGCCCCCAGTGGCCAGGGGACAATTCCACTGTTCAGCCGTCCCAACTCCATATTTCGCTCTCGCACTTGGGCCCATAAAGCGTCCCGTTCCATGACCATACCACACCCAATCTTTATTAGGAATGCCTTGTTGATTAATCTCATTTGCTTCAGTCCCAGGCCTCCGTTACTTTTGAAGAGACACACCTTCCCGGCCGACTAAACTAGGCTTGTTTTCACCCCTTCTGGCACCCAGAGGAACCCCTTGCACACCTTGTCGATGTCGTCACATATCCCCAACGACACTCCCATGGTTTGCATAGTGTAATAGGGCACCGAGGCAAGGGCGGATTTACACAAAGTGACACGGCCGCGAGCGAGATGCTGCAGTGGTTCAACTTGCTAACTTTACTTTGGACTTTGTTGACGAGCCCACTGTAGGTCGCTTTGGTGACTCTATTGTGGAGTAGTGGGACTCCAAGGTAGTGTCCCAGGTCCACCGAAAGTCTTAAGCCCGTTCTTCTGCTGATGTTTTGCGCTATGGGGAGTTTCACGTTCGAGAAAAAATATTTGTGACTTCTCCTCGCTGATTTTGTGGCTTCGAGTACTCGCAAAACTCATCAAGGATGTGGCACACTGTTCCTCCGAAGCTTCCGCAAACAAATGAGGTAGTTAAGAAGAAGAGATGTGAGATCACCGCCTCATTCGTCCCGAACCTTGGGGCATTCCAAGAGCCTTCCATGACCGCCTCAGTGATAACCTGTGAAAGTCCTTCCATGCACAACACAAACACATATGGGGAGACTGGATCGCCTTGGCATACACCTCAAGACGAAATAAAGGCATGTGCGGTGTCCCCATTCCATAGACCGAAACTCACTTGATTTGAGGGCAGTCAGACAACTTGGGAAAGTATGGTAGGCATTCGTGTGACAGCCCCAAACTCCAAGGCAAACCGGGTACCTCCACGTCGCGACACCTCACCAAGCATGCCACGTCACCGCATACTTGATTTTGACTCGCGCTGCGACCTACACCTTCGTACGGATCATATTCGCCTTAACTTAATATTTATGAAGAATTTTTGGATATTTAGATTAAATTGACTAAGTTAAGTTGTTCACGATTTATCAAATTATTATAAATTGGCATTTAAGTTTTAAGTCTTTGAAGCATGCAAACACGGTAGAAATAAAAGTTTGCATGGTATGATTAACCCTATAGTGTGAAAACTCGCCAATAGATACCATGTATATCGAGAGCAACAAAGGTACTAAAGGTGATCATATACATGTATCGTATACAAGTCCTCCCAAAACATTCATAAAAATAGTAAATAGATACACACAACCACTTACGCAAAAAGTGACGCTCTCCTAACTTAGACATGGTCGCCAAGACGCCTTGCCTAGGCTCATTGTCGCAAGATCTCATGCGATTTCTCACAAAAATAATGACAAATCTCGTGTGAGTAAATCTCGAGAACTTTAGCTAATATTCACGAATTCCAATATAACTGGCTACGCTCATGCAATTTAAATAAAGGACAAGAATAAGGAAATTCGCATGAAAATAAGTCGTTGAGAAGTCAAATTTGGACACGAGTGTAGCGTGACAGAGAACCCCGGTCGACATCCGAGAATCTTCGTAGCTAAACCGAGAGGAACCATTGACGACCACCTCGCCAAATATCTCACTCTGGCCGAATGAGAGGAACCATTGAACGGTAGAACCCCGTCCAAACATCTCTCGAGATGAACCATTGACGTAGACTTAAGACTACGTCAAACATCTCTCAACCTACGGGTTTCGCGGAAATAGTCACCGCGTAGCCCTATCATGGCCAATTACTCGAACAACGCATGGGGTAGCTAGCCCCGGGTGTGAGTCCGTGCCATGCCGTCGACAAACACACAAACACACGCGGGAGTGGATGAACAAGTAATTGAACAACAATAAATAGCACAATGGAATAATTTAGAATGCAAAATAAGTACGTCATAAATGAATTTTAACTAATTTTCTCGTGGGTTTACTTACCTCAAACAAATCGTAAAATGCTTTCGAAATGCCACGCACTCGCCTCGAGATACGCGCGTCCAATACCCAACTATGGTAGTCAAGTCCCCGGTGTCCAATTATATAATTTTTATTATTTTAGAGTCACATTAAGAGAATTTATAATGTGTGACCAAAGATTTGAGATTTTGTTTCAAAAGTTTAATTTCGACACACTTTTCGAATTATACCGGGGTGCCGACGCCCCCAAATGTCCTCAAAACTACCTTTTTATGCTTTTCCCATTTTATTATATTTGTTTCAGATTTTTCCGAGATTTTTCATAATTTTCTAGCTATTTTTCATATTTTTGATATTTATTTGATTTAAAATACATTTTACTTATATTTTTAAATTAAAATTTAATATTATTTTATTTAAATGGATGGGTGGGTCCCCGGGTCGAGTCAAACCCGGTCCACCCGCGTCGGTCTGACCAATCCAACCGGTCGGCCTCGACCCGGTTGACCTACCCGGTCGGGTCCGGTTGGGCCCGACCGCCCAACCGGCCCAGGGGTTGCACGCACGCACGGTGCGTGCACCACTCTCCCCTCCCCATCTTCTTCATAGCGCGCCTCATGTCGCTCTTTTTTTTTTTCTTTTTCTTCTTGTTGGAGACGCACGTCCCCAACCTCGATGGACTCGATGGAGGTGGGAGACGCCCCGCCATCTCCACCTCGACTGTTCGGCTCCATGGTCGAACCCCTTCGTGGCCACCATGGCCGACACCGAAACCACAACAAAAGCAACGACTTACCTCGACCGTTCACGTCTCCACCTCCTCTTCTCCTTCCCGCGCTGTTCCTCCTCTCTCCTCCTCCTCTCCTTTCCTTATTCTTCCTCTCGCCTCCCTGTTTTGTGTGATAGTGTGTGTGGTGTGTATGCGAGGGAGTGAGGTGTAGGTGAGGTGAGAGAGTGACATAACGGAGAAGAGAAAATGATGATGGAGTGATGTGGAGTGTAATAAGGATAAGTTAGTTGACTTGATCAAATATTCTCTTTTTTTTATTAATTTTGTGTGTTTTAGTTTCCCCGACCTAAGTGTAAACCTACGTTATTTCGCTCCTCGCACCTGTCTCGACACGTTTTTTTGATGCGAACACCCGTTACACTATCTCGCTCGATTCAATGATATAAATACACACATGCGATGCTAGGTAAATAACTTGATATACAAAGAACGCAAATAGGCAAACAATCACACAAAATCACTATTTATCTAGTCGGCGTGTCCCGACCTATCGCATGCGTCCACGTAGGTCCGAGCTAGTGGTCTTAACCTCGTAATTTGTCGGCTTAATTGTGATTAATTAGAGCGGGTCGTTACAATCTTCCTAACTAAAAGGAATTTCGTCCCGAAATTCAAATTTAATAAAACTTTTACCTTGGAACAAGTGGGGGTATTGCTTCTCGCAAGGTAGACTTTCTCTCACAAATGAGGCCCTCGTTCTTATGATACTACCATCGAACGAGTACAAGTGGTATTTCTTTCCTTCTAAGGGTATGTACCTTGCGGTCCACTATCTCAATAGGGTGTTCCTCGTACGTCACATCTGGTCGAACATCGATTTTCGTCATATCAACCATCGGTCTCGGTCCTGATCTAGCCAACCGTAACATCGAAATATGAAAAACATTATGAACCCCTACCAATCGACTTGGCAATTTCAACTGATAAGCGACTTTCCCAACTCGTTTCTCAATCTGAAACGGCCCAATAAATTTTGGTGCTAGTTTCCCCTCGATCCCAAATCTCGATGAGCTTTCAATGGAGAAACTTTCAAGTAGACTCAATCGTCTACCTCGTAGCTCACCCCATCGTGGTACCTATCCGCATACTTCTTCTCGTCCGTGTTGGGCAGCCAATAACCGCTGACGAATAGTCTCACCTTCTATGTATGGTCCACAACAATCTCGGTCCCACAACGTCGTATCTCGGGCCCCGCCCAACAAGTTCTGCGTGATCTACACGGCCACCGTACAGGCTTCAAATGGTGGCATCCCAATATTGGCCTCGATAGCCGTTGTTGTAAGCAAATTCACAGAGCGGCAAGTACTCATCCCAAGATCCACCAAATCGCAACACACATGCCCCGAGCATATCCTCCAAGATTTGTATTAATCTTCTCGATCGCCCGTCTGTCTCGAGGATGGAATGCAAGTGTTAAACTCGTAATTTAGTACCAAACTGTTTCGCATAGCTTGCCACAATGATGATGTAAGACGATCGTCTCTGCCTCGAAACAATCGAAATTGGTACTCCGTGCAATCGTACAATCTCTTTTTCGAATAATATACTCAATCGTGTGAAATTATATTTCATAGAAATTGGTAGGAAATGAGTTGATTTCACAACCCGTCCACAATCACCCATATCGCATCGTGTTTCCGCGAAGTATGCGTAATCCACAAACCAAATCCATCGTAATGTGTTCCCATTTTCAGCCTCATGTGCTCACCCTTAACCCGCCGGGCACACATCACAACCCCTAACGTAGCGCCAACGTCCGCTTCATCCCCGGCCACCAAAATAATCACCGCATATCGTGATACATTTTGGTCCCGTCAGACGCATCGTATACCGGAGTTGTGAGCCCTGGAGTATCCCATCGCGTATCTCTCGCCATCGCTATAATCCATAACCTCCATCGGTGCCTCAAACACCGATCCACGTACTCGCTCCAATCTCGGGTGATCGGGATTGCGTGCCATCTCACCGAATCTTCGAGTACATCTCGTCGGTCATTTGACACTCCAACACTCGCGGAATAGAAATAGACGGCACACCAATTTGTCCATGAATCGTAAGGTCCGCTCGTAGCAGAACCTTGTCAAACTCGTGTTGTAGCCGCCTCAAGTAAACCATACCCGTGCATCATATGGCAGATACTGCCTCGTAACTGTCCTCTCCTCGCTCAAAGCATCTCGTTACGACATTTGCCTTCCCTGTGCCGATATTCGATGGAGAAGTCGTAGTCCTTGAAGCAATCTCTAGCCAACGTCATTGTCTCATGTTCGATCTTTATGAGTGAATAAATATGTCAAACTCTTACGATATGTATATAATGTAAATATCTCACCGTAGTGGTAATGTCTCCATACCTTCAAGCTGCAAATACGATCGCCGCAAGCTCCAAGTCGTGCACCGGATAATTCCTTTCATGAGTCCTTAATCGTCGTCGGGATAGGTAAGCGATTACACCGTCTCCCCGCATCAAGCACACAACCTAACCCTTTGCCGCAAGCATCAAGATGAACTATCAATCATTTACCCAAATTCTCCGACAACACTAGTACCGTGTAGTAGTCGAGTCATCTTCAATCGTGTAAATGCGTCCTCGCACTCCTTCGACCAATTGAAAGGTACATCCTTCTTTGTCAATTTAGTCATCTACGCGGCGATCTTCGAGAAGTCCTTCACAAATCTCCTATAGTATCCCGCCAACCCTAAGAAGCTCCCGATATCCGTCACATCGTCTCGTGTGTCGCCAATCTATGACAAAGATGAATTTTACTCGATCCACCGATATACCCCCGTCACCGATCACGTGTCCCAAGAATTTGACTTCGACAACCAAAACTCGCACTTATCGAACTTAGCATATAATTTGTGCTCTCTCGCCGTTATCAATATCTCGCTCGAGATGTTGCTCGTGATCTTCGCGAGTCTTCACGCAGATCAATATGTCATCAATGAAGAAAATGACGAATTTATCCAAGTACGCTTCAATACTCAGGCATCAAGTCCATGAACATGGTCGGTGCGTTGTTAGTTCGAGCCGCATCATCGTGAACTCAAATAACCCATATCCAGTGCTTGAATGCGCCTTAGGTATGTCGTCATTTTGAATCCCGAATGATGATAACCCGACCTTAAGTCGATCTTAGAGAAGACACGGCTCCCGCTAACCGATCAAACAAATCGTCGATCCTTGGCAAAAGGTAACGATTTTGTATTGTCACACCGGTTCAACTTTCTATAGTCAATGCACATCCTCAAGCTATTGTCCTTCTTCTTAACGAACAGACCTAGGTGCTCCCCATGGTGATGTGCTCGGGTGTGTAAACCCCTTCTTCTCTAAATCTTCCAATGAGTCTTCAACTCCTCCTGTTAGGAGTGGGCAAACCGCGGTTTGGCAAACCGAGGTCTACGGTTTGGTGATTTTCCAAACCACCACCAAACCGCGAATCACCAAAACCGCACCAAATCGAACCGCGGTTTGCGCGGTTTGGCCTGGGTTTGGTTCCGCGGTTTTCATGCGCCCTATTTTCAAAAAAAAAAAAAAAAAAAAAAAAAAAAAAAAAAAAAAAAAAAAAAAAAAACATAAAGCCATATGTACATATGAATTTGTATACAACTACTTAGGGGTGCAGGTGGTAATCGTTGACTAGAAATTTATAACAACAAAAGAAGATTTAAAAAAAAAAAAACAAAGAAGCCAAAGCCGGGCAAGACACCACATTCACAACAAGCCATTTTTTCCTCTTTGTTAATCAAAACCCAATTAACACTTCAAATCAATTCCAAGCTTTGATGAGTTAACAAACATTGTCAATAATCCTCATTTAATCAATAACCATTAACCAATCATTCATCAAAATGAACTCAATCAAAGTTAAAAACTCAAGTTCATATCAAAAGTTACAACAAAAACAAATAGATTAGAAGTTTAAAACAAATAAATTCAACAAGTAGGCACTCCGCGATTAGTCCGATTACATATGCTCAAAGCCTCAAATAATTATAGTTTGATAAAAAGGGTGTACGCGGTGCGAAGAAGTGCAAGGCGAGGCGGTGGACGCGGCAATGGTCGTCGCGGTGGAAGGCGACGACGATGGCGATGGATTCTGCGGCGGGCTGGTGAGAAGGGGAGTGAGGAGGATGAAGGGCGGCGGTGCGGTTGCAAAGCTGATATGGGCACTCCGCGACGGCCGACGGAGAGTGCTCAAGAGAGAGAGGAGACGGCGGGAGTGAGATGAGAGAGGAGCCACGGGGAGTGACGGGAGTGAGGAGTGGCGGGAGTGAGAGGCGGAAGAGGGACGAGAGAGGAGGTGAGCGGCGGGAGTGAATGAGAGGAAGAGGGGTGGGAGTGTGAGAGGAAGAGGGACCGGACACGGGAGTGAATTCTTTTAGGCTTTTAGGGTTTTTTGTGGTTATTTACCAAAATGCCCTCGCTTAATTAAACCGCGGTTGTCCCAAAAATGAAAATCGCGACCAAACCGCGATTCATGCGGTTTTTACGTTTTCCAAACCGCGACCAAACCGCTAGTTTTAAAAACAAGACCAAACCGTGTGGTTTGGTCGGTCAAGGTTTGGGCGGTTTTTCGAAAAACCGCCGCCCACCCCTACCACCTCGCTCCTTCCGTGACATCCGGTATGGTCTCGCTAGCTATGGATGTGTGCCTCGTACTTGCTCAATAACAAACTCAATCTCTCTGTGGGGGCAATCCCGGTAGATCCTCCGAAAGACATCGGGAAACTCACTAACAACCGGGACATCCTCAAGTCTAACTTTTGGGACCCTATTGACTCTATTATCCCCGCAAACACTTCCATCTCTAAGGTCGTAGCCAATCTACCCCTAGTTGTGACGGCCCGGCCCACAATTCCAATCGGGCCCCGCCCCGCCTAGACTTACGTGGACCCCCGAGCCCATTTCGTTGAGTCTCGGCCTTCATTTATCATTTACCATTTATCCAACAAGTAAAAATGTAGTTAATCAATTAGCGAGTTATCATAATTATAGCGGAAGCAATTTTACACCTCGAATTAATTGAAGAATCGCAAAATTATCGCTAGGACTAGGGTCGGCAAAATGTGCCCAAATCCGTTTGGCTCTGTTTTGTCCGGTCCCGTTTCAAACGGACCGGCAATATTTTTTTGACAAACATACGGGTCCGGACAATGTTTTATGTTCGTTTAAAAATACGGACCGAGTCCTGGGCAAAAATTTTAAAAAACGGTACCCGTTTAGTGATTAATTTGAAGGGCATATAGGTAATTTCACCGTGAAATTAACCTAATTTCACTCTCACTTCCTCACCGGTTCACACTTCACACAAATCACACACACACACACTCACATCTCACGATTCTCGGTCCTCACCTCTCACTCACTCACGCTCACGCTCGCGCTCTCTCACTCTCACGATTTCTCTCTCTCACGACTAGCGATGCGAGACGGCGTCGCCGGCTCCTCCTCCACCGCTTCGGCTCCCATTTCTCCCACCGCTCAACGGCACCAAGTAATTCTTCGAAACGCCCTCCTCTCCCACTTCCTCGCGCGCGCGCCACCGCCACCACTCCTCCTTCGCCTCCTTGTCCTTCCACCACCAAGCACCACCGCCCCAACCACGCCTTCGACCTCGCTCTCACCCCCCATTTCGTCGCTTACACTCTCTCCGCACCTCTCGTCTACACCGTCGCAATTCCAACAACGAGTTCGTCCTCGTCTCCGACCCCAACAGCCTCTAGTCCCTTCGCCTCCTCTCGTTTCCGCCACGAGGACGCCGACGCCTCCTCGCCTGTAGTAAATGCTTTTTCTCAATGAATTTCACTACTTTTGCTACCGATTGGAGGGTTCTCGGTGTGAGATTTTTGTTCGTTTGTTGTGTTTCGTGTTCAATTGAGGCAAATTGCTTTGGGGAGAGGAGTTAGGGTTGTTCCAATCACTCTTGATCGTGTACTTATTTATTTATTTATTTATTTTTTGAGAAATATGCCCTCGATTACCATTGGTACTTCATCATAGCAAAAACCTACTTGTTTAATATAGAAGCCTCCAATCACCAAAGTAAAGTTTTTCAACTCATTCTCCATTCAAAAAATTGGACAAAACGACAAAACAGAGCCGTATGTTTTACAAACATACGGATCGGACAAAAAATGCCCGTTTCAAAAACGGGACCGGTCCGGACACCAAATTTAATAATTTTAGAAATGGGTGTCCGGTCCCGTTTATGTCCCGGTCCCGTATTTTTGCCACCCTAGTTATGACAACCTAGAGAGTGGAAAACCACGAATACGTATATCATCGTTAAAAATTGTTCGTAGGAAAGTAAACGAAAGATATACTGCACTCCTAATTTCTCAAAAATCTAACTCCCCATGTTTTAAAACAAGTATAGATAAATATACAAAAAGATCACCTATGTCGACAAGAAAAAAATCGCTCCGAATCCTCAAATAATATTTCCTAACTATGGAGCCTTTCCTTTACCGGTGTGTGGATCTTCACTCCATCACACACGTAAATGACGAACACAGTAAGTAATGCCGTAGGGCATATATATAATATTTCACAATATCCAAAGCAATCGAGTTCAAGCAAATAGTACGAAAGGAATCAAGAACGCATGAATATAAAAGACCGTAACCATTCCATCGATGAGTGAAGCCCAATAACAAGGACTCCCGACCAAAGGTCGTTAGTCACGCAAAAGCCCAACAGACTCGGGTTTAGACGAGACCCCGCTCCCACCCCTAACCTCGCGACTATGAGACATCCATAGACTGGATCTTGGACGAGACCCCTACCTCCCAAAGCCTCTAGCCCGTGCGACTATGAAACATCCATGGACCCGATAATATCGACAGACGACCGTAAAAACCTCAAGGTTTAGACGAGACCCCCGCCTCCACCCCTAACCCTTTCATATGGCATGATAAACAAGAATCATCACTCACTTGCCAATGGACTCACTCAATCGACAACATTTTCAATGATAGCTATCCTCACAAAAAAGTTGAACAACAATAATGGAGAGAAACTATCACAAAACAAGAACAACAACAACAATGGAGAGAAATGAAATATCGTATAAGTCCCTACTGTTTATTTACCACGACAAATCGCTAATCCGTCCTTCTCACGCTTCGATATGCGCACCCGACACCCGACTATAGCATCCTAAGCCCCCGATGTCCATTTATACCATTTTACAATTTTAGGTCGCATTACGTGCAATTATTGTATGTGATTATAGATTTGTCATTTGTATTTACAAGAAAGTTCACTTTTTTAGCACCCGTTTTTGAATTATACCGGGGTGTTAAATGCCCGAAAAGCCTCGAACTCATTTTTTCTAGCTTTCCTTAATTTTTCATATTTTTCGAGGATTTTTCATAATTTTTTCATAATTTTTATCTATTTTCGGTAATTTAATTTTAATAAACAAAAAGAAAAAAAAACAATTTAATTTAATTTAATAATTAAATAATATTTTATCTGGGGTGGGACCGAGTTGACCCGACTCCCGCCCACGCGTGACCTGGGTCGCCCGGGCCCACCACTCGACTCCTCAGAAATGTTTTCTCACCAAAGCACGAAGTGCTCTCGGTTCGATTTCTTTTTTCGCACGGGGGTTAGGCTTCCATCCCCAACCCCAGTGTGGGTTCACATGCAGGGAGACCACTCCCATGCCTTCTGAGCTTGACGAACCGCCATGGCAGCTCGTCGAGGTCACCACCATCCGAACCCAATAATAACCCACACATCACCAACAGAAACAACACAAGAACAAGGGGATCTCACTCACCTTGTCGAAGCTTCGATCCCTCTCCCCCTGTCTCTCTCTTCTTTTTCTCTCCTTCCCTTTGATTTTTTTCTTCTCCCCGGTTCCTCTCCGCCACCGTTTTTTCTTTCCCTTCTATGTTTTTTTTTTTTTTTTCACCTACCCACCTTATCCACACAGGTTTGAATCTATGTATCACCGCAAGTGGGTCCCATGCACGACCCCGAAATACACGTGGCACGAGGTAAAACTTTTAGGATCACTACAGTCTTCCCAACTAATTAGAATTTCGTCCCTGAAATTGACAAAGTATAAAGGAAATACTTATCGAGATTCGAAGAGATAAGGAAAATACTCGCGCATGTACAACTCAACCTCCCACGTCGCTCCTCATTTTTGTTATATCGCCATTTGACGAGACCGATGGGATTTCTCTGTTCCTCAAAATCTTTATCTTACGGTCCAAAATTTGAATAGGTCGCTCATCATAAGTAATGTCATCCCTCAAGTCTATCGGGCTCAAATCCATGTTGGTCGTTATCCCTCTCTCGACCTGCATCGAAGCATAGAAACATGAAATAGAGGGTGGATACTGCATAACCGAGATGGCAACTCCAGCTCGTACGCGACCTTGCCTATTCGTTTCTTAACCTTGAAAGGACCAATGAACCTCGGCGCACGCTTTCCTTAATCCCAAACCTCTTGTGACCCTTTATCTGAGAAACTTTCAAATACATATAATCTCCGACATCATATGCTATCCCGCCATGATACATGTCATAATATTTTTCTCGCTCTCTCTTGCGCACCTTTCAATCTCAATCTAATCGTCGTATTTTCTCTGTGTGATCCACTACAATCTCGGGCCCAATCACCGCCACATCCTCGAACTCCGCCCAAAGAAGATGGAGATCTCGCACGGTCTACCGTAGAGTGCTTCAAAAGGTGTCATACCAATACCGGCCTCGATAACCGTTATTATAGGCGAACTCACACAAATGAAGATACTCTTCCCGAAATATACCATACTCCAACACACACATCCTCAACATATCCTCGAGAATTTGAATCGCCTCTCGATCGTCGTCGGTTGTGGATGATAAGTCAGTATTGAGGTCCAAACGCGTACCAAATCGTACACTCGCATACTCGCCAAATCGATATGTAAACCGTGGCCCTCTCGTCGGACACAATCAATAAAGGAACGCCATGTAATCGCATGATTTCCCTTTCGTACAAACTTGCTAATCTATCAACCTGATGTGTGGTAGAGATCGGTAAAAAGTGCGCAGACTTCGTCAATCTGTCCACTATCACCCAGATATTATCATGCGCGCGCTGAGATCGAGGTAGCCCACTGACGAAATCCATGGCAATACGCTCCCACTTCCATCGAGGAATGGGAAGTGGTCGTAATAACCCACCCGGTCTCGATGCTCGGCCTTAACTCGCTCGCATACCTCACACGCTCTAACGTAATCGGAAACATCGTCTTCATCCTCGCCACCAAAAAAACAACGCACATCGCGTACATCTTGGTCCGACCCGGATGAACCTCAAAACGTGAGCGATGAGCCTCATCAAGTATCTCATTACGTAACTCACCACTTATGGAATCCACAATCGACCTCTAAACCTCGTGACACGAGTCTATCGACCGACTCCAATCTGGATGATCCGGACTCGAGCAAACTCCAAAAATCTCTCGGCACTCGCTCATTTGTTTGGTGACCCTCAAGTACCTTCGAATCGACATCGTTTGAGTTCTCACCGCCCACGAATCAACACCTTGGTACCTGGTCGAATATCAACAGAATACATCAATTCGACCGCCTCGAGTAAACCATACTCGTGTGTCATGTGGCAAGTAGTACTCTCTCGAGTCTTCCATGGTACGGCTTAACGCGTCTCGCAACAACATTGGCCTTTCTCGGATGATACTCCAAAGAGAAGTCATAATCCTTGAGGAACTCAAGCCAACGCCTCGTCTCATATTCAAATCCTTATGAGTAAACAAGTACTTCAAACTTTTGTGGTCATGAACAATACAAACTTTTCTCCATAAAGATAATGATGCCAAATCTTCAAGGCAAAAACCAATGCCGCTAGCTCCAAGTCATGTGTAGGATAGTTTTTCTCATGAACCTTCAGTTGTCGGGACGCGTATGCAATCACTCTACCGACTCCGCATCAATACATGCCTAGCCTCGACCTTAGAAGCATCGTTGTTCACCTCAAAACTCTTTCCCGACTCAGGTAATACCAGAACTAGGGCGGTAGTCAATCTTTCCTTCAAAAGCCTGAAAACTTGTTCACAACTATCATTCCACTGAAAATTTATGTCTTTCTTCATCAATTGCGTCATTGGTGCCGCAATTTTTGAGAAATCTTGAACAAAACGTCGATAATAGCCTGCCAACCCCAAGAAACTCCGGATCTCTGTCAATGTCCGCGGGGTAGGCCAATCTATGATAGCTCTGACCTTAGCGGGGTCCACCGACACTCCGCGGGCTCCGACGATGTGTCCAAGAAATCTGACCTCTGTAAGCCGAAACTCACATTTACTGAGTTTTGCATACAGTCTATGATCCCTCAAAGTCTGCAAAATTATCCTGAGGTGTTCCCCATGATCCTCTCGAGTCTTAGAGTAGATAAGAATGTCGTCTATAAACACAATGACAAACCTATCCAAATACTCTCTCAACACTCGATGCATGAGATCTATGAACACTGCTGGGGCGTTAGTCAACCTAAAAGGCATGACCGTGAACTGGTAATGCCCATATCGAGTGCGAAATGCAGTCTTCTCTCTATCCTTTACTCTAATCCTCAGCTGATGGTACCCAGATCTCAAATCGATCTTTGAAAACCACTATGCTCCCGTTAACCGGTCGAACAAATCATCAATGCGAGGAAGTGGATACTTGTTCTTCACTGTCACCTTGTTGAGTTGTCTATAATCAATACATAATCTCAAGCTGCCATCTTTCTTCTTAACAAACAAGACTGCGCGCCCCAAGGAGACATGCCCGGGTGAATGAATCCTAATTCCAACAACTCCTCAAGCTGTTCTCTCAGCTCCTCTAGCTCCTTCGGAGCCATCCGGTACGGCAGAATAGATATAGGTTTAATCACCGGAGCCAAATCAATGATGAAGTCAATCTCCTTAGGAGGGAAAAATCCTGGTAGCTCTGCTGGAAACACGTCAGGAAATCTCGTACTGCTGGTACCTCATCCAACGTAGTCACGACCCGTTATGTCGTACTCAATACACTAGTAAACATCTCGACATCTACACTAGTATACCTCTCGGTAATAGGCAAACTAGTCGAAGTCCCCGGAAACTAAACTCGGATGTCCTAATAGATGAAAGATGACTTTCTTTATCGAAGCAATGGATCCGTGCATGATAAGCATCCAACTAATCCATGCCCAACAACGCATCAAACTCGAGAAATTCTAATACTCTTAGGTCCGTCTGGCAAGATATGACCCTCTATCTCAACCGAACAATCAACACACAACAAGTTCGAGTAGATTTTGTCCCCAAAGAAATTGCTAAGGATCAATGGTCTATCTAGTCTAATAGGTTTCAAACCCAACTCATCAACCATACGACTCGAAATAAAAGACACAAGTAGAACCCGAATCTAACATAGCATGCATGAATCTACCTAAATATAAACCGTACCCTCAATCAAATTACGGCTGGCGATCGGATCGGTACGACAACCGCGTGAACTCGCACCCGCTCGTCGCAGATGCCTTCAACCTGGGTCGTGGACACTTCATCGTGGAAATGACCTAGCTATCCACACCGCCAACAACCCTCTCGAAATCCCAATCTAGATAGACCACGCTGTCCATGTCCTTGTCCCCGTGCATGACTAGGCCTCTGTCCCTATCTCGCACTCGATCGGAACTCGACCATGTCTCTCGGTCATTACCTCTCCCATCCATCCTTTGATAATACCGATGCCGAGGACCCGACGGTGTTGGTTGCGATGGTGTACTAGCGTAGCTCCGCATCTTGGACCCATCGCCACGATCGCAGATCGTCGCATAGGGTGGAGCCGCGACCGATCCCACGCACCGAGCTCGATCTCTCTCGCTTCAATGGTCTCAATCTCTTCTTCCTCCGATCCCCTCCAAAGACCTCTTACTAATTGTGACGATGCCGATGAGGTAACCGCTACTCCAGAGTGCGTGTGCTCCCAAAGTTTTCGCTAGCCATAGCCCTCTCATAGGCCTCATGTAATGTGCTCTGAGTTGTCGTCGCTACCACGTAACCAATGGAGTCTAGTAGACCGTGCACAAAGTAGTAAGCCCGGTCGGCGTCGGTGTCTGGTCGCACTCCCAAGATACTCCATCAAGGGCAAATATCGGTCCATATACTTCATTACCGACTCCTCGGCCCTCTGTCGAATGGTCTAAAACTCGATCCTCATCCGGTTACATTTGGATCGTAGGAGGAATGTATTTCTCGTTAAACCTCTCCTCGAACTCACCCAATCCTTGGGTTTTCCTTCGACGCCACTATAGTGCGCCACTGACATCGGCCTCGTCGAACAGTGAAGTTCGACGATATACTTAGCCGCATATGAGATGGTGTAGCCAATACATCATGTATCTTCTCATGACTCCTCATATACCTCTCTCGCAACCTCGAGGTTAGTACCCCGTAGAACTTCTCTCCGGATGATGCCTCTAAAACTCACGAGCTCGCTCGCCTCAACGGTAGCCCTAACACCCGTATCGCTCGGCGTGCTCGGTGTATCCTCGCCGGTGTCTCAAGTGTAGGAGGTACCATCTCGGCTCGAATATGTGTCTCCTCGGCCACCGCAGTCTTGCTCGAATCGGAGCCGCTCCAGTGGGTCATGGATTGTAAGAGCACTCCTGGGCCTCGAGTAACCTGAGCCGCTAACATGGTTGGTGATCCGTGACGGCCCCAATTTTTCCCGAATTGGCCCCCGCCCGCCTAAACTCACGTGGACCCCGAACCGGCCTCGCAAGGTCACCGAGAGACTAGTCACCTTCAAATCCATCATTTTCAAGTACATTCAACATTTTACAATTGAGTTATTAATATTATGTCAAGATTTAAAAATTTAGCGGAATGAACTAATACATTAAATAACTCAATAAAAAGATCGGGAGTTAGGCAACCTAATTATAATACCCTAGGTAAATATTATCAGAGGAGAGTAATTATAAAATATACAAAAATTCACCTAGCTATTAAGCTTTCCTCTCGCTTTACTCGTCTCGTCAGCTCTCGCACTCGACCAAACATGAGAATGACGAGCCTGTGTAAGTAAATCCAATAGGACATATACGCAACATTTGACAATATCCACAACAACATTTCACAATATCCAAAGCGATCGAATTCATGCAAATATAACGAAAGGAATCAAAAACGCATGAATATAAAAGACCGTAACCAATCCATCGATGAATGAGGCCCAATAACAAGGAGTCCGACCAAAGGTCGTTGAGTCGCATGCAAAAGCCCAAAGCATACTCGGGTTTAGGACGAGCCCTCGCCTCCACGCCCTAACCTCTCACATTGCGCAGATAAACAAGAACCATGACTCACTTGTCAATGGACTCACTCAATCGACAACAATTTCAATAATAGCTATCATCACAAAGCGGTGAAATAACCATAAAGCTATCACAAAACAAGTAAATAACAACAAATGCCAATGGAGAGAAATGAAATATTGTATAAGTCTCTAACTCGGTTTACTTACCTCGAGAAATCGCGAACCTCAAAACATCTCGCTCACGTCTCGATTTAAGCACCCGACACCGGACTCTTAAGTCCTTGGTGTCCATTTAGACATTTTAGGCCTAATTTATTAAAAGCATTCACATCGCAACAAAATTTGGTGAAATAAATCTCACCTCCCTCGCGTCGTCGCGATTCGTCGTAAATCGCGATCCGATCGGTCAACACCGCGCTATAGCGCGATAGCTGCCGCTGCGATTCGATCTGCTGATGTCGCTGCCACGCAGCGTGCCAGTTGCAAGGCTGCTGGCTGGCCGCCGGCGCTGATCCTCGCTTCGCTGCCGGCCATCTGGCGCTGCCTCGCTGACGTTGCGTCGTGTCGCGCCGGAGTT
Organism: Stephania yunnanensis; assembly: GCA_039657365.1. Classification (NCBI taxonomy): domain Eukaryota; kingdom Viridiplantae; phylum Streptophyta; class Magnoliopsida; order Ranunculales; family Menispermaceae; genus Stephania; species Stephania yunnanensis. Next base: position 31,877,359 of record CM077585.1, on the reverse strand, counting down.
GTTCGCGCGTTTACACCATCGTCGCAGTCCTGGCATTGCATTGAGCCGCATTGCCGCTCGCGCTCCATCCGCTGCGTGCGCGCCGTGCCAATGTCGACGCACCGCCGCCAAGGCTCGCCTGCGATCGCCATCGCTTTGCCGCCTCGCGAGATCGTCGATGCCTTTCGCACTGCTGCTGCTCTCGCCACCATTGCCAGCTCTGGCCGGCCGGCTGCTGGCTGGCTTTCTCCGCTGTTGATCTCGGCCGCCGGCTGCTTCTCGATACTGCCATTGTCGGACGCCAATGTTGTTGTGCTACCGCGTTCCTCCAAGTACATTTGTAGTCGCGTTCCTCCGAATCGCAACACCGCCGGCTGTCGCCACCGCGTCCGATCTGTCGACCCTCTTCTTCTTCCCCGCGCTTCTCTCTCTCTCTCTGGCTTTCTCTCTCTTTCTCTCCCTCCTCACGGATCTTATCTCAATCTCTTTTTTTTTTTTTTATATATATATATATATATATATATATATATATATATATATATATATATATATTATATATACATTTTCTTTTAGATTTCAAATCAAAAGTGTCCTCGAGATTCATGCAACACGAATATCGAGGCAACTCAACAACCAAGCAATGCGCATCTCGATGGACTAACCCGTCTCATTTCAAAATCTCGATACTCGCGCTACACGCAACACGATGCGTATTCCTCGTCGCACGCGACTCGAGGTGCGTCTCCGTTCGTGTTTCGGCTCACCGAATTCCTCGCATAGTTAGCATTATCATCCCAAATTGGATTCGGATATACATAGTTCGACGAGTGGGTCCCACATACGACCATGACTTGACACGTGGCACAAGTCAAATTTTCGGGCCGTTACAGTCTTCCCAACGAATTAGAATTTCGTCCTCGAAATTGAAACAAATCGCACAGGACAATGGTGTTTTATGAATGAAGACCCAAGGCCATACCCGCCCAAGGCCATACTCGCCCAAGGCCATACCCCCATCTTACTCTGTAGGGCTGGGCTCCTCCGCGGGAAGCTGGGCTCCTCTGTGACGAGCTGGGTTCCTCCGCGACCTCCAAGCAAAGAACACACCATCTGTCTCCTCCCATCAATATATGCCAAGGCAACATCCTCGCAACATATAGGGGAATACAAATGAATACAAATGTAATTTCATGATCCACCGTCACTAACATACGTATATCGTTGTATGCCTGCGAGAAATGTAAATCGTCTCACTCATCGAGTGAGTTTCAACCCAACTCGTGCACTTTATCAAAGTTTAGATGGATAGTAGTCGAACCCGACGTGGCGTAGCATGAACTTGTTTTCGGTTGTCCACACGCCCATACATGTACGTTGAAATCCCGCTCCAACCGGAACATGTCCATATCTTTGCCCCTATGCATGACTAGATCGATGTCCTTGTCTCGAACTCGACCGGATCTTTAACCCCGTCTCTAGCCACCGCTAAGGATCCGACTTGCAGTTTAGGGTCTTTGTAATGTACTAGCGTAACTCTGCGATAGACCATCTAACACCGGCGCCATATATGCCGCATATGGTGGCAACGCAATAGAGCCTACGCTCTAAGCTCGATCTCTTTGCCACGACCGTCTTGCTCTCTTTTTCCTCCTATCATCTCCGGACTCGCACCGACTAACGATGTCGATAATGCGATTGGAATTCCGGTGTGTGCTCCTAAAGCTCTCGCCACTATAGCCCTCGCTTAAGCCTCCCGTATCGTGCTCGGAGCCATCGTCACCCAACATAACCAATAAAGTTCGAAACCGTGTACGACGTAGTACGCTTGGTCGAGTGTCCATCTCGCACCGCACCCCATCATACCTCATCACGTGCATATACATATCCATGTACCGCAACCGACTCCCGGTCCTCTGTCAAATGGTCCGAAACTCAAGTACTATTCAAGTACGGACGGTTCCCCATCGACACCTCCGTAGTACGCCACCGACATTGACCTCGCCGACCGGTGGAGTTGATTATATACCGTGCATTTACGCCGATACGTCCCGTACATCCTTTATCTTCAAGGTTAGCACCCCAACAAGCAACTTTTCCCCCATATTGCCTCTAAAACTCGCGAGCTGCCTCGCCTCGCTTTAACCGACACTCTAACACCCGTATCGCCGACGCGCTCAACATCTCATCATGTAAGTACGAGTTCAACCAGCTCACTCTCGAACGCACTTGTTGTTTGTACAACATGCACTACTTGCACTAGAATTTCCTTTCGGTGCGTTTACTAATGCATCTAAACAAATTTTAACATGTGAGGATCCTTGAGATATACAATCTCGTAGGATTTATACTTAAGTGGCATCTAACTTTTAGATCGAGTCGCATACTCTACTTCGACACGTAACTCATTTACAAGTCCTTAAAGATGGTGGTCGACTTCACCGACCCCGAGATTATAAATGCTTAGTGTCACTAAAGTGGAGTTACTTAGGCTTCGATCCAACACTACTACTCCAAGGCTTTTGTCAAAGCTAAGGAGTCCGTACATGATGTAATCGTTAGCTCTCAAGTCATCTCAACACTCGCTCCCTTAGTAGTCTTCTCTTCGCTTTTTTTACTTTACTTTCTCGAATGTTCCTTACATTAATTGTTCCATTCGTTTTATATATTATCCAACGACATCAATTTCCTTTATTATTAATTCAACACCATTTAGAGACTCAAACTTCCATTTCAAGTCTCAAGACTTATAGGAAATCCTCAATTTCAATACTAACTAAACAACTTGAAATGAATTTAATGAACTCTTTTGAGTCCTAAATAAGATCAAAATTCATCTAAATGGCTTGAAAATCAATTCACAAGTTTGTTTGAGTCCTACATGGCATGTTAAGTTTCAATTTGAAACCATACCATTTGTAATACCAAAGTATCAATTGTTTCATTTTCCATTGGCTTCGCCAAACCAACCAAGCTATTTACCTCAATTTATCAATTGAACTAACTAAATTCTTAAGCCACGATCTACGAAGCTGAATTGAATTTAAACAACTCCCCCATTTCCAAGGCACGAGTACTTATCCAAAAAAAAAATCATGCAGCTCCACTATTCCCAAATACGCCACAATCACCAACATTGTCACATTCGATCCGTGCATTAGGGCGATGCAATACGACCTCATATCCCAGGAAAAATGTTGCCCAGGAGGTAGCTTCAAAGTAAAGAACGCAATTGGTTTCACACAATTTCCACATAAATTAAGTTATTCATCGTGTCTCACGTGATACATGAGAGTAAATACGATTATATCGTATATCTATCGATAGTTTCCCTAACTCTCCTCACTTCCCAACGAAGACTTAAGTCGGGATCATAGGGTTCTACTCTAAGTTCAACCATTCCTAACTTCCGCTGATTTGTGTCTCAATGGCTTGTCATTTAAATCAAGAGTCGAGTATTTAAAACCTTGGCTCGATACCAACTATGACGTTGGTATCACAATGTCTTAAGCCATGAGATTTTTAAAATTTAGGCTCGATACCAACCGTGATGGCCCCAATTTTTCACGAATTGGGCCCCGCCCGCCTAAACTCACGTGGACTCCGAGCCGCTCTCGCAAGGTCAACGAAAGCCTAGTCGGCCTTCAAATCCATCATTTTCAAGACATTCAACATTTTACAATTGAGTTATTAATGTTATGTCAAGATTTAAAAATTTAGCGGAAGCAACTAATACATTAAATAACTCAATAAAAAGATCGGGGAGTTAGGCAACCTAATTGTGGAACCCAAGTAAATATTATCGAGGAGAGTAATTATAAAATATACAAAAATTCACCTAGCTATGAAGCTTTCCTCCGCTACTGTTCGCGGCTCGCACTCGCTTTCAAACATGATAATGACGAGCCTGTAAGTAAATTCAAAGATGACATATACACAACATTTGACAATATCCACAAGAACATTTCACAATATCCAAAGCGGTCAAATTCATGCAAATAGAACGAAAGGAATCAAGAACGCACGAATATAAAAGACCGCAACCAATCCATCGATGAATGAGGCCCAATAACAAGGAGTCCCGACCAAAGGTCGTTGAGTCGCGACAAAAGCCCAACATACTCGGGTTTAGGACGAGACCCCGCTCCCCCCCTAACCCATGCGACTATGAGACATCCATAGACACGATCTAGGACGAGACCCCGCCTCCCATCCCTAGCCCATACGACTATGAAAACATCCATGGACCCGGATAATATCGACGGACGACCAGGAAAAAAACATCGGGTTTAGGACGAAACCCCCGCCTCTCCCCTAACCCTCTAATATCGCAGATAAACAATAACCATGACAAACTTGTCAATGGACTCACTCAATCGACAACAATTTCAACGATAGCTATCATCACAAAGCAATGAAACAACCATAAAACTATCACAAAATAGTAAATAACAACAAACCAATGGAGAGAAATGAAACAAACCAACGGAGAGAAACGAAATTCGTATAAGTCCCTAATCGTTTTACTTACCTCGAGAAATCGTGAACCTCAAAACATCTCGCTCGCGTCTCAATTTGCGTGCATCCGACACCCTACTCCTAAGTCCCTGGTGCCCATTTAGACATTTTAGGCCTACTTTATTAAAAGCATTCACATCACAACAAAATTTGGTGAAATAAATCTCACCTCCTCACGTCGTCGCAATTTCGTCGAAATCGCGCATCCAACCGGTCAACACCGCTGCCGTCGCTGAAAGTCGCGAGCCACCATTGTCGATGTAAGCGCATTGTCGCCGGCTTGCAGGATCGTTCGCCGTCCGCCGGCGTTTGTCGCGTCGCCGCAGAGCCGTTCGCGCATGTACACCACCGTTGCACCATGTCGCCGCCGGCTGATCTGCCGCTGTCGTGCGCCGCTGCCTTGCTTTGCCATCAGGCACTGGCGTTACCGCGCCGCGTTAGCCCCGCCGCCACCGCCGCCTACATGATCGTGCCTGCCTTTGCGCGCTCGATGTGCTTTCGCCATCATGCCGCTGATGGCGATGGTTTGTCTGTCTCATTGTCCAGCCCGCACTGACCGCCTGGGCTGCCGGACGCCGATCTTTCTTGTCTTTGCCGTGTTCCTCCGAGTTGGCCTTTGCTGCCGCATTCCTCCGAGCCGCAACACCGCCGGCAAAGTTGCCGCGGCTCTCCGATCCGTCGACCCTCTTCTTCTTCCTCGGCGGCTTCTCTCTTTCTCCCTCCTCACAAATCGATCTCAATCTCTTTTTTTCTTTTATATATATATATATATATATATATATATTACATTATATTATATATATTATATATATACATTTTCTTTTAAATTTCAAATCAAAATGTCCTCGAGATTCGTGCAACTCATCAACCAAGCAATGCGCATCTCGAGGCACCAACCTCGCCTCATTTCAAAATCTCGATACTCGCACTACACGCAACACGAGGCATATCCCTCGTCGGCACGCGACTCGAGGCGCGTCCCCGTTCGTGTTTCAGCTCACCGAATTCCTCGCATAGTTAACATTATCATCCCGAATAAGATTCGGATATACGTAGTTTGATGAGTGGGTCCCACATACGACCTTGACTTGACAAGTGGCACAAGTCAAGTTTTCGGGCCGTTAAAGATGTTGTTGCCTGAGCCCTCAACAGTCGGAGAATCTCCTGAAGCTGCTGATCGTGAGATGTAATCATCTGCGACATGCCATCTAATCTCCTATGTACGTCCCCCGTAGCACTATCGCTAGTATTAGGCTGATCGGCCATCGCCAACTGAAAAGAAAGCGATTCTCACGATCAGAACATACCTATCGATAGTTAATAATACAACAATCAAATAGCTCATAGTTCAGGTTTAAATGTTCCCAACTCGCCTCACTTCCCAACTAAGAATTAGGTTAAGATCATATGGTTCCACTCTAAGTTCCACCATTCCAAACTTCGTTTGTTTGTTTCTCCATGGCTCGTGATTTAAATCAAGAGTCGAGTATTTACAATCTCGGCTTTGATACCAACTGTGACGGCCCCAGTTCCATAATTCTGAAATGGGCCCCGCCCGGCCTAGACTTACGTGGACCCCCTATCCCATTTCGCCGAGTCACGCAAGCCTAGTCAGCCTTCATTTATCATTTACCATTTATCCAACAAGTAAAATTTAGTTAATCAATTAGCGAGTTATCATAATTATAGCGGAAGCAATTTTACACCTCAAATTAACTGAAGAATCGCAAAATTATCAGTTAGGACAACGTAGATTGTGGAAAACCCCGAATATATATATCATCGTTAAAAACTGTTCGAGAGGAAAGTAAACGAAAGATATACGAGCCCAAAATTTCTCAAAAACCTAACTCCCCATGTTTTAAAACAAGTATAGATAAATATACAAAAAGATCACCTACGTCGACAAGCAACAAAAACCACTCCAGTATCCTCAATTAATATCTCCTAACTGTGGAGCCTTTCCTTTACTGGTATGTGGATCTACACTCCGTCACACACAAAAATGACGCGCACAGGCAAGTAATGCCAGTAGGACATATATACAATATTTCGCAATATCCAAAGCAGTCGAATTCATGCAAATAGTACGAAAGGAATCAAGAACGCATGAATATAAAAAAATGTAACCAATCCATCGATGAGTGAGGCCCAATAACAAGGAGTCCCGACCAAAGGTCGTTGAGTCGCGGTAAAAGCCCAGCAGACTCGGGTTTAGGACGAGACCCCAGCCTCCCAGCCCATAACCCTTGCGACTATGAGACATCCATAGACCCGGATCTAGGACGAGACCCCTGCCTCCTAGCCCTAGCCCGTACGACTATGAAACATCCGTGGACTCGGATAATATCGACGGACGACCAGGAAAAACATCGGGTTTAGGACGAGATCCCTGCCTCCAGCCATAACCCTCTTATATCGCGGATAAACAATAACCATGACTCACTTGTCAATGGACTCACTCAATCGACAACAATTTCAACGATTGCTATCATCACAAAGCAATGAAACAACCATAAAGTTATCACAAAACAGTAAATAACAACATCCAATGGAGAGAAATGAAACAACCAATGGAGAGAAATTAAATATTGTATAAGTCCCTAACTGGTTTACTTACCTCGAGAAATCGTGAACCTCAAAACATCTCGCTAGCGTCTCGATTTGCGCACCGACACCCGACTCATAAGTCCCCTGGTGCCCATTTAGACATTTTAGGCCTAATTTATTAAAAGCATTCACATCACAACAAAATTTGGTGAAATAAATCTCACCTCCCTCGCGTCGTCGCGATTTCGTCGAAATCGCGCATCCGACTCGGTCAACATCGCACCATCGCTGCCGTCGCTCGTCACTTTGCGCGTCGTTGTCGCTGTCGCTGCATACAGCCGTTCGCCGGCCTGACGGAGTGTTCGCGTGTCTACGCCACCGTGCCATCGCAGCGCTACCGCCGCCGCCATGCATGGCCCGAGCCGCGACCGCCACCGCCGCTCTACGAGATTGTTGCTTTGCCATGCGCGCCATCGCTTCTCTCGCCATCGTGCGCAGCAAGATCGCTGACCGGTGGAAGCGGCGCTCAAGGCTGCTTGTCTGCTGTCCGCCGCTCTCGATAGCCATTGCCGGATGCCGATCTTCGCTTGTGTGTTGCCGCGTTCCTCCGAGCCGTTGCCACCTCATTCCTTCGAGCAAGAACACCGCCGGCTCGTCGCCGCCGGTCTTCGATCTCGTCGACCCTCTTCTTCTTCCCCGACGCTTCTCTCTTTCTCCCTCCTCACAAATCTTATCTCAATCTCTTTTTTTTTCTTTTATATATATATAAATATATATATATATATATTATATACATTTTCTTTTTATTTTCTTTTAAATTTCAAATCAAGATTTCCTCGAGATTCGTGCAACATGAATCTCGAGGTAACTCAACAACCAATCAACGCGCATCTCGAGACACCAACCCACCTCATTTCAAAATCTCGATACTTGCACTACACGCAACACGAGGCGTATCCCTCATTGGCACGCGACTCGATGCGCGTCTCCGTTCGTGTTTCGGCTCACCGAATTCCTCGCATAGTTACCATTATCATCCCAAATTGGATTCGGATATACGTTGTTTGACGAGTGGGTCCCACATACGACCTTGACTTGACACGTGGCACAAGTCAAATTTTCGGCCGTTGATGATGTTGTCGCTGAGCCCTCAACAGTCGGAGAATCTCCCGAAGTCGCCGATCGTGAGATGTAATCATCTGCGACATGCCATCTAATCTCCTCTCGTACGTCCCCGTAGCACTATCGGTAGTATCGGCCGATCGGCAATCGCTAAGCGAAAAGAAAGCGATTCTCACGATCAGAACATACCTATTGATAGTTAATAATACAACAATCAAATAGCTCATAGTCCAGGTTTAAATGTTCCCAACCCGACTCACTTCCCAACTAAGAATTAGGCTAGGATCATAGGGTTCCACTCTAAGTTCTACCATTCCTAACTTCCGCTAGTTTGTTTCTCCATGGCTTATGATTTAAATCAAGAGTCGAGTATTTACAACCTCGGCTTTGATACCAACTGTGACGGCCTCTGTTCCACAATTCTGAACTGGGCCCCGCCCGGCCTAGACTTACGTGGACCCCCGAGCCCATTTCGCTGAGTCACGCAAGCCTAGTCTGCCTTCATTTATCATTTACCATTTATCCAACAAGTAAAAATTTAGTTAATCAATTAGCGAGTTATCATAATTATAGCGGAAGCAATTTTACACCTCTAATTAACTGAAGAATCGCAAAATTATCAGTTAGGACAACATAGAGTGTGGAAAACCACGAATATGTATATCATCGTTAAAAACTGTTCGTAGGAAAGTAAACGAAAGATATACATGTCCAAAATTTCTCAAAAACCTAACTCCCAATGTTTTAAAACAAGTATAGATAAATATACAAAAAGATCACCTATGTCGACAAGTAACAAAAAGCTGCTCCAAAAGTATCCTCAAATAATATCTCCTAACTATGGAGCCTATCCTTTATCTTGTCTCGTGGATCTCGCACTTCGTCACATACAAAAATGACGAGCACGGGTAAGTAATGCCAAAGTATGACATATATACAATATTTCACAATATCCAAAGCAAATCGAATTCATGAAAATAGTACGAAAGGAATCAAGAACGCATGAATATAAAAAATGTAACCAATCCATCGATGAGTGAGGCCCAATAACAAGGAGTCCCGACCAAAGGTCCTTGAGTCGCGGCAAAAGCCCAGCAGACTCGAGTTTAGAACGAGACCCCGGCCTCCCGGCCCCAACCCTTGCGACTATGAGACATCCATACACTCGGATCTAAGACGAGACCCCCGCCTCCTAGCCTTATCCCGTACGACTTTGAAACATCCATGGACCCGGATAATATCGACGGACGACCGGGAAAAAACCTTGGGTTTAGGACGAGACCCCTGCCTCCAACCCTAACCCTCTCATATCGCAGATAAACAGTAACCATGACTCACTTGCCAATGGACTCACTCAATCGACAACAATTTCAACGATAACTATCATCACAAAGCAGTGAACAACAATAAAGCTATCACAAAATAGTAAACAACAATAGCCAATGGAGATAAATGAAATACTGTATAAGTCCCTAGCTGGTTTACTTACCTCGACAGCGCAAATCCGTCCTTCTCACGCTTCGATATGCGCACCCGACACCCGACTATAGCATCCTAAGCCTCTGATGTCCATTTATACAATTTTACAATTTTAGGGTAGGATTACGTGCAATTATTGTATGTGATTATAGATTTGCCATTTGTATTTACAAGAAAGTTCAGCTTTTTAGCACCCGTTTTCGAATTATACCGGGGTGTCAAATGCCCGAAAAGCCTCAAACTCATTTTTTCTAGCTTTCCTTAATTTTTCGTATTTTTCGAGGATTTTTCGGAATTTCTTCATAATTTTTATATATTTTTATCTATTTTCGTAATTTAATTTTAATAAACAAAAAGAAAAAAATTTAATTTAATTTAATAATTAAATAATATTTTATTGGGGTGGGGTCGGGCAGACCCGCCCACGTCGTCTTCTCTCTCTTTTTTTTTTTTTTTTTTTTTTTTTTATTTGGGGTTGGGCTTCCATCCCAAACCCCAGTGGGTTCACATGCGGGGAGACCACTCCCCTCGCCTTCCTTGAGCTCGGACGAATTGCCATGGCGGTTCGTCGAGGTCGCCAAACCATCCGAACCCAATAACAACCCACACATCACCAACAAGACAAACAACACAACAACAAGGGGATTTCACTCACCTTGCTAAAGCTTGATCCCTCTCCCCCGGTCTCTTCTTCTTTCTCTCCTTCCCTTCGATTTTTTTCTTCTCCCCTGGTTCCTCTCGCCACTTTGTTTTTCCTTTCCCTTCTCTGTTTTTTTTTCACCTACCCACCTTATCCACACACACATATATATACATATAAAATATATATATATATATTCTATAATATGTGGCTTAATTGTAGCCACTCATTTCATTTCATCATTTTTTTTATCTCGAGATATACTAAGCGTGCCCCGTATGCCGCTACCTCGGTCTCAAGTTGACACGAAACTCGAGGCGCGTCACCGCTCGTCTCAACACCATTTTGCCATGCACTAAATTAATTTGTTCAACCTTTGGTATAAAATGTTTAATACAAGCATCAAACCAAAAATAACATACCTCGGTGTCGACTCCCGAGGTTTGAATTTGTGTATCACGACAAGTGGGTCTCATACACAACCCCGAAATACACGTGGCACGAGGTGAAATTTTTAGGATCATTACACTAGTGGTCGGTAGTATACTCGCATCACCCGTGAAAGTGAACTCTGGTATGTCGGGGATTTGAAAAGCCACTATCTTACGGAAACAATCCACCTGGGCGTGATATGAAGCTAGCCAGTCCATGCCCAAAAGTGCATCGAACTCTAAGAACTCTAGGACGCGTAGGTCGATAGGGAGTTGGTGTCCGAAAATCTCTATCGTGCAACCCTCACAGATCATGTTAGGGTAAACCTTCTCCCCAACTGTTGTGCAGAGAATCAGGAATGTACTAACCGTAATCGGTGTTAATCCTAACACATCAACCATACGTCCAGAAATAAATGATATTATGGAACCAGAATCAATAAGTGTATACATAAAACTATCGCAAATCGAAATTATACCCTCGACGAGCATCGTCCTGGTAGCCTCGCGGTCTGACTATGCTAAATAAAGCACCCGCTCCCTGGCCAGAACTGGTGGTGCTGCAATCGGGGCTACTGAAGCTATCGGACATTCTTTCTTAATATGTCTAGGTTGTCTGCATTTGAAACAAGTAAGATGTTGGTGTCCTGACCCCTGGCCCTGACTTATGTCTAACCTTTAGCCCTGACTCGACCATCTTGTCCTCGGTCCCTGCCTCCCTGATCCTGGGTCGGTCTACGCCCAGGCCGCGGTCCATAACCACCACCTGATTGTTGTGCTGACTGTGCGGGTACTATAGCATGAGAAGTGACCGCCTGGTGATCGTCATGTCTGTGCGGTGTCCCCATTCCATAGGACCCGAAACTCACTTGATTTGAGGGCATCTGGACAACTTGGGAAAGTATGGTAGGCATTCCGTGTGACAACCCCAAACTCCAAGGCAAACCGGGTACCTCCACGTCGCCAGACACCTCACCAAGCATGCCACGTCACCGCATACTTGATTTTGACTGCTTGCGACCTACACCTTCATACGGACCATATTCGCCTTAACTTAATATTTATGAAGAATTTTTTGGATATTTAGATTAAATTGACTAAGTTAAGTTGTTCACGATTTATCAAATTATTATAAATTGGCATTTAAGCGGAAGTCTTTGAAGCATGCAAACACGGTAGAAATAAAAGTTTGCATGGTATGATTAACCCTATAGTGTGGAAACTCGCCAATAGATACCATGTATATCGAGAGCAACAAAGGTACTAAAGGTGATCATATACATGTATCAGGTATACAAGTCCTCCCAAAACATTCATAAAAATAGTAAATAGATACATACAACCACTTACGCAAAAAGTGACGGCTCTCCTAACTTAGACATGGTCGCCTAAGACGCCCTTGCCTCGGCTCGTCGCAAGATCTGCGATTTCTCACAAAAAATAATGACAAATCTCAGGTGAGTAAATCTCAGAGAACTTTAGCTAATATTCACGAATTCCAATATAACGGCTACAGTTCATGCAATTTAAATAAAGGACAAGAATAAGGAAATTCGCATGAAAATAAGTCGTTGAGAAGTCAAATTTGGACACGAGTGTAGCGTGACAGAGAACCCTGGTCGACATCCGGGAATCTTCGTAGCTAAACCGAGAGGAACCATTGACGACCACCTCGCCAAACATCTCACGGTCGAACGAGAGGAACCATCGAACGGTAGAACCCCGTCCAAACATCTCGAGATGAACCATTGACGTAGACTTGAGACTACGTCAAACATCTCTCAACCTACGGGTTTCGCGGAGAATAGTAACCGCGTAGCCCTATCATGGCCAATTACTCGGACAGAGCGGGGTAGCTAGCCCCGGGGTGTGAGTCCGTGCCATGCCGACCCCGTCAACAAACACACATACACACGTGGGAGTGGATGAACAGTAATTGAACAACAATAAATAGCACAATGGTATAATTTAGAATGCAAAATAAGTAAATACCGTAAATGAATTTTAACTAATTTTCTCGTGAGTTTACTTACCTCGAACAAATTGTAAAATGCTTTCGAAACGCCCCGCACTCTCCTCGATATACGCGCCCGATACCCGACTATGGTAGTATAAGTCCATGGTGTCCATTATACAATTTTTATTATTTTAGAGTCATATTAAGAGAATTTATAATGTGTGACCAAAGATTTGAGATTTTGTTTCAAAAGTTTAATTTCGGCACACTTTTCGAATTATACCGGGGTGCCGACGCCCCCAAATGTCCTCAAAACTGCCTTTTTATGTTTTTCCCATTTTATTATATTTGTTTCGGATTTTTCTGAAATTTTTCATAATTTTCTAGCTATTTTTCATATTTTTCTTATATTTATTTGATTTAAAATACATTTTACTTATATTTATAAATTAAAATTTAATATTATATTATATAAATGGATGGGTGGGTCCCTGGACCGGGTCAAACCCGGTCCACCGGGTAGGTCGACCCGGTCCAACCGGTCGGCACGACTGGTTCGAACCCACCGGGTCGGGTCCGGTTGGGCCGAACCGGTCCAGGTCGCACGCGCACGCACGGCGTGCGTGCACCCCTCTCCCTACCCCATCTTCTTCACAAGCACTCTCTGCTTTTTTTTTTTTCTTTTCTTTCGGTTGGAGACGCACGTCCCTAACCTCGGTGGACTGATGGCGGGGAGACGCCCCGCCATCTCCACCTCGACCTGGTTCGGCCTCCATGGTCGAACCCCTTCGTAGCCACCATGGCCGACACCAAAACCACAACAAAAGCAACGACCTACCTCGACCGTTGAAGTCTCCACCTCCTCTTCTCTTTCCCTGCGCGTTCCTCCTTCTCCTCCTCTCCTTTCCTTATTCTTCCTCTCGGCCTCCCTGTTTTGTGTGACGGTGTGTGCGGTGTGTATGTGAGGAGTGAGGTGTAGGTGAGGTGAGAGAGTGACATGAGGGAGAGGAGAAAATGATGATGGAGTAAGGTGGAGTGTAATAGGGACAAGTTAGTTGACTTGATCAAATCTTCTCTTTTTTTTATTAATTTTGTGTGTTTTAGTTTCCCAGGCCTAGTGTACCCACACATTCGCTCCTCGCCCGGCTCGACACGTTTTTCAATGCGAACACCGTTACACTATCTCGCTCGATTCAATGATATAAATACACACGTGCGATGCTAGGTAAATAACTTCATATACAGCATCGCAAATAGGCAAACAATCACACAAAATCACTATTTACCTAGTCGGCGTGCCCCGACCTATCTGCGGCGTCCACGTGTGTCCGAGCTTAGGGTCTTAACTCGTAATTTGTCAATTAATTGTGATTAATTAGAGCGTGTTGTTACATTCGGCATCTTCGAAGGTATCTTGTATGAATTTCCAACTCACCTATCATAGGCTTTTTCCAGTCAATCTTCAATGCCATCCAACCCATTCTTCCCTTGACCTTCTTCATTGAGTGGATAAGTTCTTATGCAATTAGGATGTTGTCGAAGATGTGCCTTCCCGCCATAAAACTTGATTGGGACTGATTAATTAGACGAGGCATGATCGGTTTAAGTCTATTGGCCACCACCTTTATAATCGGCCCCTCCTTACTTTGATTCCACTAATTCTATGGGAGTTAATCGAGCACCACAAAATCATAAAAGCGAGAGAAACCAAGAGAATTTAATGTAGCTATTAAGAATTAAACTCATGACATTAACCTTTAGTTATAAGGGATTATAAGATTTTGGCTATGCTCAAATTCATTGTCGTTCCTACTAGTCATGTTAGATAACCAATCCATAAAGGTTCTCGGAAAAATAACTCTAATTGAAGCGAAGCCATGAGCTTAATCTCGTTAGCCTCGCTTTATCCTCTTTATTTCCCTTGCTTATAAAGTTGGAGCCCCCAACTAATCCCCTGGGATGAATAAGGAGATGCTGAAAAAAATTTGGAGACCAATGGATATATAGAAAAATGTTCTCAAGTTTCCTAACTAGGCAATTTTTATTGTTCGGACAACCCAATTAAAGTGGTCGCACATGTGGTGTATGGCACTTGAATGGTACTATGGTAGTCACATAGAGAGAGACTTTGAAAACTTGACTTGGGCCACTTGAGATTGAAAGTGCTTTGAATACCCTCTCAAGAATGGAAATTTGATTCCAACGTTGAGATTGATTGAAGTAGAGCGTTGGGAGCGCATGCGTGAGATGGCGTGGAGAACTTGAATTCATGCATGTAGGTGCAACAATAGCTAAAATTGATGAGGGCCGCTAAGGGCATCCCACCAATTCATGAACGCACCCTCTTATTGATGGCACAAATCAAATTACCAAGGGCACCCAAAAATTAGGCCCGAAATCTCGAAAATACCCTCGTGCAAAATAGAGGCACCCCACCACCTTCTTCTTGCTTGACTTGCCCTACTTCTCGTTAACGAACCGCTAACAATCTCGAATCTCGCTTGTCTTCGTTCCTCTCCGTCTCTCTCCATTTGTTGTAGGACATTTTTCGAGTTTGAAGGCTCCGAGTTTTTGGTCGATTTCGTCTCCACATTAGGGCTCGGTTTAAGTTTTTCGTTCACACACTCAAGTCGTGAAATCGATCGTTTGAAGGTACGTTGATAGTCTAATTAAGTTGCATTTGGTAGAGCAGTTGTTATGTTTTTGTGGCGGTGCATTAAATGGTGCATTTATTGAAAAGTCGTGGTTCTCGGCCACACAGGCCAAAGATTTTGTTTACAGTCTCGGCCAAGCATGGCCGAGACTGAGGGGAAACTTTTGGCAACTCGTGGTTCTCGGCTAGACAGGCTAGTATAGTTTACACAGTCTCGGCAACGAATGGGCGAGAGTTATATTGTTATCTCGGTCACCACTGCACGAGAGCAACCATTAGTGTATAGTTTATGTTCTGTCGGTGTTGTACAACCGAGAGTGTAAGATAGATCTCGGTTGTCCATGACCGAGACTTTTATTGTCGTCTCGGTCACCACATCACGATAGTAAGTCGAAGTGTATAGTTTATGTCATGTCGGTGATGTACAACCGAGAACGTAGCATTTCTCTCGGTTGTCCATTACTGAGACTTTTATTCATTTCTCGGTGGATGTTGGCCGAGACCTTTGCATAACTCTCGGTCCTGCAAGGCCGAATCAATCGCGTCCGTAAGAAACCCTATGTTGACAAATAAAATCATCAATTTCACAGTTTTTGATCCAAAAAACAGTTCCTTCAAAGCTTCATATGGTTGTCAAACATTGTTACTTCGTTGTCGAATGATGTCAAGACGCAAGAATCGATACACGCTCGGCAAACACAATTGTGCCTTTAAGTTTCACTTGTGATCCAAGGTGGTGGAGTGCCCCAATTTTGCGTTGAAATGATTTGTGAGGTTTGAGTGAGTATATATGAAGGGGCAAAATAGACATTTACATTTTAGATGAGAAAATGAGAAAAAATATGGGTGCCTTCATGAATTGGTGGGGTGCCCATATCTAAGCTACTTGTTATCCGAAGTATCCGACTATTTCCATTCCCTTGTCCCCAAGACTCCACTCGACACTTCCAGTTGTGTCGACCAACCATTGGTCTCTACTTTTTTCCTTTAGAAAAGAAGAGTTGTGGTGCCATCAACCCACTTCATTATATTTTCAAAAGTGGGGCTCACAGTGTTTGGTTCTTCAAGTCTTCACTCTTGAACAAGACACTAGCAACTCCAACGCTCTGGCCAATCTTATTGTAAACAATACTTGGCATTTGAAATATAACCAAGTAAACAGACAACTGGGTGTCTATATGACTTATTTACAAAACCCAAATTCAGTGCAAACAAAACTATGGTCAGCAGCTCAACAAACTTAACCCTTGAAGATCAATTTTATAGAATACATCAGATTCTATTCTTGCCCTTATTATTTTAATTGATTTTGTCCCAAAGAGCTGCATCACTGGCTTAACAATGCTTTAAAAAGCCCTCTAGGGTCATCAAACACCAATATGGATACTTTTCAATAGAAAATATATGTATGCTTACATCAATATGGATGAAGAGATAAGGAAGGATAAGGACCATAAAGTAGGCTTGCCAGTAAGGCAAAAGTGGCTCCCTATACTCATATTAAAATCATATAAAAGATTGGAAGACTTGTGTTATGTATGTAAACTTGGGACACAAAACACATGAGTTGGCCAACTGGATGGGCAGGAACTACCAATGTGATCAGTCCTTAGCATTCATTCAAGACGTGTGGCCCAACCTCAACAGATCATACATTTTTTTCTCTTCTTATCTCTATATACCCAACATTGTGTAGGTTTTGTGATCAAAAGTCGCAATAGATAACAAAAAGTTACCAACATAAAATCAATGATCTCTCATAATGTTGATACATGTGAAAGCATTATAACTTTTCATAAATGGTCCTCAATGTGTGGTGCCATGGAGAGAAAGAGAAGAAATAACTACAGAAGGCTTGAAAACAGATGAACACACTAGAAGGACAGAAGTTATTTTAAGTTTTGACAACCTCCATACACACACTAAGTATAATATCAAACGAAGAGCAAGAAAACTTCAAGTTCGATATGAAAAATAAACGAGTAAACTATCGAAGAACCTCATTGAACGCCTAGAATTCTTCCTCCATTGATCTACACGGTATAGCACACCTCATCTCGAGGTTAGCATAGGCCAGGGGCTCAAACCAGCAGCAGGCAGTGAAGGTCGAATGATGGGAACGCGTCTCACCACTGAAATTGCTTCGTTGAAACGAGATACAGTCTGCATGTAGGAGTTCAGAGAGAATTTCATATCATTTTAAAAATGCAAGAAATAAAAGTCTAATAACTTAAGCTAGCATGATTTCAATTTGCACGATTCTTGAATTTCAATCTGCTTGAATACAAAAAAATAAACATCAAAAGACAATCAAGAAACTCCCAATCTCATATATTAAGACATCACCCGAAGGTTGCCGGTTCGCATCTGTAGAAGCCATTATGTGGAACTACTAAATAATTAAAACCCACACAAATTCTTTCTCCACAACAACCACGGAGACCCATCATAAACAATTCCGAGAATCAATTTTTGGAAGCAAAATCACTCTTAATATTAGAAGTTATATCCTAATAAAGAATAAAAGTGCCAACAACAAAGTCATAACCGCGACATTAAAATCAAACAATCAAACGGAGTGATATTGTATGATATAGTTCCAAAAACTAATAAATCAAACATCAAAAGCTATAGCACAATCTCAACAACTAGAGGCATGTCTTCAAACGCCCAACCCAAATTAATTTTCCCTACCTTTATCCCTAGTGATGTTAGGTATCTACAAGCATCAAATGACCTCAATTTTAGTTCCTTCTTCTTAGTCTTGCCTTTATATGACAATCACTAAACAAGAAATGCTACCGAGGCGAAAATCGGATATTAATTCACTAATTCCTCACGAAATGATAGACAAATGATCAATTATCTTCAGAAATTCATAGCCTTAGTCAACTGGTAACATCAGAATGAACTAATTCAGTATGACTTAGATTATTGACTCTGGTCACCAAATAAACCAAATCTCCCATTAAAGAGCTAGAATTAATTAATCACTATGAACCCATTAAAACTAAATACAAATTAATTAAGCACTGAACATGAGTTGACCAATCATATAAACCCAACATGATCTCTACCTAAATTTGGTTAAATCTTGAATACAACACTACTTATGAACTTAGAATTCAAATCTATATTGAAAAAAAAATAGATCAAACAAATCCATGAATGAGATCCCAAATATATGATCAAAGTGAACCTCACCTTCTCATCAAATGACAACTTCACTTGAAGGCTCCTGCTCTTTGGCTTCATCTTCTGAAGTCTCCTTTTCAGAATCACAATCCCCACAATAGCAACAGCAACAGAGAAGCTCCACACAGGACTAACCCTAAAAATGCAAAACTTAAAAAGCTCAATCGGTAGCTTCCACCAAACCATCTGTTTCTTCTCCTCCTCAATCGACTTCATCTCCCCAATCGCTCCCTCAACCACAACAACATCACCACTTGATCCTGATCTCTCCGAAGAAACTTCAGAACCCTCATCCACAAATTCACTCTCAGAAGATTGAATTGCTTCAATTTCTTCATTCCCCTCCTTTCCCAGTTCGTCTTCACCAAAACCCCTCTTTTGATCCCCTTCAAAAACCCTAATTTCCTCCGAAACCACCACAAACTCGCCCAAGTCGTTAACTTTCGCCGCAGTTTCTTCAATTCCTTCAATACCCACTTCGCCCTTCACGTCAAAACCACCAATTTTGTCATCAGAACTGGAACCCACTTCAACCCCTCTCTTCTTCTCAGATTCAACAGCGAAGTAGTCCGATTTGATCAAATCCTGAGCACCCCCAGCACCACCAAGCTCCTCAACTTCTATGGGAGTTCTGGGCGATCCGTCAAAACCCAGAATCTCCCACTCCCCAGACTCCTCCATTGGAGATGAAGAAGAGAACTTGAACACGAAATGCGATGGAGGCGTTGTTGTTGTTGTTGTTGTTGTTGTTGATGATGATTAATAAGGGTTTTGTTGCGTCGTTTTCCTGAGTTTCGCCTCGAATGTGGGGGAGATAAAAGTGGTTTAGTGATTATCGATCGTTGATTAACGAAAAGATCTTATGATTCCCGCTAAATCTGGAGCGTTGAATCCAATTGAATCGAAGCCATTGAAATGTTTTTTTCAACGAACATCAACGAATTGGGCGCGCACGGGTGGGTCGGCAGTTAATGCGACGTGGCTTTATGTAAAGGAGATAAGCCTCGAATCTCTTTTTTTAACTTCGATGAGATACCTAATTTCTAGCGATAAGGACAACACCACCTAAAGCCAAGTGTGGTTGCCTTAGTCTCAATTAGTGGTCTTGAATTTGAATTAGAGTATGGTATTCTTGATTTCCTACATGTTATAGAAGTTGGGCATTTTTTGGAAATGGTGCAATTGAATCTTCTCTTGTATATCTAATGTCAGCTATAAGGTTATATTAAATGTGGTACTACAGCTGCTATTTCCCCTGAGAGGGGTTGACGATAAGGAGATCCTTTATCACCATATCTTTTCATTTTCTACATGGAGGCTTTTTCTTTTCTTCTTATTAAAGCAGAATCACCTGGAGATCTTAAGGATTTTAAACTTAATGTTGCTACTCCTTCAATTTCCCATCTAATTTTTTGCAGATGGATTCCCTTTTGTTTTGCAGGGCAATGGAGAAGGATATTTGTGCCATCTCTAACATACTTACTTTGTTCTCAAGAATATCGAGACAATTCATCAATAAAGACAAAAGTGACATGGCCTTCAGCAGTAATGTATCTTCACATCTAAAATATCATCTATCTACCAAGATTGGTATTTCAGCCAGAGACAATATTGAAAAATATCTTGGCATTTTGATGGAGCAATTTCATATGAAGAGTTACACTTTCCAGGTCATTATTGATAGACTTACTAATAGAGTTCTCACATGGAAGGAAAAGTTTTTCTCTCCTACAGGAAATGAAGTCCCAGTGAAGGTCATTGCTCAGGTTATTCTTGTTTACAGCATGTCTACTTTCCTCCTTCCTAAGAAAGTTGCCTATACTCTCCAACAACTTATTGCCAGGTACTGGTGGTCTTCATCTCATGATAAAGGTATCCATTGGCTTAATTGGGCTAAACTTCTGAAGCTTAAAGAACTTGAAGGCTTAAGGCTTCAGGGATATCTATCTTTTTAACTCGAGTCTCATAGCTAAACAAGGTTGGTTTATTATGAAAGATCAGATATCTCTAATGGCTGCTTTTCTGAAAGCCAAGTCTTTTTCCAAATCATCCTTCTTGGAAACTTCTCTTGGAAGAAAACGTTCTAGGATGTGGAGAGGTTTAATTAAAGCTAGGAAACTGCAGAACTATGGAGTAAGACGGAGAGTGGATAAAGATGGACACATTCACATATGGAAGAACCCGTGGGTGGCTAATAAGAATAGAACTTTTCTTTGGACAAAAAGAAGAAATTATGTATCCAAGGTTGCAGACTTAATTGATCAATCCTCCAATACATGGAACGTGGAGCTCATTAACTCTTTTTTCTCACAGGAAGAAGTGAATCTTATTATCGAGACTCCAATTAGCAGGGTTGGATACGAAGATGCATTTATTTGGCACTATGAGAAATCTGGGGAGTTCTCAGTTAAATTTGCATATAAATTTGCATATAAATTAGCTACCTTACTGGACAAACAAGGTCTGCTGGATAATATTTCTTCAGGTGAATCAAGCTCTACTTGCAATCAAAAGAAAATATAGAGTTCCATTTGGAAGCTAAATGTCTCGAGGAAACTGCAATTTTTTATTTGGAGATGTTTGCTTGATATTCTTCCTTGCAGATCCAACCTCTATAAAAAGAAAGCAGTGGATAATCCTTACTACCTTCTTGATAAGGAGGAAGTAGTAAATCACATTCTCTTTTAATGCCCCTATGCTATTAACTTTTGGTTTTGATCACCTTTGTCTATCTATTCATCATATTTTGAAGGAAATTGTTTCAAGTCGTCCCGGAATGTTTTTCACTCATTGTTGAATAAAGCTGAAAATGCGGATGAGATTATTCAATGGAGTGTCTTCGCTTTATGGAGACTTTAGAAGCATGGAACTCTTTTATCTTCAAACATAAAGTTTTATCTCCTTCAGAAGTCATTTCACTTACTTCAACTCAGTACATGAGCTTTAACTCATCCCTGCCAAGCAAAGCCCTTTCGCGTAATGTTGAGGATAGAAGAAAGGATCCTTCAGATGATAGTGTTGGAGGTATCTCTCCTCATTATAAAATATTTATGAATGCTGCCAAAGATTCAGACAATACTAAATGCTCATTTGGATGGATTCTACAGTTTGGCGATGAAATTATTAAAGCATGATCTATATCATTGGGGCATTCTCTTTCGGTTGAAATAGCTGAGGCATGGGTGATTTTTGGTGCTTTAAGCTTTTGTTCAGAGATATGCCTAAATCGGGAAGAGATTATCAATGTTTATTTTGACTACAAGGTTGTTGTTGATGCGTTTAATAAGCACATACTTTTTTCTGATGTAAAACCTATCCTTTTTGACATTAGAGCTATGTATCCTTGGGAAAATAGAATGTATTTAAGTCATATTAGGAGGAATTTGAATACTAAAACTCACTTTTTAGCCAAAAGGGCTTTGAAATCACATGTAACTGAGTTGTAGGATAAACATGTACCCTTGAATATCTTTGATTATGAATAAATTCATTTTATGACAAAAAAACCCTTGCGCAATAAACTTTAGATACCAAGTAACTTAGATAAAAAAAAACATAAAAAATTACATAAACCAAACAACACAATTATTAAGATAGTTCAGTAGTTTGACTAATGTAAGTTTAATAAACAGTTCAGTAGTTTGACTAATGTAAGTTTAGATGTGATTCTCACAACTTTTTACGGTCGACACACGAGCCCTATATAATAAGTGCGTCACTTAAAAAATGATGTATTTGAAGTGGCATAATGTAATATTGTCAAAAACTTTTTTGTTACGCTTAATTTTTCATATTAATATATCTTTTTGTTTGAAAAAAAAAGTTAGAATTAAAATTCGCCCACTACTTGCAACAAACCCTATATGTAATTGGGCATGTGTTGATCGAAATATGATCTCATCGAGTTGATTCAGATTGAATAATGTAAGTTGTCAAAGATGTATGGACCGAAAGTTAGTCTCACGTTGACTAAATGAAACTTCAAATGAAGTAGATAAGTGATTAACTTCTCTCAACTAGTACTGAGACATTTTAAGTCAAAACCCCACACCTATAATAAGTTGAAGGTGGCTAAGTTGAAGATAATATCGGTGCTAGCGGAGGAGATCCATGTGCTCGCGCGCATGTGGGAGGCGCGGCCTGAAGAATTTTACATAAGTATATCTCTCAATTCTCTCCTCAAATATATAAGGAAAATATTAGAATGACAATAATAAAGTCACACCACAAGACACATTGGCACACAAGAGCTCTCCATACGACCTCGACTGCGTGTTATGCATCGAGATTTATGTATGTCAAGCATCTCGAGGTGCACATGAATGACTCACAATGAATGGTTCTTGTGAGCCAATGTGTCTTATGGTGTGATTTTATTGTTGTCATTCTAGCACTACTTAATATATAATATTATGATTTTTGAACTAATTAATGTGGTTTAATTGGAGACAATGCTTTGCTACTAACAAAGTTTCTACGACCGGTGCAAGGTCGTTGATAAGGGGTGAAGTCCCCAATCAAGGAAGAACATAAGAACATAAAAATAAAAAATGGAAAGTAAGACAATATTGATTTTTTCTCTACCTAAACAAAATAGTTACAAGGATATAAATAGTGAAACCCTACAACAAGTGGGCTTAAACATAGTCAATGAAAACAACAATAAGGCTTAAACTTAGGGAATGAAAACAACTACTAATGAGATGGGTAAGAACTTGTCACATTAAGTATTTATTGAATTCCGCTAGTTCATTTGAATGCTTATAAGAGTTCCTTGAGATTTTACTTACTAGACTCATCATCCGTTTTCTTTTGTGATGATTGAGTACAGATCCGAGTATAAGTAAGGGCAAGGGGATCCTAGGCGACTACCTTTGACTACATCTTTGTTGAAGACTACTTGTACGTGTATTTTGTTTTTTGATATTTTGATTTTTTTTTTGGAATTTGGGAGTATCATGACATTGCACACGACTATACCTTATATGGTACAAATCGTCTATCTTTATATAAAATATTTTTCGGGTTTTTTTCCACAATAGAATTTGTTTATTTGGTTATTAATATTTCTTGACTTAATGATATAAGTATGACTTCCGCTAAAAATGTCATTTATACGTTGTACACACAAGTGTAACGGCCCCAAAACCCGAGGTCGCCACGCGTGGGAGGCGCGGCCCCGGCGGTCCCGTCCGATCCTTGACCTACCGGGTCCCACGCGCTATCGACGCCATTTCCACAACGTCTCCTCGATACGCGTGTTAACTCTCTTTGTTAAACATTATAAACAACAAGTGGAAGTCTTAAAAGAAGTAAAACAATTAAATTTAATTTAAATAAGAGCAACTCCTATTGTGGAAAACCCTGGGAAAATACTCGTATATATATGCGACAATATTAAACGATAATATATACGAGTACAATATCTATTCAGTCTCTCATTTCCCAAAAGCAAGCGAAATATCAATATAGCACGTATTGGTAGGTCCTCGACCGCGGGCATTCCAATAAAGTCGCCCAAAATGTCCTTGCCCCTACTAGTAGGGTCTGCACTCGACCATCACCAAAAAGTATGGATAGAGAGTACAGTTAGTAAGATTCCAACAAAGTACACCGAGCATTTATGAGAAATATAGACGATATCAATAAACATGTCAATTAATCATGCGAACTAAACAGACAACTGTGCTAAGATCATCACATGAATAAATAACATGAGAAACAGACCGCGTACTCCTCCCGGTCATACTAAACTGTACGACAAACCCCCGGGATCCTTTCAGTGAGTGCCCCACTTCCTTTCACCTGGTACGGCCCAGCCCGGCGACAGGTACCCGCAGACCTCGAAACCTACGGACTGGAGCGCACGGGATCCTTTCAGTTGAAACACCCACTTCCTTTCACCTGGTTACCCGCGTACAGCCTAGTGTGCCATAAGTACAACACGAATAGCAAAAGTCTCGATCCCCACCCCAAATGTGTCACGAAAATCAATAACGGCACGAATAGGGGCATAACATCCAATAATCGCGAATAGGAACTCAATGATAGAAAAGTAAACCCTCGATGACTTTTAGAAGGAATCTTACATACCTCAAAACGCACTCGCACGCATCTCGATATGCGCACCCGACACCTAACTATAGCATCTTATGTCCCCGGTGTAAATTCGTACGTATAGCAAGTAAATCATGCAAATCACATTTAAAATTAGGTGAATATACCTCACCTCAATCGCGTCGTCGACATTTGTCGATTCGCGCATCCGATCGATCGATAACGCGCATCCGCGCAGATTCTCATGCTTGAAGTGACGTCATTGTCTTGGCGCTGTTGCGTCGTCGCTGCGTTGCCATCGTGCTGCTGCCTTGCCACCGTCGCGCCACCGCAACCACTCGCCAAGGCATGATCTTCGGCTGGTGTTGCCATTTGCTTTCGCGGCGCTTATGCCGCTCGCTTGCTGCGCGGCTGCTGCTCGCGCTCAAGCGCGCGCAAATCCAGCGACCCGCTGCGCTTCGGCGATCGCCGCCTCCGCGAGCTCTCCTGCGCGCTCGCTCGGTCGCTGGAGCTCTCCGCCGTCCGCCGTCTCCGCCACACTCTCGCTGATCGGCCTCGCGCCATCCGCGCTGCCCTTCGTCGGCCTGCGCTTGCCTCCGCGCCTCGCGCCGTTGCGGTCGCGTTTGCTCCATCGCAGATCCGCGCATTGCTCGCCGATCCCTCCCCGCGTCGATCGTCGCCGTGGTCTTCTGCTTGTCCTCTCGCGCTGCCGGCCTCGTCATCGCAGCGCGAGCCGCGCCAACCGCGTCATCTTCGCGTCGCCACCTTCGCCTCCCGCGGCCTCCGCATGGCCTGCTGATCGGCCGCCATTGGCGATCCGCGACCTCCTCTCCCTCTCTATTCTTCGATCTCTCTCTCTCTCTCTCTCTCTCTCTCTCTCTCCTTGTTTCTTCTCTCGTTTTTCCCTCTCTCTTCATTTTTCTTTATTTTCTCTCTCCTCCTTTTGATCTTATCTTATCTCTTATATACATTTTCTTTTTCTTTCAAAATCAAAAGTGTATTTGAGAACCGAGAAACGCGCATCTCAAGGAATCAACCCGCCTCACTTTTAAAATTTCGATACTCGCGCTACACGCATCACGAGGCATATCCAATGTACACATTAAAACCACCTAACACGACTATCACGGTCCCACGTTGGCACGCGACTCGAGACGCGTCTCCGTTCGTGTTTCGGCTCCCCGAATTTCTTGCGTGTACCAACTCGTAAAAAAATTTCAACATTTTGCTTTATAATCTCAAATTGTATATAACATATTTCCTCGGAGTCTCCACCCAAGATTTGGACATACGCATTCCAGCAAGTGGGTCCCACATACGAATCTAAAATGACACGTGACACGAGTCGTATTTTCGGGCCGTTACACAAGTGTATACGAATTTCGAGACAGAAAAGGACGGGCAGGTGTCGTACACGTGTAGTTAGGGCTAACTGGCAATGAGTACACAGAGACACGTCACCCCGGGGCAGCGAGGGCCGCTACGCTGGGGTTTGTCGTTGGGCATGTCAAGTAAGCCCACAAAAGTCTAATCCATATCAAGGCAACCTCGAGATCGTATCATTACCTACCCCTTCGAAATTAACCTTGTACTCAAGTTGCTAGGAAAACCAAATTCAGCTCCAAACTTGAATTCAAGGAAGTGATTTTAAGCGATCACTTGCCAACTTTTCAAAATCATCAATTCCATTTCACAGCCTATATCTCTTCAAAATCGATATGAAGATACTCTTAACCTTAAAAGCATTGGTAATTGATGCCAAGCAACTAATTGCTTCCTTTAAAACTATGCTCTTCTCTGGAAGTGAATCAATAAAAAAAAGAGACATCTGGAGGAGCCTGAATTGAAGCAAGTCATTAGAACATGAAGAGAAGGCCGTCACGTTCTTGGTTGCAACTTTTGTGGAGTGGTGATGAAGTACACTTCTAGCTGCAGTTGTCAACTATGCCACATTGCAAGTAACCAAATGTGTTTCACTCCCATTACATTATGATTGAACTATGATCATGTTTTGATTCATAAGTCCCAACAAAGCTAAGGCTATGGTTTCACGCATAGAGGAGTCTTTCCTAAGAAGATCGACAAAGATTTTATCAAGCTTAAAGAAGATATCTGAAATGACTGCCACTGTCGACCCATTAGGAACTTTGTTACTGCAAAGTAAATTCGCAAGTGCAACACAAATAGATTCAATTGACCTTGATTCTAGAGTCCCCAAAGCAAAGCACGATATAATGAGGGCGTTCGATGCAGCTAACTCCTTTGCTTCTCCCACCAATACATATGCTAAAGTCATTGCAGTCCAATTCCTTATGTCTAGGTGAAGCATTTCGTCAAACATCTTTTGAGTAGCACAAATACAACAGCCTTTTGGCACTTTAAAAGCAATCAAAGTGTAACGACTCAACGGTACCCCAGATTTCAACGAATAAGCCACTGAATTTGCAAAACCAGCTAATGGAGAAGATAAAAAAAATAATTCATTGACCACCAAAATTTAGGAGTAGCAGGAAGTGAATGTTGAGCGGTAAAGCAACAACAATTACATAAAGTGAACGTAGAAGAAATGAGGATGCTTAGGTGGATGTATGGTAAAACTCGTAAAGATAGAATAAGAAATATAGAAATTCAAAAACAAGTAGGAGTACCACCAATTGATACAAATATTAGGGAAGGGCGGTTGCGATGGTTTGGTCACCTGCAAAAATGGCCTACAAATGTCTCAACTAGAAAACTTGACTCAATAGAAACTCGTAGAAATTGACGAGGTAGGGGCAGACAAAGTTAACATGGGATGCATTAATTAAGAGGGATTTGAATGGTTTGCAAAGCTCACCATCAATTGCACTTAATCGAGCACAATGGAAAAGTTTGATCCATGCACCCGACCCAGTTAATTTGGGACTGAGGCTATGTTGTTGCTGTTGTTGTTGTTGTTGACCACCAAGATTTGCACCATAGTTATATCTATCACTAAGTTCCCAAATTGATGAAGCTTGTCTAATAGTTTATTCAGCTCATGCAGGGCACACCCAAACTCATCTTGTAAAATCAACCCAAGAATAAGATTATAGTAGTCATCATAATCGAAACCAAAGCCAATGGCTCTAAGATAGTCCACTGTTAGCTTATAGTTGTAGTTAAGTAGATTAGACATATCAATTCCCAAACTCTCAACCCTATAATTTTCAATGTTTGGCCAGCCTATGAAGTACCCCACATTGACACCAACATATGTATTTTGTGCCCAATTTCTTTGACTCCATTTATCGAACAAAGAGCAAGCATCAACAAAAGTGAAAACTGCTTCAACATCATCAGTTGTAAACAATTTTTGAACAACTTACTGGAATGAAGAATCCTCATTTGACGAAGCGGTGGTGCCCATGGAGGCGGTGAATGTGGGATATTCTCGAGGCCTTGAACTTGCAGCATTTCTGAAACTGATGAAATACCAGTTGCCTTCGCAGTATGTGCAAGAATACCAGCAGGTTGGTTCCCTCTTCTCTTCATGCAAAAACTGTGATTGTAAATGCCTTTGCATTTGGGGCATTGCCACTCACATAACAACTCCATCTCTTCTATTTTCTCTCCATATCTATTGAGGAGGCACTTGTAACAAAATCTAAAAGGGCAGGCTTCGTCATTTTTCTGATCTTGCAAGAACCATCAAAATGCATTGTTTTCGGATGGTAGGTCTTCTCATTTTGAGAATCGTCAATCTTAAACCCCACGAGCTGAACTCTTGGGTTTTTGGGTTTTCAATGTAATGAACTTCGACTTCATCACCATTTTCAGGTGTGTCCCAGCCCTCGCCGACGCCACGAAGGCCTTGAACCTAGTCAGCTGGTCGGCCTCGTTTTGCACGGGTAAGATCTTCATCACCTCGTCCTTTAGGACTGGTCCGAGTATGGTTTCGACGATCTGGTCGAGTTTGGTCGGACCCATTTTTCTTCCACCTCTCGGCAGCCACCACGACGGCCTCTTCGTCCACCGCATCCGCGGTCGCCTCGGCCTCCTTTGTCGCGCCTGAATCCACCTATTCGTGTCGGCATTAAAAGCAGCAATGTTGAAGAAGAACACTGAGCCGCTGCGGTTATGTCGATGGCGGTCCAGATCCGTTGGAATTTGAGGGGCCTAGACGTGGTGGTGTCTGTGATTTCAAAGGTTTGTAGGGTGTCGGGAAATTTACGTTTGATGGGCGCGTTCGGTTGATTTGATGCGGATTTGTGTAGGTTGGATTGGTGTAGACGGGGTTGATGCAGTAGGAGTGAGTGGTGGGAAACCATGGCTGTGGAGGAAAATGAGTTGTGGGTTGTTGTGAAGGTTCATGTGAAGGTGGGAATGTGTGACAACTCCTTCTCCAAATAAAGACACCGCTCATCGTAATCCCTTACTTAAGCCATAATCTTCCATATAAGATCTAATAAGGAACTAATCAGTCTTAGTTAAACACCTAAACATCTACCAAATATGATACCACCTACAGTTAACTAGTTAGTTCTATTGGCTAACATATGGTTGTTTATAAATCAGAGTTCCTTTATATTTTCTATTTACCAAATTATTTATTAAGTTACTAGTGGACATAAAGCCTAACCTATTGTGGAAAAATCAGAAAATAGTGATCACATGCATATATAAACAAAAGTAGTGATATATGTAACATGTGTCTGGTCAGATGTTCCTATCACTCAACTCAAAAATAAAAATATCATATGTATAGAAAATGTAGTACAAAAAAATGCAAAACGTACAAAAACATGTTGTAGCTTGATCCTTCACTGCTCCGAGGTAGTCATCAATCTTCTCTTTGCCTCGGTGCTGCTACTGGTGATCTGTACCCATCGTCACAAACTAGACGGTGAGTACGTAAAATTATTTAAGTAATATTGAGAGACATTGCTCCACATTCCCAAATAGGCAACAAGTATCAAATGACATAATTTAAATAACAATTATCTTTGAAAGAAACATCATGCAAAAATATGCAGGAGTTAACCAAATATGAAACCGACTAAAGGCTAAGTAGTAATGAATTAGGTTCGGTCGGTCGTGATCTTCATCACATCGCCTTTCCACTACAATTTGAGCTCGTTCTATATCATTTCATTACAAATTGAGCTCGCATTATAACTTCAAAAGGTCGTACTTACGATTACGCCTTTTCTATTCCAAGTGAATTAGTCGTCACCTAGGAATGTATACTTGCTAGCATACCCGAGTTTTTAAACTCGTCTTGCTCACCCAAGTTGTTCTTGCACCAACAAACCTCGAGGTCCGGTTACCCCAGTTCGAGGCACGTTACCCCCGTGTGTCATGCAAGGTAGTGGAGAAATTCCTTAACATCCCGCAAAGTCTAGTGACCCCCGTACGAAAGCTTAATTTCTATCATCAAATGACCATAACCACAAGAACCACTTTCACTTTCAATAACGACTCGGTAATGGAATCCAATAGATGTAACTGCATACTAATGCACAAATGATTAGAGTCAAAATAAAAAAACTAATCTAATAGCATGCTATATCACTGACTTCCAAACACAACAATCAACATGACAAAATATAAGAATTGGAATCAATGATAGTATACAAACAACAACGTATGATATGAGCAACCGCATAAAATGCAAAATAAACAAGTCATAGCATATGGAGTTCAAAGACAATTCAGATTCGAATAAGCGAGAATAAATAAATAAATGGAATGAAATGCAAATAAATGTCTCAATCAGTTTACTTACATACCACACACTTCCTAAGCTATCTGGATTCTCGTCGTGTTACTGTACGCACTCAAACCCCGTAATATCTCCTTTACGGTTCTAACATTTGACAATTTATCAATTTAGATTCAAGTTTAATTATTTAAAATTCTTAAATTGGTCGAAATCAAATTCGAGACCAATTTGCCAATTTCGCGTTTTTTGAGGTAAAAACCTCGGTATAACGTCTCGATCGACTTTCGAATTCTTCATTTTTTATAGAAATATCTAATTTTTATTAATTTGGTTTGCAAATATAAATTTTCCTATTTTTCTGAAGTTTTTCTGAATTTTCCAGCAATTTATCTATTTTTTGAAATTTCTTTTATTAAAATTCAGTTTAGTTTAATTAAATAATTAAATATATTTATTTATTTTTATTTTTTTATTGTGGTGGATACGGGTTAACCCGACCCGCCCGATCAGATCTGGGTCGACCCGACCCGGTCAAGCGAACTCGGGTTGGTCCGACCCGCTCCCCTCGGTCAAAGTCGGCCCTGCTTTCGGCCCACCCGGCCCGGTCGGCCCAACCAGACTCACATGGGTAGCCCCCCCCCCCCCCCAATCTTCTTCCTCACCAGAGCAAGTCATGTTGTGGTTCTTTTTTTTTCACCGAGGTTGGGCGTCCATTCCCAACCCCAAATTGGGTTCGTGCGGGGGAGACGAATCCCCTGCCTTCCCTTGAGCTCGGACAAATTCGTCCGAGTCTCCCACCTTGGACCAACAACAACAATAACAGCAACAAACCACACAACAACAACCGAAGTCAACAACTCACCTTCAATTCGACTTCTTCGAGCTCTCTGTCTCTCACTCTCGTAGTCTCTCTCCTCTTTCTTTCCTTCTCTTCGGTTTCTTTTTTCTTCAATGGTTTTTTTTTCTTCTCCACCGACTTTGGAGATTAAACGGGATAAATTTTTTGACGTTGGGTTTAATTGACCTATGTATATATATGGTTTGAGTTGGTGTGTTTGTGAGCCACATACACGTATCTTGAGGCACATCATGTGGTCTTGCTCACACCACGTGTCCCTTATGTCACTCTCAAGTGACACCGATACTTGACACGTGTTGAGATGTGAGTGTGTGAATCTAGGGGCCTATTTAGTGGTGTTTTATTTTGATTCTTTACTTAGGCCCTTATATATATAAATATAAAAGTATAGGTGGCCACTTATGGACCACTAACCACGTGACCCGATGTGCGTCCCCGTTCGTCTCGATATTCGCATACCCGTAAATGACTTAGTAGTCTACACACATATATAGTACACTAGACATACAACACACAAATATAATATTTACCTCGGTCGTCGTGCCTCGGTAGTGACACGTATCTCATTGCGGCTTCCACGTCACGGGTCATTTGGTCCTGATTAACGAATTAAACATGTATTCATTATTTGGGTCGTGTGAGTGGAGGCATAGTTGGTGGGGTGGGGGTCTCATAAAAGGCTCCTTGTTGAAGAAACCATATTTGTGGAGGCAATTGTTCTTTTAAAGGGAAAGAAGACATTGAAGGTGGAGGTGGCCAGTTGAAGGGTGAGAAACCGCCAAAATTGGTGTGTTGCTCAACAAGAACACTTTCATAGGAGTAGGGTGAGTAAACCATTGAGCAAGCTTGATAGTTCATGGAAGGCGGGGAGATTATAATGAAAGCACCAATGATAAGGGGTTAAGTCCCCAAATCAAGAAAGAACACAAGAACATAAAAATAAAAATGGAAAGTAAGACAATATTGACTTCTTCTCTACCTAAACAAAACAGTTACAAGGATATAAATAGTGAAACCCTACAACAAGTGGGCTTAAACATAGTCAATGAAAACAACAATAAGGCTTAAACTTAGGGAACGAAAACAACTACTAGTGAGATGGGTAAGAACTTGTCACATTAAGTAATCCTTGGCCCAAGGGGTTTGTCATTGGGCCTGTTAAGTAAGCCCACAAAAGTCTGATCCATATCAAGGCAACCTCGAGATCGTATCAATCGTACCTACAATTAGAATCAAAGCTGACGGTTCAACTTAGGGTAAGACATTTTTGTAGAGTTAGTGGACTTAATGATGATTGGCAGTGACAACAGATTATGCGATGTGGGCTCGTTACTAAATTACAATCAAGGCGGACATATATTTGTTGGAGGTGTGTCACACAAAATTCGGTAAAGAACAACTTTAGATTTGGAAGAAACAAGTGTAAATCTCTCAAAATAATACCAAAAACAACTTTAGTTTGGAAGATGCAAGTGTAAATCTCTCTCATTTTTTTTTTTTTTTTTAATATCTCGTGGATATTCAAGCAAATCGATTATTCTCACAAGACCTTGTGATGTAGTAGACGAGTCGACTATTCTCACAAGACCTTGTGATGTAGTAACCATGTGGCCTTAATATTAGAATTAGATATTGTTATAAGATAGGAGTATATTAGTCTTGTTATATTAAGGTTTGCCTTTTAAAAATAAACACGAGTTCATTGTTAGCTTTTTATCAAATGAATCAATATTGAGTATTGACCCCTTAATTGGGTGTTCACGAGTTATCTTCTTCGTTGTTTTTTCATTCCAACAAACTCTCTCGCATCAATGGTATCGAGAGAAGGTGTAGCATATGTTAATGGCGAGAGTGGAAGCGATCGCACTCACTCTATTAGCAATGACCAGGGGTTCAGAACCT
This sequence comes from Stephania yunnanensis, assembly GCA_039657365.1. Taxonomy (NCBI): domain Eukaryota; kingdom Viridiplantae; phylum Streptophyta; class Magnoliopsida; order Ranunculales; family Menispermaceae; genus Stephania; species Stephania yunnanensis. Next base: position 31,844,337 of record CM077585.1, on the reverse strand, counting down.
AAAGGTCATATAATCACATTGTTAGAGCGGGGATTCAACAAGTTCACCTTAAAGGTTAATTTGGAGAAGATTAAAAAAAAAAACACACCTTTTAAGGCTTATATATTCAAAATCACATTAGATTCATAAAATGAAACTCTAATATCAATAACAAAAAAAGACACTTGACAAACTTCTCTATCTGCCAACAGACAATAGAGCACCAGTAGAGACACAAGTATGACATTAATGCTCACAGAACAAGCTCTGATCAAATTTCTTTCACCAGTCACTTTTAGACGCACCTGTACGTTTCCTCACACCACTCCATCTTCATCTTGCCCAGTCAAAGCCCATGTTTTACATTGCTAGTGTGCGAGCCGATCCCCTCCGCTAGCATCGATATTGTCTCGATACTAATTGGGTGGAGTTAATCACTTATATTCTTCATTTTGAAGTTTCATTTAATCAATATGGAACTAATTTTCGATTCACACATCTTCAACAAGACTCGTGCATATCTAGTTATATATTTAGTTTTAACAGTGTAAATGTGAATTTGTTCACTCTCTCTCTCTCTCACACTCTATACATTGAAAAATTGAATCCAAAGCCATCCGTGTGATCTCTTCTTCTAGCTACATACGCGTACGGTTCTGCCAAATTCACTCTCTCATCTCATCTCATCTCATCATCAATACCAGTCCTTGCAGGCCCTCTGAATTCTTGGGTCCCTTGTTTTGTTTTTACTTGCAAACTTATTGTAATATACATGCCTGCTCTGTGTCTCTTCTTTGGTCCTCACATCATTCTCTCTACCTACTTCTTCACTATACATGTATGTCTTCAATTTTGAATGAAAGAATTTGAGTTTCTTATTCTCTCCTTTCCTAGCTTTTCAATCTTTTCAAGATCTTCATTTGTACACACCCTTTGTCCTCTTGAAGACAAAAACAGTATTTCAACTGGGCATTCAACCACTTCTCAACAAACACCAAAAACACCCCTTTTTGCTCTCTCTCTCCTTAATATAATCTGAAAACGATTACAACTTCTCTTCTCCTCTGTATTGATTTTTAGCTTCTTTGAGTCTTCAATTAAAATGGGTTTTTTTCGTAGATTCATTTGCAGCCTCATACATCATAATTTGATGATTTACTTCATCTTGCTCTGTAGCTGGTCTCAAGTAAAACTCACAGTTCAAGGTAATTTTAGAGTATAATTTTTTACTGTGTAGTGTGATTAGCTGTTAAAAAGTAGTTTGTGGAAGCTTTTGCTCACCATAGATGCAGCTTTTGAGCCAAATTGTACTTTGCGAAAGCTTTTCTTCACAATAAATGCAACTTTTTGTGATTTTGTTGTGCAGGTAGAGCACTAATTGATCACAGACTATCTAAACCTTCAAAGGTGAGTTCCTCCTCAACATGTCTAGTAAAAATTACATGGGTTGGTATGTAGTTAATTTTCTTAAAAGTTGAGTTTTTACTGATTGTTTGTTTGTGTTGATGAACAGGTGGGATTGGTGGGTGGACTGATAGTGATGAGAGATGAAGAGAAATTTGTTGTGGTGAGGAGTCATAGAATTGGTTCAAGCCCACCAAGATGTGAGAGAATGTGCAGCAAATGTGGGCACTGTGAAGCAGTTCAAGTTCCAGTAGTCCCAAGAGAGAAAACCAAGACTAATAAGCACTACTTGTCTAAAATCACCTCCTCAAGAGACCAGCATGGCTATGACTACAAGCCAATGCGTTGGCAGTGCAAATGTGGAGACATATTTTACAATCCATGAATGCTAAGACTGAGTAACTTTTATCATAACAATGAGAGATAGAGAGAGATTTTTGAGTTAATTAGTTCAGAGTTTTGTATGTTTAGTTAGTTTTGTTTTTGTTAATTGACTATTGTACAAATTAATTGAAGAGATGTTTCAGCTTTCCTGCTTTGGAGGCTTATAAAGTCAACAAATACTTGTCTTCACAGTAGTAGTATTTTTTTCTTTGTTTGTACAAACTAGTCCAATATTGGTGTTTGAAGCTGCTTCCTCTAATTAATTATGGAAACGAGAAAGAGTAACTGAGTTTGTATTAAATTGGGCAAAGTATGGCAAAATAAATACAATTCTCAAGGCATGTAATGTAACTGAATTTGTATTAAATAAGGCAATTCATGGCAAAAGAGCTTACCAATGCACAAATAAGAAAAGTAAATATTACAAAAATATAGTAATACCTAAATACAGAGATCAAATAAAAATAACAACTTTATATAATTGCCTTACAAAATCTTTAATTAAACATGGACCAACATTATTCCACCACGAACCTTTTATATGCATTGAGAAGAATTACAATTTTATTCTTTATTATTAATTTTAAGCTTCGAAAACCTTTTCTATCCGACCATCAAAATCATAGGTTCAAAAAAAAAAAAAAAAACTTAATGGTAGTGTCCGAGCGTAGATTAGTCGGTTACAAAAATAGTTTTTATATTTATTCCTATTTTTGTTTTTTTAAAATATGTATCTAAAAAAAAAAAACCAATTTCAGTTGGACTTGTATTTATTTCTCTTTTTGTCTCACTCGCGAATACGTATCTCGGTGGGTTCAGCTCTTCAGTATGCCTGCGCTGCGCTCAACCTCTCTCATGATCAATCCATCTCTCTTAAGCTTCGATCTTTACTCCAAGATTTTTCGTTTTTGAAGTTGTTGGTTTTGAGGCTCAGATTCGCCAATGACCTGCGCTCCATAGATCCATCTTTGCTAGAATAATCCAAGTTGGGTATCCATCTTGTTCCTTATGTTGGTTGTTTAAAAAGATTGGATTTTGCAACGTTTTTCACATTTTTTCAATCAAATCTTGATCTGGGCATCTGTTTATTATATTTTTAGACTTGATGTTGTTGTGGGAATTAAGCACAAGTGGCCTTCACTGCGCCCACTCAGACAAATGTGATTTTTGTTGATTAATTGGTGAAGTAGCTATAGATGCTCGCTCGGATTCGTTTTGATGCGTTTTGATGTAAATGGTTTGATGTCCATGATAAAGTGAAGGGATCAACTATATATCCATTTGGGTTTACATGTATCAATCCACAAATGTGTTTCAAAAACTAATGAACCATTTATCTTGGCAAATCAAACATTACAAGTATTGTTTTTCATTGATAACATAAATAAAGGTTGGAATGTTGTTGTAAAGACACAACCTCGTGAATAGTATGACATACTCAATAGAAACCGTAGAAATTGACGAGCTAGGAGCGAGACCAAAGTTAACATGGGATGTATTAATTAGGAGGGATTTGAATGGCTTGCAAAGCTCACCATCAATTGCACTTAATTGAGCACAATGGAAAAGTTTGATCCATGTAGCCGACCCCAGTTAATTTGGGACGAGGCATACCAACATCATGAGTCATTTAGTTTTGAGGGTAACAATTCTACTTCCATTAATGTTGATGAACTACATGAAAGTATTAGGAGTGATTCAGATCCATTGATAATTAAAGCACCTAGGTTGCAAAAAGGAAATGGTAATTTGTTTGATAAAATTTATTATTTTCTTTGAATATTGTAAGTGTTTCGATTTTTGTTTTGTACTCTTATGTGCTCTATGTTGTTTCATTGCAATGGAATTATTTTTTCCTTGAAGAAACAATAAAGTGATTATTAATTGTAATTCTAACACGATGTTTTATTCTTAAACAAATTCATTTGCAATATATAATAATGCATCTAAACATGGCAAAAGAAGAAAAAAGCATGCCAAGTAAGGTTAGAAGATTAATTTCTCCCATGCATTAAAAGCATATGGCAGTACACTGATGAAATCATCTCATTCTATAGAGACTTTGCGTGGCATTATAACGCAATTACTTTGCTTTATTTTTTTTTATATAATTCTATATCTACTATGCTTGTCAGTTTGTAATAAATTAGTATGATAAGGAATTCTTATTTTAAGGTACCTTCACGACTCACAATCTGGTTTTCTACTTTAATGATATTGAGTATCTTGAGAAAGATTTGAGTCCGGGTATACGCAACTCAGTGTTTACATAGTGCACCCCAACACCCTTTTTTAACCTATATACCATATAGGCCCCAAATGGAAATAACCGATTTGCCTCCAATAAGTACCCGATTTCCCCTGTTTGTCCCCAACCCTCTTACGATTGATTGCACCCACTACAATCGCTATCGTCTTCTTCGTCGTTCAACTCCGGGAGTACGTCTATTTTTTGGAGCAAAAGAGAATCAAGTGTTGCAAATGTCAACTTGTTCACGTTTATTGCGTTAGAATCACTTGGATATATATTTTTCTCGAGTTTGCAATGTTTGTTTTTATTTCATTTTCTAAGGTTTTTGCAACGTCGTGATTTGAAGTCTGTTTATTTGTTGAAATAGCCGAGGAACATAGTATGGAAAATGATATATCGCAATGAGAGGTAATGTTAACTTTTACTTTACTTTTTCTCGGCGTAGAACCGTCTTTTTGGTTTTTGAGATGGTTCGATGGTACAAGGCTGAAGTTGGAACCTTCTGTTCGTGTAACTGGTACCGAGCAAAATTATGCACCTTCGATCATGTCTCACTAAAATATACCAGTTGTTGTATTTTGGAAAAATCTGGCTCGGATGAATATTACCGAATATTATTTATAAGGTTTGGATCTTACCAACCGAGCAATATAGTTTATGTTCGATACCTGACAACCGAACCAAACATTTTTTAATTATGATTTGAACAGCTTTAGTCTCGGAGTTAGGTAATCGAACTTGATGGTTAAGTCGGTAGGTACATGCCGATTATTCAGTTGGACAGTCGGCCGGGGTTTTTCCAAAAGTATGGGGATTTACATTTTATTTCACAAAATAGGGTGGTGTACTTTGAAATAACAAAAGTAGGCAATAACGCCTTTTCAAAAGGCGTTATTGGTTTTGAAGTTGATGAGGCGACGGTGACGTGGTGGCGATTTGTATAGATAGCGCCTTTTGAAAAGACGCTACCTACACAAATCGCCCCCACATCACCGCCACCTCACCAACTTCTCATAACGCCTTTTCAAAAGGCGCTATTGGTTAAATTTGATGTTTCGAGGTGGCGGTGACGTGGCGGGCCAAATATAGATAGCACCTTTTGAGAAGACGCTATCTATACAATTTCGCCGCCACATCACCGCCACCTCACCAACCGACTCGCCGATCCGTCCGCCACCGCCGCTGCTGCTGGTCCGCGACCTCCCTGCGCGCGTTGATGCTGGCTGCTCTGTTGCGCTAGCCGTCACCGCGAGCAGCTGGACCGCGTCGTCCTCGGCCGCTCCATCCCTCGTCGTCATCGTCGTCGTTGTCGTAGTTGAACGATCTCGACAATGACAACCAATTTTGAATATGCATAGGAGGAGTTTATTTTTGTATAAAAAAGAAACCAATTTTGAATATATATATATTTGCGAAGGAGCTATCTACACATTTGCCGCGCCACCTCACCGCCGCCTCACAAAACTTCAAAAAATAGCAAATAACGCATTTTACCATCTCGAGATACGTGCGTGATGTTTGCATGGGGTCCATGGTATGTAGTGGATATGCATGTGTGAAGGCCCAGGTACCCGGAGAACGAGTTTGCTCGACCCGGCGCGAGCCCTTGGCACCTCGAAGGCAGTGGGAGCTTTCTAAGGCCTCCCACCATCCACATCAGCGCATCCCCATCATCTCCTTCCCGAAACCGACGCAGAGAATATTCTCTGCGTCGGTTTCGGTAGGGATGCAGGGGTAGGGGCGGTAGGGGTCACGGGATTACTATCCCGTGACCAGAGGTTGGTGTATATAAGGAGGGGTGGGGGAGGAGCTCGGTGGAGAGAGACCAGAACGGGAGGAAGGAGTGACGACCGACGACCACACCCCAGCCGCGGCGGCACCAGACGCGGGAACGCAGAGGAGGTAGCAGCGGCGAAGGAAGGAGGACGAGCGGGTGAGCGGGGAGGAGAGCGGACTGCGGCAGGGGAGAGCGGACTGCAGCGGGGAGCGCGGAGCGTAGCTGGGTGGTCTGCGGCAGGGGAGCACGGAGGCATGACAGTGATGATCGGGAGGAGGCGTTCGTGGCGGGGAGCGAGGAGGAAGCGTGGCGGGGGCACCGGACGTCTCACGCGGAGGAGAAGGGAGGTCCGGTGAAGGAGGAGGAGGTATTTCTAATTTGGTTTAGGTATGTTTATTAATCATTTTTAGGTAGTTAGTTAAGTTAGTTTAGTTTTGTTAGTTTGTTTAGTTAGCTTAAGTTAGGTTGTAGTTAGTTTGTTTAGTTTAGGTATGTAGGTTAGTTAAGGTTCGGTAATTTAGTTTGGTTAGTTTGGTTAGTTTAGTTTAGTTTGTTTGTTTAGTGAGTTCATCAATTAAGTTAGTTTATATTTGGTCTTTAGGTTAGATAGTTAGTTAATTAAAGTATTTTGTTTAGTTTATTAAGATGGTTAAGTTTGTTGAGGTTCGTTTGTTTATTAATTGTTTTTAGCTAAGTTTGTTTAGTTTGTTATGTTTGTTTAATTTAGTTAGTTTGATTAGTTTAGGTATTTAGGTTAGTTAATGTTACTTAGGTAGTTGAGGTATTTAGGTTAGTTTAAGTTTATGTATTAGTTTGTTTAAGTTACATAAGTATGTCTAAGTTAGTTTAGTTACTTTGTTTAAGTTAGTTTAAGTTTATGTATTAGTTTGGTTAGTTTAGTTTAGGTAGTCGAGGTATTTAGGTTTATTTAGGTAAGTTAGTTTAGTTAATGTAGTTTGTTCGGTTCAGTTAGTTTTTTAAGTTAGTTTAATTACTTTGTTTAAGTTAGTTTAAGTTTATGTATTAGTTTGGTTAGCCTAGTTTAGGTAGTTGAGGTATTTACTTAATGTAGTTTGTTTACTTATATGCGCACGTTTCAAGATATGTTGCGAGAGAGTAGCCTAGTTTGGGTAGTTTAAGTTTGGGTAGCCTAGTTTAGACTTTGAATTCGTTGCGATCCACTAAACTTTCATGAACACATCTATAATTTTTTTGTTTTTTTTTTTTTTTGGATATGTTTACGTTTTATTAGGTTATTTTAGGTTGCGTTTGGTTCACATAGTTTGGTCAATTTATTTTAGATTAGGTTATGTTAGTTAATTAACTTACTTGAGGTTAGTTTTCATTTATTATTTGGGTACATGTTTACTTATAGTCGATTTATTATACTCATTTTCTTTTTCTAACCTTCTTTTTAGTTGTATCGCAATGGATCCAGGACCTTGGATCCATCATTGTTGCAACTCCAATCTACACACAGATCAACACGAACCTGGAGGGCGAGGTAACATGTTTTTCCTCAATACGTCAAATTTACACCTATACCGTATCAAAAACATATTTTAATACATTTTCCATTTCAAGGTGTACGAAACAATGCGCGTACGTCGAAGACGTGGGGTCGTTGATCGAACGATGCAAGATATCATTCTAGGATGATCCCATATCTTCGTTCCAGTGGGTTTTATGGGATATCTCGGGTAGCATTTTTCACCTTGATTGGGCTTTGATTACTTCGTTTGTAGAGAGATGGCGCCCTGAGACGCATACATTTCATATGCATTGTGGGAGTGCACTATTACACTCCAAGACGTGCGTGTACAGCTTGGATTGCCTATCGAAGGTATGCCTGTGACGGGAACGACAGACGCAGACTATGCTGATGTCCGCGAGAGGCTACTTGGACGAACTCCTAGTGGAGATGACGTCGTTGGTTGTAAACTTAAGGTCGATTGGCTCGAGCGTCACGTACCAACAATAGATGATAATAGCGATGAGGAGTCGGTCCAACGGTACGTTCGCTCGTACATACTACAACTCATCGGCGGATGTCTTTTCGCCGACAAGTCCAATCGATTCGTACATTTGATGTTCCTACCTTTCTTTGGAGGATTTACAACTAGTGGACAATATAGTTGGGGAGTGCTTGTTTGGCTTATTTGTACAGGGAGTTGTGTCGCGGATCTTGCGCAGGCAGGGCATGAGGTTCTTTGGCGCGTCAATTCTGTTACAACTTTGGGCATGGGACGATTTCCATTCATAGCACCACTGCGCTGCGTGTTTCTAGAGCTCAAAGCGAATGAACCGTGGATGGCCAAAATATGCTTATGGACGTTCCACTCGGACACATGTATGAAAGTCGATTTATAATTACTTTGCATAACAATCTTGTCCTATTTCATTTATCCTAACTTATTGTATTCTACACAGATGACTCGATGCATTTTCGGTATCTCAAAGTGCGACGTACGTTGTTTCGGCTTACCGTGATGCACTCGACTCGCAGAGGCATGAGGATGATGTGGTCTGGCAACCTTATGCAGAACTCATGGGGTCCGTTCCCGATTACTGTACAAATGGCCACGGAAGTTGGCTCTCGACGTGTCCCCTTATTTGTTTCCACATTGTGGAGTGGCATCGACCAGAAAGGGTCATGAGACAATTCGGCATGGTACAAGTAGTGCCACCTAATTGTGCTTACGACGCCCAACAAGACCGCATCGAATTGCGTGGACATCATCATGAAAATTGGGTGACTTTTCACGCAAGCTACATAAACATGTGGGAAAATCGTGGGGACACCATTGCAACAATGCGATCTTGAATGAAGGGCATGACCATCAAGACTACATGACGTGGTATCGATCGGTCACTAGGAGATTCATAGGACACGACGGGCGTTACGTGACTACTCGGTAATCTTCTAACTCTTACTTTTCCTCGAACATTTAATATTTTATATCTGAACGATTTTTGAGCTCTTATTTTTTGTATATCAGCGTAACTTGGTGCATCGACTTAGGCGTGTGTTTATTGAGGATGTGTACGAGCAAGGTCTTGCGCCTCGACGAAGGGATTAAAATTTTGGACGAAGATGAAAGACAAAGGTCTAATCTTTCGCATGACGGAATTGACGTCCAACAAGACATTGATGAGGATAATGAACAAGAAGATGAAGAAGACGATCAGGGCGAATCAAACATAGAGGTGAGAAGAAGACGAACACGACCTGAGATCGTGCGGGAACGCACCAGACGTCCTCGCCCACCACGTCCATCTACTCGGGCGAGATTGCTGCAGAGAGTAGCGACGTTCTCCTCCAAAGACGTTCATCTCGTTCGAGAGTGAGTAGAGCAGAGAATGTTGGCGAGGGTAGTCATTCTTCTCATGGGTACATTCTGCATCTTCCACAACCCAAACCGTAACCTCAAATGTTTATACCAAGGCCGCCGAGCGTGAATCTTCCTCCTTACCATTTTGATCCTTACGCACTGGGCCTTCGTCTTCATATGTGGACCATGGAATGCCTCATCATCAAACGTATCCATCACCGCCTCCATACATGCCTAGTCCATATACTCCTACTCCGTACAATTACAATATGGCGTATAGTGGAGACCCTTCATTCATGAACTTATTGACCATGTCGCGACCTCATGTTCCATTCCCCCAACCCCACGCAGAAGCCACTATTTCGGGATGGTTCCACCTCCTATTTTTTGTAGCATCGTAGCGAGAGGTGAGTCGAGTCAAGAACCAGAGGAAACGCATCAATCTACTCGACGTGATTCATCGCAAGACCAGCGGAGTCAACAACCTCAACCGGATGTACAAACACATCGTCCAACTAGACAAAGAGTACGTCCGGTTTGCTTCACCGAGGAACAACGTCAACGGAACCGCCGAAATAGACCTGCATGATGAGTTTACTTGATGTCATGGCTTATTTGTAAATAACTTATATTTTGGGTTCATGAAGTACGTGTATTCAACCTTCTCATTGAATAGTCTTATTTTTTATGTTTTCCATATTATTATAATGTCGTAGATTTGATTACTCTTCAATAGTTAGTTTAGTTTGTTAATTTAGTTTAGGTTATATGTATAATTTAACTTAAGTGGTTAGCTTAGTTAGTTAGGTGTCGGTGGTTAGGTTATATTAGTTTAGTTTGGTTAGGTTAATTAGGTTACTTACTTAATGTAGTTTAGTTTAGGTGTTGAGGTTATGTTTGTTTAGTTTCGTTTGGTGGTTAACGTGGATAATTTTTTGGTTGTTTGTTTAGTTAGTTAAGTTAGTTATTTTACTTTACTAAGTATGTATTGTTTAGGTGGTTATGTTAGTTAAGGTTAGTTATGTTAGTTCATGTTAGTTAGTTTAGTTTGGTTAGTTCCATTTAGTTAGTATGTTTAGTTTGCAATTAAGCTAGTTAAGTTAGTTATTTTAGTTTACTTAGTTTGTATTGTTAGGTGGTTTGGTTAGTTAGGGTTAGTTAGTTTAGTTTGTTAGTTAGTTTAGTTTCGTTATGTTTGTTAGTTAGTTAGTTAGTTTAGTTGAGGTTAGTTAGTTACTTAGTTTAGTTTGGTTTTGTTAGGTTAGTTTTGGTTACTTAGTTTTGGTTATTTTAGTTAGTTTGTTAGTTAGTTACTTTGTTAGTTAGTTAGTTTAGTTAGTTAAGGTTACTTACTTTAGTTTGTTAGTTACTTTAGTTTGGTTATGTTAGTTAAGGTTAGTTAGTTTACTTTGGTTAAGGTTAGTTATTTAGTTTAGTTTGGTTTGGTTAGTTTAGTTAGGTTAGTTAGTTTAGTTTAGTTTAGTTATTTACTTAGTTTAGTTTGGTTTGGTTAGGTTACTTAAGGTTACTTAGTTTAGTTTAGTTAGTTAGTTAGTTAGTTAGTTTAGTTTGGTTAGGTTACTTAAGGTTAGTTAGATTAGTTTAGTTTGCTTAGTTAAGGTTAGTTAGTTAAGGTTAGTTAATGTTAGTTATTTTAGTTTGTTAATAAGTTTAGTTTGGTTAGGTTAGTTAATATTAGTTAGTTTAGTTTACTTTGGTTAGTTAGTTAGTTAGTTACTTACTTACTTAAGTTAAGTTAGTTACTTAGTTATTTAGTTAGTTCAAAGTTAGTTAGTTATTTAGTTTAGTTTACTTTGGTTTGATTAGTTAAGGTTTGTTAGTTTAGTTTAGTTTAGTTTAGTTAGTTAGTTAGTTAGTTAGTTACTTATTAGGTTAATTGGTTAGGTTAGTTAGTGTTAGTTAGTTTACAAAATAGAGTTGAAGGTTGAAACCAATGTATATATATGCCTATTCATAATTGGTTTCATTTTTATACAAATATAAACTCCTCATATGCATATTCAAATTTGGTTGTAATCGTCGATATCGCTTTCGACTACGACGACGATTTACGCTAGCGGCGACGGACGGAGCGGCCGAGACGACGCGGTCCAAGAAGCTATGCGGGTGACGCAAGCGGTGGTATGACGGTTTATTAAGTCCATTTGGTGACGTGGCGATGACGTGGCGGTGACGTGGCATTGACGTGGCGGTTGCGGAAAGTTTGTTAAGCCCAGTTTAATTAAGTCCGGTTAATTCGCCACGTGGACGCCACGTCAACGCCTCGTCGATACACATTTAATCGATAACGCCTTTTCAAAAGGCGTTATCGATTAAATGTGAGTTGTCGTCCACGTGTCGCACATGTACGAGATAGCGCCTTTTGAAAAGGCGCTATCGTACAAACCCAAGCCACGTGGACGCCACGTCACCTCTAACCAAATCACCTACACCCAATAACGCCTTCCCAAAGGCGTTATCGCCTACTCCCGTAATAAAAAAAAAAACCTCCCTATTTTGTGAATTAAATTGTAAAGATAGCCTAGTTTTGAAAAAAGCTCGGAGAAATATGGTGTCGGTTCCTATGGTCCCCGGGGGGTTTTATGGAACTATTGGTAAGAATGATATTTCTCGTAACTTAACCTTTCCTTACACCACTGTGAAAGGCTCGAGTGTCCCTTGCTTTAAAAAAAAAAAAACTTTTTGGTGGATGTGCATTTGCTTGTCTTGATCCTTCTTCAAGAAGATTTAGAAAAGCAAATAAGATTTTTCACTTTATTTGTAAAATTCTGGTATAGGTAGACATTTTTTTTTCCCCTCATCTACTTATGAGAGCTAAAGTGCATCTTTCAAGGAGTTCATTGATATTAGTAGAACCCTCAGAGCCTGCAGATATCGAATGCCACAACCTTTTGTTATTTCTCTTTCGTTTGCCATTTAGTGGTTTCTATGGATGTGGCGGCTATAATGAACCGTTTCTCGATCTCGATCCCATTTTTCTCCCATTCTCTTATTGCTTTCTTTTTCCAATTGGATGGAGGTGTGGATGGGATAGCAAAATACATTGGCCTGCTAATTGATAGCTCTTTTTATTCAATCCAGATGTCTCCCTTGATTGCGAGGACAGGATATCAAGGTTTTTGGGAACTCCTAACTCTAATTTGGGATTGGGAGGATGATGTTTTTAAAGTTCTCATCACCAATCGAGCAATCTATACCATTGCATATGTCAACACCAAGGTGATGTAATATGGACAATTCAGATATTTGTCTCAAAGAATCATTGGACACATAAATAGGGGTTGCAAAAAGTGTCTAAATTCATTTGCCCGTCCGTTCCTAGTTTGAACGGGTCAAGACATACTTTTCCTCAATATAATATGGCATCCGCTCTGTCTCTCGTGCTCGCCTCTCTCGTCTCCATCTCCTCGTGCTCGCATCTCTCGTCTGACGTCGTACCTCTCGGTCTCGGGCCTCGGCGCTCCCTCTCCTCTCACGGTGTCTCCGATCTCCTCTCCCATCTTCCTCGTCTCGAACTTGAAGGTAAGCTTGTGATCTTCGATCTCAGTTTTTCATTTACATATTTTTATTGTATGTTGAAGTTGAAACACAACTCTAAGGCTTGTGCTGATTTGTGTTGCAGTGTTGCTCAATTTGGGTTTACTGCTTTAGTGATTTATGTTGCTCAATCTTTTTAAGGGTTCAAGGTTGTTTTTTAAAGATTTAAGTTGTTCTGATTGAAAAAAAAAGTGTTGATTGATTGGTGAAAACCGGTTATGATACTACCAAGTTTTATTTTTTTCTTTCTGTGAATGCATTTGATTGATGGGAAAAAACGGATTTTATTATATTAAAAAAGGGGTCCGAGAAAAAAGGGGTTCTGAATATTTTATAAATATACGGGTCTGGACACTACTTTTCCTTGTTATTAGGGGGAGGTGTCCGTACCAGTTTCCGTCTGTACCCATTTTTTTGCCACCCTCGCACAATCACTGAGACCTATGCCCACCTCATGAGAGACGCACATGAGTAGAGATGCCGACGAATTGACATTAACGTACTAGTAAACGAGAATTACACTCTGAACCACAATCTCCTCTTCATTGTTTCCAGTCTTCGTTGTTGTTGTTGTTGTTGTTGTTGTTGCTGTTGCTGTTGTTGCTGTTGTTGTTGTAGTTGTTCTTCGATTGTTTGTTCTGCTCGGCCTCGCTCGATTGGTCTCTTAATGACACTCTTGGTGAGTCAGTCTCTCTCTCTCTCTTTGCATTTCCATCACCATTGCAACAGATCTGATCTGGGCTTTCCCTAAACGCCATGTTTCCTCTGATTTTCTTCAATCCCTGTGTTCGCACAGTGATGAAGCTTTTTGGGGTTTTTTTTTTTGTTTCGTCTAATTTGGTGGTTTTTGTGTTGGTTTGTGATTAGTGGTGTAATTACTGGATTTCCTTTTAGTAAGTCTTCTTGGTTGGTGCATTTGTGTTGGTTTGTTCTTTGTTGGGTGATCAAATTGGATTGATTTTGTGGTGAAATTGTAGTAAAAATGTGATCTTGGGTTCATTTTTGTGTTTTTGTGGTTGGATTCGAAATGAGTTTTGATTTTGGGGGACTAGGATTTCTGTTTTTTGTTGAACTTGTTTTGAATTTGTGATTAGTTTTGCCACATTTCTTCAAAAAGATGTGATTTTGATCACTGTTTGAGGTCGTTTCATTGTCTTTGGTTTTCTTGTTGGAATTGCAATTCATGTTTATCATTTTGTGATGAATGTACTTCCATTGTGTGAAGAGCGTTTGTATTTCTTCTTTCTTTGTTGTTTTCAAATTGTTGACATTGTTGTTTAGTTTTTTTTGTTGGGGGTTTTAATTTGATTGAAGAGGATTATATATACCACATCGTTTTACTGATTTAGTAATGCAAATGTTGAACTAGTCCTTGGAGAGTAGATTATAACCTCTGTTTTGATGATTAGTTATTCATCCTGCTCGGTTTTTCTATATTGAGCGATATCTAGAGATTATCTTTATAAATGCTTCAATTTTTTATTTATCTGATTGAGCTTATTGTAGAGGGGTTGCATAGCCAATTTCAGCATGAATTCTTATGTTAAGGTAGCCATAAAGTATGTTCTTTTGTTACTCGGGTTTGCTCATTAGCTGACCCTCACTAATTTTGGATGGAGCCTTCGTTGTTGTTGTTGTAGTACTCGGGTTTGCTCTTTGGCTTTCTCGACAATGGGAACTGGATTTTAGTCTCAAATGCATCTTACATTCCGTTTACTTTGTTTATTTAGCTCGGCGTAAGTTATCTAGTGATAATCGACATGTTCTCATGTTTAAATGAATTAGAGAAAAAGATGTTCTTTTTGTAGTTGCTGTATGCGTCATGAATCTAAGTTGATGCATTAGAATTTATTATATGGTAGAGGTATATTAGAAATATAAATAATATTGATGTATTATGGCATGTTCGGTTCACATACTTAAGAGACCTAAGATCGGGGATTATTTTATACTAGGATTAACACTTGGGTTTAGGTATTAGTCCGTTTTGGGTAACTTGTTCGGTTGGGAGTATTAAGGGTGGATTAATGTGGTTGCGATTGGTAAAATTACTAAAGTGCCCCTCTATTTCTACTTACATCCCCAAATCGAGAAACTCTAGTAGCGATTGGAGTGCGGAGAATGCCACGCGTGTTTGGGCATCTTTCTCATCCGCTCTTAATCGTCCATGTCTTCCTTGGTGTTGAGGAGAAATAGTAGAAGTTCGATTTTGTTTTTTGTGTGTATTTGATGAGGGCAATTTCATCATTTGATAAGTGATATGAGTGGGACTAAATAATACCATCAAAATTATGGTTCGAAATATTTAGTTTAGTCCCAAGGTTGTAGGATATCTTAGTAGTCTTGTGGATTATATAGTAGACAAACCGAGTACACGGCTTAAGTAGTCCAACTACTTAATTCGGGCTAATACCATAAAACGAACATGCCATTAGGGTTTTTTGAGTTTTAGCACAAAATGTTGTAAAGATTCTACACTAAGGAACTTCTTATCAAACAAAATTGATTGTTGAAACCTTGGATTGGACGCTTTATGTTATCTTCTTGGTTGTTCAATCTTTCCTACTCAACTCTCTACATCAAAAATTAGACACGAGATTAGAACCGAGTTATCAACATGATCAAATTTGATTGGTGATTGCCGATGGCAAAGGTTGTTTCAAAATACTAAGCCCCACTTAACATAACATAGCAACTTAATCAAGAATAAGCGAGAATTCAATCAAAGAGCTACAATACTAAAATAGTATCTTGCTTCGAATGTCAATCAAAAACCCTAGTTCCTAAACCGAATCGAACCCAACCATTTGCATAAACCTACTCGCGTAGGTCATGTAGTTGAGAAACAATTGAATTCACCGATTAATAGATCTTGCCCGCATAAAAACGGATATGAGCGAGCATTTATAGCTACTTCACCAATCAATTAACAAAAAGCACAATTGTTCGAATGGGTGTAGTAAATCTATATTGAGAAAAGGCCTCTTGCGCTAAATTCCCACAACAACGTGAAGTCTAAAAGCATAATAAACAGATGCCTAGATCAAGATTTGATTGCAACAACACGAGAAACATTGCAAAATTCGATCTTTCAAACAACCCATATAAGGAACAAGAATCGAATCATACCCAACTTGGATTTTTCTAGCGAAGATGGATCGTGGAGCGCGGGTAATTGGCTAATCTGAGCCCCAAAACCAACGAGTTTCAAAAACGAAATCTTGGAGTAGAGATTGAAGCTTCGTCAGAGAGATGGATCGATCTCGAGAGAAGTCGGCGCGCTGAGTGCGGCGCAGCAGATTGAAGAGTGAACCCACAAAGATACGTTTTCGAGAGGAGACATAGAAAGAGAGAGATAAATACAAGTCCAATTGAGATTTTTTTTTTTTTTTTTTTTTTTAGATACAAATTTTTTTTTTTAAAAAATAGGAATAAATATAACAAGTATTTTTTGTCACCGACTAATCCACGTTCGGACACTATCATTTATTTATTATTTTTTTGAACCTATGATTTCGATGGTTAGATAAAAAGTTTTCGGGGCTCAAAATTAATAATAAAGAATAAAATTGTAATTTTTCTCAATGTAAATAAAAGGTTTTGTTAGGAAACTATATAAAGTTGATATTTTTATGTGATTTCAAGTATTTAGGCATCACTATATTCTTGTCGTAGTTACTTTCCTTATTTGTGCATTGTAAGCTCTATAAATAAGAACGTCATATTATATTTTTGTTTTGCCATGATAAGTCACCGTGAAGCAAATGTGGGCACTGTGAAGCAGTTCAAGTGCCAATAGTCCCAAGAGAGAAAACCAAGACTAATAATAATAAGCGCTACTTGTCTAAAATCAACTCCTCAAGAGACCATAATGGCTATGACTACAAGCCAATGCGATGGCAAGTGCAAATGTGGATACATATTCTACAATCCATGAATACTATATATATCATAACAATGAGAGATAGACATAGATTTTTGAGTTAGCGCAGAGTTTTGTTTGTTTAGTTAGTTTTGTTTTTGCTAATTGACTACTGTACAAATTAATTGAAGAGATGTTTCAACTTTTGCTTTGGAGGCTTATAAAGTCAACAAATACTTGTGTTCAAGTAGTAGTAATTTTTTCTTTGATTGTATAAACTAGTCTCGATATTGGTGTTTGAAGCTTCTTCCTCTAATTAAATATGGACTCGAGAAAGAGTAACCGAATTTGTATTAAATAGGGTGGCAAAATAAATACAATACTCAAGACAAGTAATGTAACCGAATTTGTATTAAATAAGGCAAATCATGGCAAAATAAAAATATAATATGACGTTCTTATTTATAGAGCTTACAATGCACAAATAAGGAAAATAAATACGAAAAGAATATAGTAATGCCTAAATACCGAAATCACATAAAAATATCAATTTTATATAGTTGCCTAACAAAACCTTTTTATTTGCATTGAGAAGAATTACAATTTTATTCTTTATTATTAATTTTGAGCCCCGAAAACTTTTTTATCTAACCATCGAATCATAGGTTCAAAAAATAATAAATAAATGATAGTGTCCGAACGTGGATTAGTCGTTGACAAAAAATAGTTTTTATATTTATTCATATATATATATATATATATATATATATATATATATATTTAAATCTGTATCTTAAAAAAAAAAAATCTCAATTGGACTTGTATTTATCTCTCTCTTTCTTTGTCTCCTCGCGAATACGTATCTTTGTGGGTTCAACTTTCTTCGATCCGCTTGCTTATTTGCGCTCAACTTCTTTCGAGATCGATCCATCTCTCTAAAGCTTCAATCTCTACGCCTAGATTTCGTTTTTGAAACTTGTTGGTTTTTGGGTTGGATTCGCCAATGACTCGCACTCCATAGATCCATCTTCGCTAGAAAAATCCAAGTTGGGTATGATTCGATTCTTGTTCCTTATGTTGGTTGTTCAAAAGATTGAATTTTGCGATCGTGTTGTTTCAATCAAATATTGATCTGGGCATCTGTTTATTATGCTTTTAGACTTCATGTTGTTGTGGGAATTTAGCACAAGTGGCTTTTTTTCAATGTAGATTTACGACGCCCATTTGAACAATTGTGCTTTTTGTTGATTGATTGGTGAAGTAGCTATAGATGCTCGCTCGTATCCGTTTTGATGCGGGTGAGATCTATTAATCGGTGAATTCACTTGTTTCTCAACTACATGACCTACACGAGTAGGTTTATGCAAATGATTGATTGTGTATCTATCAGCCTGTTAGGATCAGTTCGAGTTTAGGAATTAGGGTTTTTGATTGACAGTCGAAGCAAGATACTGTTTTAGTATTGTAGCTCTTTGATTGAATTCTGCTTATTCTTGATTAAGTTGCTATGTTATGTTAAGTGAGGCTTAGTATTTTGGAACAGCCTTTGCCACGACAATCGCTGATCGATTTGATCTCAGAATCGGTTGTAATCTCAGTGTTTGATTTTTTATGCAGAAAGTTGAGGAGGAAGGATTGAACAACCAAGAAGATAACATAAAACACACAATCGAAGGTTTCAATGCTCAATTTTGGATTCATTTTGATAAAAAGCTCCCTAGTGTAGAGTCTTTACAACCTTTTATACTAAAATACCAAAACCTTAATGGCCTGTTTAGTTCATGGTATTAGCTCGAATTAAGTAGTTGGACTACTTAAGCTTAGTGTTCTGGTTCACCTACTATATAGTCCACAAGACTAAAATAGCCTACAACCTTGGGACTAATCTAAAGATTATGAACCATAATTTTAATGGTATTATTTAGTCTCACCCATATCACTTATCAAATGACGAAACGCCCTCATCAAATACACACAAAAAACAAAATCGAACTTATACTATTTCTCCTCAACACCAAGGAAGACACGGACGATGAAGACGCGGATGAGGAAGATGCCCAAACATGCGTGGCGTTCTCCGCACCAGTCGACTGCTACTAGGGTTTCTCGATTTTGGAATGTAAGTAGAAATAGAGGGGCATCTTAGTAACTTTACCTATTGCAACCACATTAATCCACCCTCAATACTCCCAACCGAACAAGTTAACCCAAAACGGGCTAATACCTAAACCAAATTGTTAATCCTAGTATAAACTAATCCCATGATCGTAAGTCTCTCAAGTATGTGAACCGAACATGCCATAATACATCAATATTATTTATATTCCTAATATACCCCTACCATATAATAAATTCTAATGCATCAACTTAGACCCACATAGTTACTACATCATTTTCAAAGTTTGTTTATTGTGAATATCTAATTCTGGGGTGTTTCTCTTTTGTTAATTTTTATTTTCATTTGTACCGTTGCACCATGTAGAGGTTGCTCAGTGAAATTGTAATCCTTTGCAGGAGATCTGCCGCATAGTAGATGAGTAAATGTCTTTAAACTTTCGGTGAACTGAATATATTGTTGCAAGAACTGCTCAGCAAATGAATCTAAGATGGCTTGCTGCATGCAGGATATACAAGGAAGACGAGAGGCTCAAAATGCTCGACTCTATTTAGAGGATCAGTTATTGTTTTGCTGTGTTGTTTAACAACTGAGAGGCCACAATCTTATTTGGTTTGAAACGAAGGAAATAATAAGTTTGTTCAAAGATGGCATCTACTACTCTGGGTGTATTGAAATCTGCACTAGATTGGGCATCGATCACATTAGATGCTCCTTTTGCTCGAGCAGTTGTATTTGGTGTGCCCATCGATGGTAGGTCATTGTAATTTGTTTGAGCCTTATGTTTTTTTCACACTCCTTGTATAGTTTCCATTGTCACTGAACATTTTTTTTTTGTTTCAAGGACATTATGTGGTGGAGGCTCTTCTTGGGGTTGCAATCTTTTTCTTACTTTTCCAAAAAAGTTACAATCCTCCTCGACAACCTTTGACAGAAAGGGTTAGCATTGGAACAATCTCTCCTTGAAGTTTTGCGTTTGCAGTTCTTTCCATCTCATCCCATCACGACAAATAATGGACTTGTTGCTCGTATTAATACAAGTTTGAGAAGAATCTTTTCTGTAGTTGCGGTTGATACGGTCTAGCTGCATATGCTTTAACAAAATATTAACTTTGTTTCTTTTCTCCTTCGAAATAAGGTTTTTGATCTTTAATTTCAAATGCATGATATTCTTAAGTAAGGGGTATTTTAGGGTAAGGAATTTGTTGGAGATCCGTTTCCGGACATGATTTGTCATTCATTAAATTTATCATTGTGCTTTTTTCTTTTGGATGAAAGTAAGAATCTTCAAGATTTCATCGAAAGACAGGAAATTGAACTTGAATAAATGCTTATAGTGCTCCATTTTGAAATGATTGTCACTGTATTCATCTTATTGGACTCTTCTCTGTTTCCTGAAATGATTTTTTAACTTGAACTTGAGCACTTAAGGAGTATTCACTCCATAAATTTATATGGAAGACCTTTCCTTACTTTTTGCATTGCCATCTTTCTTTGTCAATGAGTGTGGTTCTTTTTTTATCATTATTATTTACCTTTTCCGCACTATATCCTTCTGTTTGATTTTTTTTTCAATACTTTTTTCTAATATTTCTTTTATTATTCTTATCATGATGCTTGCATCAACTTAAAGTTCTTAGTCAAATAACTCTATATTGCTAGTAGGAAGTAGATGAGCTTTGTGACGATTGGCACCCAGAGCCTCTTATCCCTCCTATAACAGAAGATATGTTGTATGCACCTCCGGTCTTGGAAAGGTTCTCTCTCCCCCTCCCTACCCACTCCACTCTTTTCTCTTTCTTCTGCATGCATGCTATACGTTTATAGTGTTTTGTGTGGGTGTGTTCATAAAAGTGTAACTTAAAAAAAAGAGGATGTTGTTCAAGAATTGCTCCTTTTCCAATGAGAGAACTCCCTTTTTTTCCCCGAATTCTAAGGGGGACCCCCAAACTATTTACATGGGGGCTTTTTTCATACCTCAATGAGGAGGAAACTCTAGGTGGTGCCAAAGCAGGTATAAATTTCAGTTTTTGGTTTATTTCTGCGGTACTTGGCAAATGAAAAAGAAGGGGAGAGTAGAAGTGCTGCAACCTTCTATGCTAACTCCTAACTGACATATTAATGTTTCTATGAATTCTTGGGAACAGAAGAAGCTCATCTGAGCGAGCTGTACTTCATCAACCATTTAGTCTTCTTTGCTCTTATTAGATTCATGAATTTTTCTGCCCCTTTAATATGACATGGTTGCAATGGTGTATAATTTCTTGATGAAATCTCGAGCAAAAAAAAGAAAGAAAGAAAAGGAATCTTCCTTTGATTTTTCTTTTAATGAAGATTGAATTGAACGACATTGTAACATATCGATGACTTCTCATTTCATGCAGCGCTGCAGGACCACATGCTGTAATTAATGGCAAGGATACTGTGAATTTTGCATCAGCCAATTATCTTGGATTAATAGGCCACGAGAAACTGTTGGTGAGGGCACTAAGATTTTTAAATTATTGTATTTCCTTTCTTAATTGATCACAATGGAAGAGTTTGATCCATGTAGTCGACTCCAATTAATTTGGGACTGAGGCTATGTTGTTGTTTCCTTTCTTGTGGCACTTGAATAAATAATTGATAGTTTCTCTACATTTCAGAAATCCTGCACTGCTTCACTGGAGAAATATGGTGTTGGTTCCTGTGGTCCCCGGGTATTTTATGGAACTATTGGTAAGAACGATATTTCTCGTAACTTAATGTACATGCCACAGAAGTTTCTTTTTGCCGATCCACTTTGGAACGTGAATCAACCTTTCCTTACAGCACTGTGAAAGGCTCAAGTGCCCTTGCACAATTTTTTTTTTTTAACTTTTTGGTCGATGTGCATTTGCATGTCTTAATCCTTGTTCAATAAGATTTAGAAAAACACAGAAGATTTTTCACTTTATGTGTAAAATTCTGGTATAGGTATTTCCATCATCTACTTATGAGTGCTAAAGCGCCTCTTCAAGGAGTTCATTGATATTAGTAGATCACTCAGGGTTTGGTGAGCCTGCAGATATTAAATGCCACAACCTTCTGCTATTTCTCTTTCATTTGCCATTTAGTGGTTTCTATGGATATGGAGGCTATAGCGAGCTGTTTCTTGATCCCGATCCCATTTTTCTCCCATTCTCTTATTGCTTTCTTTTTCCAATTGGATGGAGGTGTGGATGGGGATAGCAAAATATATTGGCCTGCTAATTGATAGCTCTTTTTATTCAATCCAGATGTCCACCTTGATTGCGAGGACAGGATATCAAGGTTTTTGGGAACTCCTGACTCTATACTCTATTCGTATGGGCTTTCTACAACTTTTAGTGCAATTCCCGCTTTTTGTAAAAAGGGCGACATCATTGTAGTGTGAGCATTTTTTGTTTCTTCCTCATCTTGCCTTGTTTAAAATTCACCTTAATTGAGAGATGTGAAAGCTAGTGCTCCGCAAGACAAATATGAAAACCATTAGATATTGCTGTTTTCAGAGATGAGGGTGTTCACTGGGGTATACAAAATGGCCTTCACCTTTCTAGAAGCACTGTTGTGTATTTCAAGCACAATGATATGAATTCCCTGGAACATGCACTGGAGAGGATCACTAGAGAAAATAATCGTGCAAGCAAGAAGAGGCGTTACATTGTGGTTGAAGCTTTATACCAGGTACTAAAGTGGCACTCCTAACTGCTAAGCTGTTTCTGTTCAAGACTTGTAGTTTTGTTTGTTTTCCTGAAGTCATAGGCATGCATGATCATAGTCTTTCTCTGCGTCAATGTTATGTAGGCTCTGGTCAAATTTCCTGAATAACTCCCGACTACATCTGAAAAATATTTGGAGGTCATGGTAATTGACATATGACAAACCAAAAAGTTGCCCTTTACTCTTAATAGTTTAGGTGTGCTTTCAATTTTATTATTAGCGCCTGGCACCTTGTAACCATCCTGTGGTCCTTGCAACGGCATGGAACTTGCCTGCAAAATAATGGATCCTGGTTCAGAATCCTACCTCAAGTGACCTACTCATATGATTTGCAGTAGTTGTGAATAGGGATATTTACACATACCTCAAGGAAGCAATTATGTTCTCTAAAGAGGCGGCCAGATACCTTTCAAAGAAATGTTTGACCACTTTGTATGTGCATGCATGTTATACTCTTTATTATCAGAATCTCATCTGGATATTGCATCTTTGTTTTTTCTTCACGTCATTAAGTGCTAAAATTAAGCTGTAGTTTCTTCTTTGAATGCTGCCGCGTTTTAGTTTAGATTCTGCGGATGTGTTCATTTTTTTAATAACGTTTTGCAGAATTCTGGACAAATAGCACCTTTAGATGTGATCATTAGATTGAGAGAGAAGTATCGCTTTCGAGTCTTGTTGGATGAGAGCAATTCGTTTGGCGTGCTTGGAGGATCTGGAAGAGGTCTCACTGAGCATTATGATATTCCGGTACGTTCAAAATTTGTCAGTTTGACCGGTAATTGTGTATTTTTACTCATGTTTTGTGGTTTGCCAAATGCAGGTTGAGAAGATTGATATTATAACTGCATCAATGGGGCATTCATTGGTCAGTGATGGGGGATTTTGTACTGGAAATGCTAGAGTGGTTGATCACCAAGTATGAACTATTTTTATTTTTACTTTTATTTCTCGTGACGCTAATTTAGGATGTTAGCTCTACTTACTGACAGAGCTGCACTCCTCAACCACCCGAAAACATTGTTAGAAAGATAACAAATACAAATTTGTTTTCGAAGTGTCAGTGCTACTTAACGCTTCATTGGTTGCTGGTTATTTTGAATCAGCTTGTTCTTTCTCCTTTTTGCAGCGTCTCAGCAGCTCTGGATACGTATTTTCAGCATCTTTACCTCCTTATCTGGCTAGTGCTGCAATCACTGCTATAGATATCTTGGAGGAAAATCCGGATTTAATCACAAAGCTAAAGGATAATGTTGCTTTGTTATGTCGAGGTCCATTCCGAATTAGCACTTCCATTCGTACATGTGATTTCTAATTCATGTCAATTATATATTTTCGCCTTTGTTTTACATTCGCCGATTTCTTTCTTTGCAGTGCATTATTTTTAACTAAAGTTGGTACTCCAGTCAATAAATTGACTTGAGCTTTTTGGAATTATATTGTCATTCCTTATCTTGATCTGAGCATTGACATTCTATTTTTCACTTGAACCATGAAGGCTTGGCAAACATTGAAGGGCTTTTCATTGTGAGTGACCCTCTATCGCCGCTCATTTTCCTGAAGCTAAAAAATTCAACTGGTTTCTTCAATGAGGATTTAAAGCTGCTCGAAACTATAGCTGATCGCGTACGTCAATAAATCAGTAACAAAATTTGAGTTGCATTTTCATCTCATGATTTCAATAAATTTAAGATTTTCTATTCTTTTCAGATGTTGAAAGAAGACTCAGTGTTTGTGGCGGCTTCCAAAAGGTCTATAATTGACAAGTGCAACCTCCCAGCTGGGCTAAGAGTATTTGTTTCAGCTGCACATTCAGAATCCGATCTGCTTAAAGCTTGTGAATCATTGAAGAGAGTCTCAGCTTCACTGCTTACAGGGATTAATTGAAGATGGACATTAATTTTTTTTTTGTAAGGTTTACTGATAAATTATGAGAGATGTATGCACTTAAATTATTCTTGTTTTATTTGATTTCCTTTTTTGTGTTTTAATTGTTACCACTGATCAATACTAATTTATGTTTGCAAATGCTTTTCCTTTCATTCAAGTTTTGACCATGTTGTGATCATTTTGTTTTGTTGTTTAGGTCATTATACTTAAATCTGAAACTCTCTAATGCTTTTATTTTGCTTGCTTATTTGAAATTCTTGAACTTTTACTACAATCCAAAGCTTTAAAATTTGATCGTTTGTTTTTCCTTATGAAGCTTCAGTTGATTACTTTGAAGTACAATGTAAAATTTCGTTAAAATATGTGAGGCAACCAAACAAGTCTTTCCAAGTGATGGACATCACAGCTCCATAAAGATTCAATAGGTGCAGATAACTTTGATTGAGACATCATGATGGTTACATTATATTCACTTAATTCTTTGGAGGTAGTCGTAACTAATTTATGTAGTGCAAGATTAGTTGAATCAAAGTAAAGAAGAGTTTATTTAGGTTCTAGACTTTATGAATGTTAAATTTTTTTTTTAAAAAGAAGTAAAGTTTGCAAAAAATTGAGCAGAATGAAAGAGTTTGATTTATATAGACGACTCAAATTAATTTGGGATGGACAACTTACACGACTGTCCCAAGCTGTAGCGCTTAGCCTGAAAGTTCTCATGAACAATCGAGCAATCTATACCGATCTCTCCCCTAAATAAAGAAGCTCCAACATGTCGGTATCTCACCATCCCAACATGTCAGTAAAAGACGTCTAACAATTTCAAACGTTGGATATGTCAACGCTAATGTGGACGGTTCAGATATTTGTCTCAAAGAACCATTGGGCGCACACAATCACTGAGACCTATGCCCACCTCACGAGAGACGCACGTGAGTAGAGATGCCAACGTATTGACATTAATGTCCTGGACTTTCGCTTTTATTACCGTACTGGTAAACGAGAATTACACTCTGAACCACAATCTCCTCTTCCTTGTTTCCAATCTTCATTGTTGTTGTTGTTGTTGTTGTTGTTGTAGTAGTTGTTCTTCGATTGTTTGTTCTGCTCGGCCCCGCTCGATTGGTCTCTCAGTGACACACTTGGTGAGTCAGTCGCTCTCTCTCTGCATTTCCATCACCATTGCAACAAATTTGATCTGGGCTTTCTCTAAACGCCATGTTTTCTCTGATTTTCTTCAATCCGTGTTCGCACAGTGATGAAGCTTTTTGGGGATTTTTTTGTTTCGTCTAATTTGGTGGTTTTTGTGTTGGTTTGTGATTAGTGGTGTAATTACTGGATTTCCCTTTTCTGTCATTCTTGCGTTGTTAAGCTTTTGATTTGTGTAGATATGTTGTTGTGTTGATTGATTGATAGTGTATGTGTGTGTATTTTCTGCTTTTGTGTTGATTGATTGTGATGTTAGAGTGTTGATCATTTAGATTACCTTTATATTGAAATCAGAACATATATAGTAGATTTATTTTCATTGACAATGTTAATTGAATTGGGAGAAGATGGGATTGCTGTAGCAACAGAGAAGATAGCGATAGAGGTGAGTAGATTGAATAAAGAGAGCCTATTAGAAGGAGCAGAAACATATCTAGTAGATTTATGTTCATTAGTTAGTTCAGGACTGAAAGAGCTTTCCGGTGGCTTGGTCTCCCAAGTTTAAGGTGTATGAAACAGATTTTGGGCAAGGAAGGCCAAGTTTGAACTGGTTTCACTTGAGGAATCTGGAGCTATCTGTTGTTGTTGTTGTTGAATAGAGGCAATACTCCTTATATAATTATATATTAATACGTGTATGAAAATGTACAAATGAGGCCAAAAAGAGTGTCAACGTTTGACACCAGCAACAAAAAAAGCTATACAACAAAAGTCCCTCTAAACAACAAATAGAAAAACAGCTTGTATTTACGATTGTGAATTAATATTTATTTGCTCTTATTATATATGTTCTTAATCTCTGATTATTTTTTTTGAAATTGGTGATTGCATTCTAGAGTTTGTACCATTAATTTGTTTCTCTCATTATGTGTGATATGTTTGTGTTTTTCATTGTGGATGTAATATCTATCAAGGTAAGACTTTTTGCCTTTTTAGATTGATTTTTATGTCTTTCAATGTTCATTTGTTTGGAAGAACGAAAATGTAATGGTCCGTTTTAACCAATCCCAATTAACTGACAAATTACAGGTTAGTATCATAAGCTCAGACCTACGTGGACGTCGTGGAAAAGTCTATGGAACGCCTAATCGGGAAAATATGTTATTTTTGTGTGGCGAGTGTTTATTTATTTTATAACTTAGTATATTTTGCTAAAATAATCATTTAAACATCAAAATTTACTAAGTTGGAGCATTAGATGGTAAGTTCGCGGGTTGTCACAAACAGGTGTGCAGGTGATGTGGCATGGCTTGGCGACTTGTCCGGCGACGTGGCGGTGCTCGGTTTGCCTCGGAATTTGGGGCCGTCACAGAAAATCAAAGAGAGATTTCTCAAGTGCTTTTCCACTTTAATTCAATGTAGAATTTCGATGGCAAAGTGTGAGTTTTATTTCATAAGGCGTATTGGTAATTTATTTTTATAATCTATTATTGTAATATGCACTTGTTTGTGTTTTATAAAATTTGGGTTGTTACTTCACAGAAGTCAGCAATCGGATCTGGTTGCGTGGTTGAACGATGTGGTTCCTAACTTGTGGCTTCCCATGGAAGCCTCTGATGAGCAACTGAGAGTACGCTTGACTGATAGGACCGTCTTCTGGGCCTTATTGAGCAAGTTGAGTGCTGAACTGTGTCATGGGGTGGTATGTGATACCATCCGTCGAAAACTCTCTAAAATGCTTGTTTTGCCATTAGTTAAGTTCCTTTGCCTTAGTTTACCAAAATTCTTTTGCAGGAGGAAAAAGGTATGGAAGGATGTTACAAATTGAAGAGTGTCGAACCTGTGGACATGTTCCCCCATACGCCCCATATCGAGTGTGTTTGCTTATTAGAGCTTGCCTGAATCTCTTGCTTATAGCAGCTGACGACCGTACTTAGCGTTCTTGAATTCAAGGTACATGCATTTTCTTTAACCTTTCTTTTCCAGCCAATTTTAGCTGATGAAATTCAGGTCACCTGGGTGGGCATTTCTCAGCAATGGAAGTAAACTTCTCTTCCACGTATGTATGTACAAGTAACTTGTTTTAGTCGTTAAGTTATCGATGATGATTTGACTCCTACTTGAGTTCCTTCTGCCATTCTTTAGTGTCATTGCTGTAACAAGTGAGATATTTTAGGAGGGATGTGTATGAAGGGCCAGACCATTCATTCACAGGGTTGCTAACTTGTGGTTCCTAACTTGTGGCTTCCCGTGGAAGCCTCTGATGAGCAACTGAGAGTGCGCCTTACTGATGGTTCCTAACTTGTTATTCTATATTGCTATTTTGTTCTACCTTATTCTATAGTTGCATGTATACATACACAAACACATATATGTTTTTACACACATGCACATTTTCTTCTGTTTATATATTTCTGTATCTTTTTTGTCTGTATATGGTATATAGCTTATTGATTTCTGGGGGACATACGTTAAAGATTCATTTCAACAAACCCTTCCAAGTCAAGAGCCTTAAATTGTGGGATGGCTCGAGGGGTTGTTTACAAAATGTGGGGTGCATTGGTTGGTAAACTAAAATGTCTTTTAAGTAAAATAAAGGAGCTCGCCAGGTTTTAACAACAAACATAAAGCAACTGAATTGTGTTCATTGAAATGATATACTGCTTCATTGTTTTTTTGTCTTAAATTGTGGGATGGCACGAGCATGATTTGCTTTGGAGGATAATATCAAGTGAGATACCATCAGTAATTCTCATGATATACTGCTTCATTGCTGTCTGCTTCATTGTCTTTTTGTCTTGTACATTAATATTCATTATTAGCTATAGCTATAATTAGCTTTTGAATTGTGTTCACTTTGCTTTGTTCAATGTTTGCTTGATTGCCTTTATCTCACAGAGGGTTGTTTGGGCAAATGTGAGCCAGAACTGGTACAACATAGCTGCCGAACTAGAGGTAATTATCTTTGGTTCTTCTCCATATTTTGATGTGAATTGAGAGATGCTGAATTCAATAATTTCAGGGAATGAACTATATACGAAACACTGCAGACTTTGTTATGTTATGTGTAAGGTTAGATTTGTTTATTCAGCTTTGCTATGGCTTTTAATGATTCTACAGATTGGACCTTGAAACACTTCATGAATTCTTTGCATCATAGCGTCACCAAACTAGGCTTATTATGCTTGTGGCTTGTGAGCAGGGAATGAGGTTTGCTATTAGAGAAGGTGGGAAGACTGTTGGCGCTGGCGTTATCCAGTCCATCATTGAGTGATGCCCAATAAATAGCAGTTGTTGTTGCTGTTGCTGTTGATCATCTTTTCGAGTGCCAGATCTTTAACATGGTAGAGAAAGATACTCACTTTGAAGTTATTTTTGTAGATTTGGCGTTGTATTGTACAGTGCTGCCACCCCCAGTGCCCATCCATGTTGATAGCCTTGAATTAGATAAACAACTGTATGCTTGGAATGCAATAGCTGGGTGGTTGTGGCTGCCTCAATTGCTGCATTTGCCTACTGGTATGGAAGAAGGCGCAGAGTTTGGTGAAATGTAGATTTGTTTGATTTTCGATCATTTTAGCGGGTTTCGTGAAATATGTGGCTATCGATTTGTTGTTTTGTTAATTGGTTGTAGAACACTGCGAATTTCTTGATAGAATAATAATATTGCTAGTGGAATGTAGATTTGTTATATTTTCAATTGAAAATGGAAATGAAAATTAATTTTGGGTATTTTCAGCTATTATTTTTTTTAAATGATATTTGATAGGGGTTTGGAACCCCTATGTAAGTTGTTGACGATAATATAGAGGTTTCAAACCCCTATGAAATCACTACAATTGATAGGGGTTTGAAACCCCTATGTAAGCCTTTGAAGATATTATAGAGGTTTCAAACCCCTATGAAATAGCCAAGATTTGATAGAGATTTGAAACCCCTATGTAAGCTTTAAAGATACGATAACGCCTTAAAAGATAACACTTTTCATAGAGGTCAAAAACCTCTATGAAAAGTAGAATTTGTTCTAGTGGTGGTTTTTTTTTATCATTATTATTTACCTTTTCCTTACTGGAAAGCTCACCATCAATTGCACTTAATCGAGCACAATGAAAAATTTTGATCCATATAGCCAACTCCAATATATTTCGGACTGAGGCTATTGTTGTTGTTGTTGTATTTACCTTTTCCGCACTCTATCATATCCATCTGTTTGATTTTTTTCAATACTTTTTTTTTAATATTTCTTTTATTATTCTTATCATGGTGCTTGCATCAACTTAAAGCTCTTAGCCAAATAACTCTATATTGCTTGTAGGAAGTAGATGAGCTTTGTGACGACTGGCACCCGGAGCCTCTCATCCCTCCTATACCAGAAGAAATGTTGTGTGAGCCTCCAGTCTTGGAAAGGTTCTCTGTCCCCCTCCCTACCCACTCCACTCTTCTCTTTCTTCTGCATGCATGCTATATATTTATAGGTGTTTTGTGTGGGTGTGTTCATAAAAGTGTAACTTGAAAAAAAGAGGATGTTGTTCAAGAATTGCTCCTTTTCATAGAACTCCCTTTTTTTCCACCGAATTCTAAGGGGAATCCCCTAACTATTTACATGGGGGCTTTGTACATAGCTCAATGAGGAGGAAACTCTTAATGTGGTGCCAAAACAGGTATAAATTTCATTTTTTGGTTTATTTATGCGGTACACTTTTACTTGGAAAATGAAAAAGAAGGGAGGGTAGAAGTGCTGCAACCTTCTATGCTAACTCCTAACTTACATATTAATGTTTCTATGACTTCTAGGGAACAGAAGCTCATTTGAGCAAGCTTTACTTCATCAACCATTCAGTCTTCTTTGCTCTTATTAGATTAATGACTTTTTCTGCCCCTTTAATTTGACATGGCTGCAATGGTGTATAATTTCTTGATGAAAGCTCAAGAGCAAAAAATAAAATAAAATGGAATCTTCCATTGATTTTTCTTTTAATAAAGATTGAATTGAACGACATTGTAACATATCGATGACTTCTCATTTCATGCAGCGCTGCAGGACCACATGCTGTAATTAATGCAAAGGATACTGTGAATTTTGCATCAGCCAATTATCTTGGATTAATAGGCCACGAGAAACTGTTGGTGAGGACACTAATGGCCTGTTTGGTTCGTGGTATTAGCTCGGATTAGCTACACCTGGACTAGTTAATCCATTGTTTGCTTGAGGATTAACTAGTCCAGCGGACTAGTTTAGAGGCATGGTAGTGGATTAAATAATACCACCATTTTTTGTGGGATTAACTAATCCTTAGTGGGTGGTGGAGGAGATTACCACTTTACCCTCCCATTAAAACAAACACCAAACAACAACCACGGTTTTTAAATCAATCCACCTCCATTTCCCTGTTTTGGTCTTCTTCCTCGCGAGATCGGGAACAACCTCCTCGAACCAGTCGATGTTAACGACTTCTTCTTCGTTCTCCTCCTTGTTTTCCATCGACGCCAAGAGGAAGTGAGGAGGAGGAAGGTCGCGAACCGCAAGGCGCCGGTTTGTGCGAGAAGGAGAGGAGTTTGGGTGTTCAATGGAACTGCAGAGGAGATCTTCAATGGAACCGCAAAGTGGGAGCAAGAAGAAGAAGAAGCAGCTAGCCGATCACGAGCAAGCAGCTAGCCGACGTCTTCTTCGAAAAAGCGAAGCGTCTACTTCTTGAGCAAAGAGTGACAAATGTGTGAAATGGGGGTTTGGGTGTTATTTATATAAGGGTATTTTGGTAAATGTACATATACAACCTCATTTAATCCCAACCTTAAAACTCCCAACCAAACAAGATACACAAATGAGACTAAACTATCTAAACCCATATGTTAGTCCCATCACTAAATAATCCCATGTGTTAGGATTAATTAATATTTGAACCAAACAGCCATAAGATTTTTAAATTATCGTATTTCCTTTCTTAGTCTAGCACAATGGAAGAGTTTGATCCATGTATCCGACTTCAATTAATTTGGAACCGAAGCTATGTTGTTCTTTCCTTTCTTTGTGGCACTTGAATAAACAATTGATAGTTTCTCTACATGTCGTGAATCTGTATCGCTTCACTCGAGAAATATGGTGTCGATTCCCGTGGTCCCCTGGGGTTTTATGGAACTATTATTTGACTTTTCATTGGGCGAAGCCACATACACGACTGTCCCAGCTATAGCGCTCCGCCTTGATGACACGTGTCCTTAGCCTCAAAGTTCGCATCACCAATCGAGCAATCTATACCATTGCATATGTCAACACCAAGGTGATGTAACATGGGCAATTCAGATCTTTGTCTCAAAGAACCATTGGACACACATAAAAATAGGGGTGGCAAAAAGTGTCTAAACTCGTTTTCCCGCATTTATCTGTTCTTGATTTGAACGGGTCGGGACATGCTTTTCCTCAAAACAATATGGGTCCGGACTTAAAAATTTGTTCATTTTGAAAATAGGTACGGGTCGCCATAAAATGCGAAAAAAAAAAAGGGCCGCTAAGGGCACCCCGTCATTTAATGAAGGCACCCAAAGTTTTTGTAAAAATTTCGCAAAAGTGGAAAAGACTATTTTGCCCTTGTATATATAGTGATTCAAACCCCACAAATCATTTTGACAAAGAAAAAAGGCACCCCACCACAAGGTTGAACCCCAAAGCCACATTGCATTTGGCGAGCGTTGATCGATTATTGCGGATTGTCATCATCCGACAAATGAGGTAACAATGTTTGACAACCATATTCGTGTTTTTAGAACTGTTGAGTTGTGTATAATCGTGAAAATGATGATTTGTTTGTCAACGAAGGGTTTGGTAATTTCTTCAAATCCGAACTTGCCTCCACTATATAATGGAGGATTGTACCGCTTTGGTGGCAGAGGAGGTCGTACTTGAGGTAATTTTGAAAATTTATTGTGTATTTGTCGCGGTTATCCGAAGTTTCGTCCGGGTGCGCGATCGTTTTTTGCTGCAGCAGACCGAGATGTATGGTTACATCTCGGTCATGTAGGACCGATTGGTCTACGTCTCTCACGGAACGGTAAAATCGAGAGTATTCATTAACTCTCGGTAGTTCGTGAGCGAGACTATGAAGCAAGTTGCCGACTGTACTACCGATAACCTTTTTTTTTTGGATGTTATTGTGATTGTGTCTTTGTACATTTCGGTTGATTATAATGTTACACTCGTTTGTATTGTGTGTAATGGTTTACCTCTATTTCCGGACTACACGGACACGTTTACACCTTGTAGGCCATTCCTAACTAAAGAAGCGGCAGTTTCATGGCTTTAAATGATAGGCCGTGAGAACATGTTCGTGCTAGTGACAAAGCACTCGACGCCGTGGGGCATTAAGCACTGGGGAAGGGTGAAACTTGCCTGTGAGAGGTCGGGACTTATAGGGGAATGTCACAAAGAGTTGGTAAGGGTAAAGCGGCAAAAATTGCTTCGAAACCAAGAAATGAAGAAGAAGACGAAACGACGATGACTCAAACCGGTACCAAGAAATGTGGATGCCCTTTCCTTATCAACGTAAAGGAAAATGCCGACTCGTTGTGGTATATCACCGTTATATGTGGGAGGCACACTCACGAGCCCGCAAAAAACTTGGACGGCCATTCTTTTGCCGGGAGATTGGATAAGGCGGAGCGAAGTTGTAGTGCAAATGACAAAGAGGAATGTGAAGCCAAGAGACATCCTAAATACGTTGAAGCAAAGAAACGTTAGTAACGTATCGACAATGAGTACTATATATAATGCAAGACAAAAAGCCCGAAATGAGGATGCGGGTGGGAGGACTCAAATGCAACAACTGTTGCACATATTGGAGAAGAATAAGTGGTGTCATGGCATAGGAAGCATCCGTTACGAATGTTGTCACGGAGTTATTTTGGTCACATCCCGACTCAATAAAGTTGGTTAGGTGTTTTCCATCGATTATTTTGATGGATTGCACGTACAAGACAAATAGGTACCGAATGCCTTTGTTGGAGATTGTTGGCATCACTTCTACGTACTTGACGTTCTCCGTTGGGTTCGCGTTCTTATCATCGAGACTCATGAGCATTATGTTTGGACACTTTAGAAGTTGAGATCCATATTGTGGATATAGGTGTGTTGCGTCACGGGCTTGGACTAGCCGATGTCGACGGTGGAGGATTGTCCGTAGAAAGATGTACGATGAGATTATCGGGCATGAAAACCTTTGGCGAGAAGTGCTAGGCTCGAGTTACGAGAGTGTCAAGATTGCGGTGCATTGCCGAGAGAATCAAGTTGGTGCAACTTTCCAAGAATGGTTGACACTTCCAGACATGGGATTGTTAGTAGCCACTGCAGTCAATGTGGTTCTCGTCAACCTATCGCATGGGAGTGCATCCACATTTCTACCTCTACGTAATGCTCCACCGTCCACCGGGCACAACAGACATGTCATTGCCATGATTAATGACAGGAATATACATTGGCTTAGGGTAAGTGATGCGAATTTGGTTGAATTATTTTTTTGTTTCCCAACAATATGGTCGTGTTATACTGTTCACATTGACAGTGTTCTTGAGCACGAATACACCATTGTCATCCTTATACCCGTCGTGGGTACGGTATGTTCAGATAGTGCGAAAGGTTGGCGAGATAGATTCGTCTTCCGAGACACATCGCACCCATTGCAACTCTACTTGATGCCACCATATCCGTTGTAGATTTAGGTACACCGTAGTGTTACAACCGGTACCTCTAAATTTGTTTGGTCGTACATTTAGTAATTTTGAAAGTTAGCTTTCAAGTTTTGTGGATATAGAATGAATGAATTTACCATATCTTTCGGGTATTGTTGTACAATTTCATTCTTGTATAGTGAATTTATCATACTGCATTGATATATCAATAATTTTGTTTTCGTTGATCTTGTTGTGTTGGATGGTCATGCTTGGAAAGTTATTTGTATTGGTAGTTGGAACTGGTTACTGGAACATTCGTTTCGGTCATGCATGACCGAGACGTATGTTAAAGTGTCGGCCGTACGCCTCCGAGACTTGACGCCAATGCTCCGTCGCGCAATACCGAAAACGTCACTTATCGTCGACCTATGCGCGACATTACTCATGTATTCTCGACCATGACTAACCAACACATATTGAAAGACTCGCAACAGTAACGCGTTGTTGACGGCAGTGCAAGACCGCGCATCATGCAGTCATCTCGGCCGATCGATCGAAAATTGCACATGGGCGTCGGTCCTGCTTGACCGAGATATCAGAAGGATCCAAACACAAATTACAACAAAAAATGGGCAATGAAACATTATAAACTGTCATAAAAATGTACTCAACAGGCAACGGGAACACATCAACCATTTAAAAATGTCATAAAAATGTAGTACAAATGTCTATCCCTCCATTATCGGCTGATCATTGTTTGAGTTTTTTCATATTCTTCCTTCGATACTCCTTCCCATGCATTCTCTTCTGAGGCCCAGATCGGCCTCGGCAGGCTGAGCTGTGGTCTAGGTTGAGGGTATGGAAGTGCTACCATGTTGGGACTGCCTCGAGCCTGGTTCGGTAGGGCAAGGTTGTTGCGGTTGTGCCGGTTGCGGGCGCGGGAGTTGTACTCGTGGGAGTGGGACTTAAACTCCTTCCCGAAAGGAAGTTGACCATGTCGCCGAGTGGTCCTCGCCGAGTCAAGCGTAGACACCTTTAGGGGGAGGTTTATCCATCGCAACGCCGCGTCCAACGCCGCCTATTACGTTGATGAAAAATATCGGGTTATCGTCAATGTAAAACATTTCGAATTACTTATAAATGCATAATACGTATAATCATTCCAATACCTCAAGTATCTCGTTGTCCTGCGATGGTTGAGGCGACCATTACAAGGTCCTCAAAGCTCGGATTCGTGATAACAGGATGAGACACTTTGACGAACCAAGGGAGGTAGTCCGGGTGTAGCCAAGAACTCAAATCGCCTTCTCGCCCGAATTTCGGGAGCCAACACATGGTTCCTCCATCGCTCCCAATTGTCTTGTTCGAACCCATACTTGACGGAGTACTTGTTCGCAAATGGGCCTCTGTGTGCTTCCAATGGACGGTACAAATGATCTGATATAGATTGCACATGGCCAAACTGTCTCAAAATCCTCTCCGGGTGGTAGGGCTCCACCACATCCATGTACTTGATCTTCTCACTATAAAAAGTCATCGCTTGCACAACGCCATTTTCCCTTAAATTCACATATGGGTCGCAAGTGACCTAGAAATAATTCAATAACAAGTGTGTGTAAAATAAATTACCAAAAAAAATCATTCATCATAGGACATGGATAACCACTCACCTCACTTGGTCGCAACCTATCCAAGGTTCTCCTAATGGCCCCGAGCTTGTCAACATTCGCAACCGTCTCGTGCTTTTGAATCCATCCGGAGACACGAGGGTGCACGTAGTCCAAGTACTTCGCATTGGGCGTGGCCAGACTAAGTTTGAAATGGTCGTACACCCATCCTTGCAAATACGTACAATGTTAGTTAGTCCACAATTGCAAGTTGGCCTCATTGAAAAACAAAATGATAATTAAGTCTATTTTATAACAAACCTCAAGCAATGTGAGATAGCCAAAAACGAGACACTAGAACTCTCGTGGCGAACCCCAAGTGTCGATACAAGTAGGCCAACGTAACCGCTCCCCAAGCGTAGTTCCCTACGTCGTCCAAGTCCTCAAGTAGCTTCAGCAGCGCGATCGACACCCGAGACCCACTCTTATCGGCAAAAAGAGTGCACGACAACAAGTACAAGCAGTACGCTCGGGCGGTGCATTCCACAGGGGGATAATTTTTGGGTATCGAACCAGCTTTGGGGCACCATCGACTCTTCAACCAATGTTTGCGCACTGTGAGCCCCTTGCTGATATTCACCTCCTCCTCGGCCTCCTCGGCGCTAACCCCAAGTAGGTTCGAAATCATCTTGATAGCGTCCGAGCGAGATTCCTCCGTGTACCTCGCAAAGTTCTCCGCTTCAACAACTTTGCCCGTCACATGGATCTTCGGGGAGGAAGCTGACATCCTCTAATGAGATAGACATTTCACCAAAAGGTAGGTGAAATGTGTTCGCCTCCGCCGCCACCGCTCCACAAATGCAAAGATTACCTCCTTATTGGCTCTTGCGGTATGAGCGATCTATCGCCGTATTCAACCCGAACGCTGAATAATTCTCGAAGTCCCGCCATGTCCGGGTGACACGATTGTAAATCCCATTCCGCTATTTGAGCTCCGTAATTGATACACTTAAGAACGGCCGCTCCGCAAATGTAAAAACATCTCGTCATTATGTGAAGACCATGAGTGTTAAGTTAATCATTTCAATGAAATTGAAATTACCTCATTCCTCCAAATCGATAAAGCCACATGATCCTTGAAGCTCTTCAAAGCAACGCCCGTCTATAGGACCACCGGGGAATGGAGCACGCGCTTCAACATGCCCACTTCGGCTCTCCTTCATCATGACCAGCTCCACCTCTATCGCTCCCCCACATTACGATCTCGTTTCTATCATGTTCCCGCATCCGAAGAGTCACCGCTACTAGACTCCGATGCATGCCCCTCCCTCTTCTCCTCAAGCAACAACAAGATCCTCAGTCGCCCAAGACCGAGGGTCGAACACTCATCGTGCAAATGTAACCTTCCACGAGTGCCATCTACCTTCACCTTGCCCTTAACATCCTCATTCTCCTTCTCTTTCTCTTTTCCAGTACGATGTCGTCTGGGGTCTCCGCCACCTCGCCCCGATTAGGCCTCGGGACCTCGCTCCGCCTCTTCCCTAGTCACCTAGGTAGCTTCAGACGAGCCATACCGAATAAATTACAACATATAAGCGCATGGAACAGATCCCAAATTAAATTTACAAAACAAAAATGTCCAAATCATCCATTTCTTATGTCTCGGTCAAGCGGGTTTGTGAAACAACACATATTGTGGTCACCCGTGACCGACAATTCCTCTAATATATCGACAAAGTGTACAACCGAGTCCAATGAAACGATCTCGGTTGTGCGCCACCGAGATGTGTTGACCATTTCATTCGCCTTTCTCTCGGCCAATCACGACCGAGCCTACTCTAACACTCACGCCATGGTACAACCTAGAGTATGACCAAATTCTCGGTTGTACACCACCGCCACTACATTACCTAGCGTAATTTTATCTCTCGTCACGTCTCGGCCGAGAGACCTAGAGTCCTCTCGGCCTTGCGTAGCCGAGACTCGTGATATTTGTCGGTCTTTGTAGCCGATAGTTCGACTTCCTCAAAATGTAGCTTCTCTCTCTGGCCATGCTTGTCCGAAAGAGTAAGCACATTTTCTTGCTCTGTGTGTGCAGAACCGCGAATTCCCAGTTCTTACACTAATGAACAAACCACCACCGTAAATCACAACTATTCTACCAAATGTAACTTAATTACACTAAAAATGTACCTTCAAACGATCGATTTCGAGCAAATCGTATGTTCGAAGATGTTCACGGAACCCTAACTTCGAGATGAAATCGGCTCACACCACGACCCTACGAATCGCAAAAAATCGTAAAACGAAGGAGAAACACAAGGCGAGACACGGAGACACGATTTCGGAGATTCCTCTCACCTGGATAGTTCACACAAAACGGGTTCTTGGAGTCCAAAGCGGTGAAGATGATGGTCTTTGGGGTGGTGGGGTGCAGATGGATTTCTACGAGGGGTAGTTTAGGTATTGAGGGTCTAATTTTTGGGTGCCCTGGTAAATCGGTTTGTGCCCACATTAACCGGGTGCCTTCATTACATGGTGGGGTGCCCTTAGCGGCCTTAAAAAAAAGGGGTACATGGGGTAATTTAGTAATTTCGATATATCTATATATATATAAAAGTCGGAGGAGAGAGAATTTTTTGAAGCAACCTTATCTCATCTTTCCAATTTTCTAATTTCCTCAATTTTCAATTTTAAGTAATTTTCAACCGACTCAACATTGACACAATACCCACAATGACACAATACCCACAATTACACAATACCACCAATTTGTACGTACCGACTCAACATTGACACAATACCCAAAATTAAAACCACCCCTCAACATTTATTTCTTTTTCAACATTCACGTCCAACATCTCAACATTCAACAAGTGACCACACTTGGCAATTATTATTATAAATAATAATAATAATAAATAAAAACCAGAGACTCGCTAAAAAAGAAAAGCACCGATTGATATCTCCGAAAATCCCGGCCACCATCACTACAAAGTATAATCTCGAGAAGGAATCAACGGCCACGTATGCAAACATCATGATAATCAATGGTGAGAATCTCGAGGAGACGGGATGTGATGTCCGAGGAGTACCATGTGAGATGTATTAAAGGTGCACATGATAGCGCAGAGGAGTCTTCACGCCCAACTCTTCATCTTCAACATCTCAACATTCACGTTCAACTCTTCGTCTTCAACAATGACCAACTCTTCATCTTCAACATCTCAACATTCACGCCCAACTTTTCATCTTTAATGTTGACGTCCAACTCTTCAACATTCACGCCCAGTTGGACAACTCTAATTCCACACTTGGCATGGACATCAATCGACTATTCCTCATTCGCAGCAGCAGGTGCACTCCCGCAGACACATTCATATAATTTTATGTTATTTAATGGTGCTTTTCATTTTTCCGTATAGGGTTTTTGGGATTTGGGATTTCTTAGCGATTCATATGATTCAATAGGTGGTGTGACATATCATCTTCAATCCCCGTCATACAAGTTTTGGCCCAAAGGATTGACATTTTGAGCATTTCATATTCAATGAACAAATTTTTCTATGGATTTGGGCCTATTTACTTTCAAGTAAATATTATTTAATTTCATCATATCATCATATCATATCGTATTATTAAATACACGTTATGTTCGATTAATAGAATTAGTACATATTCTGAAAATTATGGTGGATTCATTGAATTAATTGTCTTGCAAGTCCTATTCCCCCTATAAATTTGGCTTTCCATCTATTATTGTTGCAATTTATTTGGTATTTTTCCCTTCCCCTGGAAAGAATCTAAACAACAAAAAAGATTTATAGTAAAATTCCACACACTTCTTTACCTTAACTATTTATGTTAACAAAATGACTCCATTAGCTGACGTTATTTTTTTCTTTCCCTACACACCCACTACTGCTGAGATGGAGTACACAATGCTTGATGACTTGCGACCTACAAGAGAAGACCGGGGTCATTCGAGTTAGAATATCCAGATTATGGGAGTCGCAAAATCTTCGTAATAACAATGAGGTCATCGGTTTAGATATGATTCT
Organism: Stephania yunnanensis; assembly: GCA_039657365.1. Classification (NCBI taxonomy): domain Eukaryota; kingdom Viridiplantae; phylum Streptophyta; class Magnoliopsida; order Ranunculales; family Menispermaceae; genus Stephania; species Stephania yunnanensis. Next base: position 31,804,592 of record CM077585.1, on the reverse strand, counting down.
AATTGATGAACAGTAATTGGTTTGAACATAGATAAAAAGTAAGGATTGGAGTGTTTGAAGCGCTTTATTTATTTACATCCATTAAACCTCCAAGTATTTTTGCACGATGGCTTTTCATTTTAATTTTCACAATTTCTTTATGATGACTTGATATACATTTGATCGTACATGGTCCTTTTTTTAACATTTCGGCATGAATTCGGCTTGTTGTCCAATTTAGTATAAGATATATCGATATTTTACATCCTCTCGAATGACACTAGCAATGTTATTAAAATAGTGAAATAAGAGCTCATTATACTTTGGATATTTAATATTCTTCAATTTCATGTCCTTTTTAATAATGTTTAAATGATTAAACCTACAGAAACAATGATGCATGCAACTGTTAGAAAAATCGATTTCAAAATACAAACATATCTTGCAAGAAGGATGTATCTTTTCCATGAAGCACTTGAAGGTTACTCATCTTTGTAAATCAAGCACTCAAACCAATAAAGAATGGTTTCCGTATTTTTTTCATGGCTATAACATGACAATCCATAGGCTTCAAAATGATAGTGTTGTCATTCCTAAGTATGGCTTCCAATTTATCTCATCTGAGGCCATCTACGCAAGTGGTTAATGACAATACAACACTCACAGTAACCACTCATTGTTGTGCATTAATGTCTCCTTAATACTTAACATTATTCCACCACAAACTTCATCAACTAACTCAAATCTTCATTACTTCACTTTTTTATGTCCCGAGATGTCATTGGTTGCTTATCCGGTGTTGGAAACATAACCCATGTTGGAGCTGATAGAAAAATCCCAAAAAGAGAAATTGAAGTACTAGGAGATGAGTATGGGCGGCACAAAAACACACTTACTAACCATACTTTACTTACTCATTCAACGCATCTACAAAAATATATATTATTAACATTTTCAATTTAATGTAGGATCACCACAATGAAAGTGACACTATGGGGCACATTAGCGGAGACTTTTGATTTTAACCCATACACTGGAGATGCGGGACCTTTCATTGTAATTTTTACTTCGACAACTATCAAAAAATATCAAGGTGTTTTTAAAAACCTAACTTTGACCATCATCGTTTGAAAAACACATTCTTTATTGTAGGGTCTTTACATATAAAATTCTTTGTGACAGGTGAATTGTACTTCTCATCGACAAGTGCAACGAGGATTTACATTAATATTGAAGTTCCTCATGTGAAATCACTTGCCGATAGGTATAATCTATATTTTCACAATCCATATGACCTATATGTACACTTCTTACAATTTAATTTCATTAAACAAATATTACCATCCACAGATTCTCCATGTTTGCCCCAAAAACCAAACGAATTGAAAGCAAAGAAGTCATCCACATTTCTGATGAAGAAGATATGATAAAGAATAGGAAGAGAATTATAGACATTTTGCAAATGGAATGAGTAGATGATCAACAGGTAAGAAAACCTATCAATTGACAGTTTACGATTTTTTAACATTAAATAACATACAACTATATCCTAACCAATCTTAATGTATTTTATACCAGGAATGTGAATTTACTATCAAAGCAGAAGTGATTGACATTGATACTACGTATGGTTGGTCGTATATATCCTGCAATATATGTTCAAAGAAAGTAGTCCCCAAAGATTTAATCTATGTTTGTGACACATGCAACAAAGATTGCAACTACCCTATGGCAAGGTAAAAACAACAACTCAAACCCATGCTATTTGTATAATACTTCATTCTAATATCTAATTACAGGTACAAGATCCATTTAATGGTGAAAGATGCTACTGGAACAACGACATTTGTCCTATTCAACAAGCAGGCTGAAAATCTACTTGATACATCTGCAAACAAATTGATATCATCCAAGAGTGAAGAACATGACAAAACTCTTCCAATTCAAATATCTAAGTTATGCGGCAAAACTTTCATCTTCAAGATTAAGTTGAACAATTACAATTTGCGGGATGGATTTGAAAATTACTGCATCACAAAAATCTTTCATGTCAATGAAACAATTGAATCATCCTACAAAATGCAATTGACAAAAAAAGTATGCACAAATAGTTTAACTTTATTTTATAATGAGACGTTTGACATTACTATTTTTCCATACACATCTATATTTGATCCAATCAACTATACTTCTTAGGTTGATGATGATGCCAAACATTGTGATGTAGAACAGGTAACTACAATTTGCTAAAATATTTTTTCTTTATTCTATCATGAGATGTTTTAATTTTGTCATACAAGTCCATATTTCATTCAGTCAACTACTTTTCAGGTCAATGATGATGGCAAAGAGTTTCATGTAGTACAAGTAACTATAATGTGCTAAAATTATCTTCAATTTAATTTTTTTCATTCCTTTCATCGTAATATACTTTTATTGATTCACACAATTTATAAAACAGGATACCTTTATCAAGCTACTGCAAATGATAAGGTGTCTTCAAAGGTTCACAAATTCACATTTATCAACAATGACGAGGAGAGTTGCGAAGGAATGGGAAATAAGAAAGAGAAGTTGCTCCCTTCTAAACATTGCACAACATAAATACTATGTTACTTTCAATTGTTATGCCTTTCTTCTTACTCGATTGAGCTTATAAATATTTATATTAAGTTATTGGATGAATTGTTAAAGATTCCTTTGAGTCCTTGAGACTAAATCACATACATTCTTACATATGTTTCAAGTCCATAAGAGGATGAGCTATCAATTTCAACAAGTCCAGTACTCGCATCGAGCTCTTCATCTAATTCCCCAACAATACTTCCGCAACAGATCGGAAAAGGATATTAATGAACAAAATAGCTAGGTTAACTCAAAATCAAGATCTGAAAAAAATAGAAGACATACATGTTGTCGCCCTTATGATGTACAAGCCTAGCACAAGTTGTTGGACGCCTTCCCGAACAAAAAAAAGTATAATTCACCACATGGCACAAGGTTTACTTTCGCATGAAACCGAACATAAAATAAGTAAATAAGAGAAGAGGGGAGAAATAGAGAAAGCATTGCAGCAGAACACACATAATTAATCAATCACCGGATTCTCGTATCCATAGCTATGGAATGACAAACATGTAATTAGATCACAAAGTGTGGATCCAAAACGAACTATCCGTTACCTCCACACCCTTGAATAATATCAGGAAATAGGATAAGCAGACTAAGCCTTTTTTGTAATAACATTCTAAACTGATCATGACCATGCAATAAACTAGGATTACTAAGGGAGTTTCAACTTATAACATTGGTAGCACAACTTGCCATCCAATCACTCCACCAGTCTAACAAGTCCACGAAGCTTGGTGAGCATGAAGAAAGAGTAATGCAGTATATATAGTGATAGAATTTTAGATTAATTAGGAAAGAGCGTTGTACAAATCAAAATTTAGCTTAATTAAGATTATATTACTACTTTGTTATTGTTCGCAGAGTTGGTTGAGTTGGATGTGTATTTAGAGTAGTTCAAAATGAGCTTTTTAGCCTTTTAATTAGAGCACAAAAACAAGAAAGAGATTGTAACTTGATCACCATTGATGAAAACTAAAATCGAGTTCTTCAAGAATTTCCCATCTCTCTTCTCCCACAACATTTAGTGTGAGAGTCCTTAATCCCTTTAACCCTTCTCATACATTATCTATCGCTTCTCCTTCTTATATCTATGTTGCCCTTCCCGTTGTAGTTTTTATCAATGCTCCTCTATTTCCTCAGTTCAAGAATTTCTCTCATTCTTCATCTTCTTCCTTCACACTAATCCGCGCTGTCGCAATACACATTCATGCTCGTGAACGTAACCACGGTCATGATTCGATGTGTCGCCAATTGCTTACTACCGCAATCAGATTGAAGTACCAACTAATTGTTGATGAGATCAAGGAGAGCCAAGCACATTTGGCTTTATGGTTTGGTTTCGTGCTCATTACATATTATTGAATGTTGCTGGATTGTTTCCTGGACGGAGGATGACTACCTATTTGGAATATCTACAAGATATTAGCAAGTTTCTAGCTGCGTCTCAAAACTGATATCATGCTCTTAACACTCATTTCCAAAACTGATGCAAAAATTAGCATACACATTGATTGAGGTTCAAGGATTACATTGTGTTACCTATATCTCATAAAGAAAATTCATCATGGCAATTCCAAATAGATTTGCTATACACAAGTAGCATTTGGTTTCGACATATATGTATGAGACTAGGAGTTGGGCGACATTCTTTCCTATCCAAAAATGTGTTGAGGCAGAGCTATCACTAAGTTAAAATGAATTGGTAGTGCGTAAATTTTCTAATGAGACTCAAGAAAAGTAGGTGGATGAACCTCTTACCAGGCTTCTAATGGGTCACAAATGGAGGCGAGATGACATCAATAACATGTTTCATTGCTAAATGAGTTAGTTCATGTCGCCCAAATTTGATAAAGGTGCGAGCCACACATAAAACAACCACTATAATAATATGAGACTTTTCGTTGACATCTTTTACTACAACAATAAAATTTAGTGCAACGAACAACTTAACAAATCTTGCACATACATCAAAACCCTCCTATATTCCTTCCATTAATATTTTAATTCATATTTTTAATTAATTATTTATTCATGTATGAATCCATATTTTTATGTTCAATGTAATGATATACATTGGATAAGTTCACAATAAATTCATTAAATGATCTTCATTTACATACCACGAATCCAATTCAATAAAAAACACCCTCCTACATGAGAAGGTAGAAACATTATAGAGGAACGAAATACACATAGTAGGTTCAAAAATAACTCATCACCACAGTTCAACTCCAACTACAAAATCGAGGTCCTTCAAATGTATAGGTCCATACATGTTTCATAGGTTCGTAATTTGGTTTTTTTCCTATATTCACATTGAATGAAATTTCTCGTGGAACACTTTTCTTTACAGTGTGTCTTCATCTAAGTAACGCTTATTTCTATCAATACAAACACATTTTACACCATGGTTGTCATCTCAGCTCCAAATGATTTCATGCACAACAAATTCCAGTCTGCAGTGGCAAGGAAGATAAGAATATTAACATTAAGAATGAAGAGATCAGGAAGAACAACATTTGGTTCCAAGAATATGTTTTTTGTATCTGATAAAAGCACAATTATGCATACACTCAACAAGGAAAAGTGCGGGTATGCTCGGATGAGTAGGAAATTTAAATTAAAAAAAAAAAAAAGGAACCAAGCGACTTCAATGTCAATTCTCGAGGGAAGTACTGAGATGACAACAATGCCAGAAAGTATTCAAACTACATCAACACCGCCACAAACTTCAAAGCATTATTTCAAACAACTGGTACGTATCATATCATTCATGCCTTTGGAGTTGTAAATATGTTATCTCTCCCTTTACTGCCTCTTTCTTCTATCAATTAACGAAAATTATTTTTACTTACCCATGTCATGCACTGTATGTTTCGCCACATATAATGATGAAGTTGAACCTTCAACAAGCCTCCATGTCAAAAAAACATCAAGCAGGAATGCACAACAACTATATCACCTTCACTGTCACAAAGAAAAAGCGCCTGAAATAACAATTCCAAAAAATTCAGGTTCAACAGAGGCTTGTCATCATCAATTACACATTAAGACAACTAAAGAATGTAAAGGTAATTAAACATTATAACATCGTTCATTAAAATAAATTACAATAATTTACTTATTAATTATTAATTTACAAAAAAATCTAATTTATTTGTATGCCATACCATATTCTTCTCGATAAACAGATGCTTGGAATTTTGGTCAACCTACATGTACTTGCGAACATTGCGGTGCTATCTTATGGTATGAGGAGAGGACACAGAAAACAAAAGGAACCTTGAGACCTAAATTCTCAATTTGCTGCAGGGAAGGGCGTGTTCAATTACCCATCCTAAAAGATCCCCCACCATTGTTAGCTCAACTACTCGTCGTACTCTCGTGCAAAAGAGGCTCTCATTTTCGACAACATATTAGATGCTACAATGCCATGTTTGCTTTAGCATCAATGGGTGGTAAAATAGACACTGTCATAAATCAACAAAGAGGACCCTATGTTTTCAGGTTGTCGGGACAGAATATCCACCGCCTCGGATCATTATTACCTGAAGATGGTACGAAGCCTTCTTTTGCTCAACTTTACATTTACGACACACAAAATGAGTTGTCAAATAGGATGGCAACATTCAAAACTAACTCCCAAATAAGTAATGTGGATCCAGAAATAGTAAATGCCTTGCAAATGACCTTGGATGAACACAACGTTCTGATACGTACTTTTCGATTGGCTAGAGATCGCCTAATGACTGACTCAAACTGCAATATACGTATAAGATTGAAGAGTGGACGCATTCAAGATGGAAGGCAATATAATCTCCCTACTACTTCTGAGGTTGCTAGTCTAATTGTTGGTGACCTATCTGTTGAGAACTGTGAACGTGACATCATAATTGAGCATAAGAGTAAGGGCTTACAAAGAATAACATACCTTCATCCTAGCTTCATGGCTATGACTTACCCATTACTCTTTCCTTATGGAGAAGATGGCTACAGACCAGGTATACTCTTGAGAGATGTTGGCCCCAAATGTCACAAACGTAATGTTCTCTCAATGAGAGAGTATTATGCCTATACACTGCAACAAAGAAGAATCGGTAGCAAAATTCTCTTACAATCAGGTAGACTTCTGCAGCAGTTCATTGTCAACGCATATATGGCAATCGAAGAAGAGAGGTTTCGGTGGATACGAAACAACCAAAGAAAGCTACGTGCTGACCTTTATTCAGATCGATGGATGCTATTTACCGTGGAGACTTAAAGCTATGTAGATTGGGAAAATCAATAATCCCGCCTTCATCACATACCTAGGTGGTCCAAGATATAGAGTTCAAAACTACCAAGATGCAATGGCAATTTGTAGATGTGTTGGGTATCCAGACTTATTCATCACATTCACTTGCAACCCCAAGTGGCACGAAATCAACTCCATGGTGGAAATGATAGAACATGGAACCGATGAAAACAGAGTGGACATCGCTGTGCGTATTTCAAATAAAGTTACATGAACTCATGCATGATTTCAAACACAAAAAGATATTTGTACAACAACCGCAAGTATGTATAATACGCTTTAAATATAAAATTAATGCAATTAATTTTTACGTTTCCTACTTTTATTTGCAACCGACTAATTATAAAATAATATAATACCCACATATTTTTGACATATCATTACAACTTTCCCACTATTACTACCATTATATTTATTTTCCAATTGATTATACATCTCTAATCAAAGATATTAACTTTTATCCTTACAACTTACTAAACAAATTCCTATCTTTCTTCCCGATTATTTACACAATTGAGTTTTAAACGAGGATTGCCTCATGCACACATCTTGTTGTTCCTACATCCGAATATAAAAATCCATCTCCGTAACATATCGACACAATAATCGTCTTTGAAATTCCGGACAAGGAGATTGATCCTCACTACTACGACTATTTGTGAGTAAGTTTATGATGCACGGTCCTTGCGGTAAATCTAATCCACATTCGCCATGTATGGTAAATGGGAGATGCACCAAGAGTTTTCCAAAAAAGTTCAATGACAGGATGGCATTAGATGGTGATGGCTTCCCCATTTACCGGAGGAGACAATCACCATTTACAGTTGAAAAGAATGGAAATTTATTGGATAATCGATTTGTTGTTCCTCACAACAGATATCTATCATTAAAATTTGATGCACACATCAATGTTGAATTGTGCAACTTCTCAAGATCAATTAAGTACTTATTCAAGTACGTTCACAAGGACCGACAGTAACAACAACTGTTATGGAGGGTATAGACTCACCCCATGTAGATGAGATAAAAACATACTTGATCGCAGATATATCTCAAATGCCTGAAGCTTCTTGGAGAATATTCCAATTTGATATCCACTTCCGAGAACCAAGCAGCGGTTGAAAGACTACCTTTCCACTTGCACGGAGAACATACGGTAATTTTCAATGAGGAAGAATCAATTAACTCTCATCGCAGACTAGAGCTCAAAAGACAAAACCGACGTAATGGTTTGAAACTAACAAACAACATAATGATGCTACAAATTTATCATATCTTTGAATTTCCAACACATTGGGTGTGGAATTCAAGGAAGCTCAGTATGGACACGAAGAAAAAGTGGTAACAAAGATTGGAAGAATATACTTTGCCCACCCATCGCGGGAGAGATACTATCTCGAATGTTACTCAATACGGTTAGAGGGAGCACCTCATTTGAAAGCATTAGAACAAAGTGAACGAGTGCTTTATGATTCCTTCAAAGCGGCATGTTATGCCTTAGGCTTATTGGATGATGATAGAGAATGGAACGACTGCCTCAAAGAAGCGTCTACTTGGGCTACTGGAAATGAACTCAGAAACTTATTTGCAATGATTCTTATCCATTGTGATGTTTCAGATGCAAAGGAATTTTGGAAACAAAATTTTCTACTTTTATCAGAAGATATCGCACACTTGCAGAGAAGAAGGCTTGGCTTCAATGATTTACATCTATCTACTGATCAGGTCAGAAACTACACATTACTAGAGATTGAAACAATTTTGTCCAAGATGGGAAAGAGTTTAAAAGAAGTTGATGGTACGCCATCTATGGGACTCAAGCTTAGCTCATGAGATATAAATAACGAGACTTTTGAATGAGGAGCTAAGCTATAATGCAACAGAAATGAAAAAACTTCATGGCCAATTATTGCACGGATTGAATTCTGGACAAATAAGAGCATACGAAGCAATTTTGCATTCGAGAATGAAGATGGGAGCCAAATGTTTTTTATCAACTACCACGGTGGAACAGGAAAAACTTATCTTTGGAAAACTATAATATCGAAAGTTAGATCTGAATCTAAGATCGTGTTGGTCGTTGCATCATCAGGAATAGCCGCATTATTATTGCCAAATGGGAGGACGGCCCACTCACGCTTCCACATACCCTTACACATCACAGCTGAATCAACATGCGAGATTCGATACGGTTCCCAATCGGCCAAGTGTTGTTGTGCAAGACCTCTTTGATTATATGGGACGAAGCACCAATGGCTAATGATTTTGCTTCGAGGCATTAGACAGGTCTTTAAGAGACATATTACGAGAAAGATACGCAAATAGTAGTGACAGACCATTTGGAGGTATCACAATTGTCCTAGGAGGTGATTACCGTCAGATTATACTCGTCATTCCTAAAGGAACAAGAGCTGATATTGTTGCAGCTTCACTCAACTCTTCATATCTATGGAAATTCTTCAAAGTTTATGACCTACATGAAAATATGCGCTTGCAAAAAGGAGTCACAGACCCCTCGAATTACAAGCTGCGATGGCTTTTGATGAATGGCTCCTCCAAATTGGAGATGGCAGATGTTATTATGATTGTGACAAAGAACTCATAAAGATTCCTTCAGATATGCTTCTCCATTCCTCAGGAGATTCTATCAAGTGCATAACCAATGCAATCTACCCCGAGGTTCAAGAAAATATGAAAAGCTACGAGTACTTGAAGGAGAGGGCAATATTAACACCAAAAAATGAGACGGTCCATGAGGTTAATGACTTCATCATAGACATGCTACTGGGAAGAACCGGTTGTCTATCTAAGTTCGGATACAATTTGCAAAGCTAACAACACGGCCAACGATGTCGACTCACTATACAATAGAATTCTTAAATGGTTTGCAATTCCCGGGCATCCCAAATCATAAACTCGTGTTTGAAGATAGGGGTCCCAGTTATGTTGCTAAGAAATCTAAATCAAAATGCGGGATTATGCAATGGGACAAGGTTGGTTATCAAACATCTAGGAAAATGGGTGGTCGAGGCACAAATTATATCGGGAACACACGCTGAGTGAAAGCTACAATACCTCGCATTGTCATGTCCCCCACTCAGCCCAAGTGGCCATTCAAATTAAAGAGAAGACAACTTCCATTAGTTGTGTGCTTTGCTATGACCATTAACAAGAGTCAAGGGCAGTCCCTTAAAAAGGTGGGTCTATTCCTTCCTAAACAGGTTTTCACACATGGGCAACTATATGTCGCCATGTCTCGAGTTACACAGCGTGAAGGACTAGCAGTGTTGAATGCGGATGAAGAATCGGAAGACAAAACATTAGTTAAAAATATTGTATTCAAGGAAATATTTGTCACACTATAATAACTTTCCATACCAACCATACCAACTAATATATTTTTGTATATACTTTAAAATGATGTCATTTCATAATAACCTTTTCATACTAAATTGGATATTGCCGCTAGATTATATAAAAAAATAATTTTATTTAAAGATTCTTCTTAACTAAAAACAGTTTCATACTATGAATACGCTATTTATCAAAAACTACCATTAATGGATAAATATTTTCCATTAAATATACTACATGCTTATTACCACAAACCAAATATATATTAAAAGACCTAAAGTAAAACAACTCATGAATTAATCGTCATACATATGACTCTTGAACGCCTAATTTTAAACAACGTATACAATATTCATAAAAAAAATTACACCAAATGTTGTAAAATATAGAATAACATAAATCGATGTACCTGGATAGGACTTATTCTAAATATGAGCCGACCATCAAAGTAAAATTTCACAACGCCAGGGTTTTTATTCTTAATTGACGGGGCAAAGAGAGTCTTAAAATCTGATTTTAGAAGCAAAACAAAGAAAATTAAAGTATCAATTTACAAGTTTACCTCCTTATCATACTCTTCTCTATGAATTTAATAATCACCTTCTATTCACTTCCTCTTTCTTCCTCTGTGTGTATCCTTCTTTTCTCTCGTCTTTCGAACTTCTTCCCTTCAATTTTCATTTCAACCCTCATTATAATAACAACACCTCCACAAATAATTTGAGACGCAACAAATACATCTAATATAAACGCCTCCCAAAATGCATCACTTTAATCAAAGAACAACCGAAAACTAAATTAAATAAAAACAATTGGAAACCACAAACTTGGAAAAGGCAACTCGACACAATAATTTTTTTCACATGAATCCACACTTAATAACGAATGTCACTTCAATTATAAAACCATTTTTAACCCTCAAAAAATCTGTTTGGACTCTTTGAGTCCGGACTCAAAGATTTTTTTGTTAACAATTTAAGATATCTACTTAAGTAAAAGACATAATTATCCTCTACCCCAAACACTAATAATGAATTTTAATTAAGAGTTTTTATGTCTTTTTGGTTGTTTGAGTCTGGACTTTTTGAGTCCATCTAGCATTACCCTTTAACCCTACTAAAGAGGGCAACATCAATTAATGATGTACTAAACACAGCTTTCTCATTAACTAATACAAAATATTGTTACGTATATCTACATAATATATTAAATAAATTATGCACTTAAATCAAGGAATAAATTTTAATATTTTCATCATAAATTATTTCAAATTTATTAAAAAATTATTATTATAAAGTGTGGTCATCTTTACATTAATTAGAAATTATATATTATTATCTTCACAATTATCGCGTATGATTGACTTCATCTTAATCACTTATATGTTAATGAATCAATAAACTAAATCGATTGAAAAATATTATAATTGCATTTTTAACACTATTTACAATAGTATAAGTATCCCTGCCCACGACAAACAACTATTCCAAATCGTCAACTCAATCTAACAAAAAATAATAACCAAGATTAATCAACAACAAATTTTCATTACAACGTTTCTTCAATAATTAGTTAAAAACTGCCATAGTTTTAACTATGAAAGTTTATTTAATAAATCATATATTTCATACATTTATTAACACCTGCGCGAAGCGGACGAATACCACTAGTTATTATATAAATACAAAGTAAGAAAACCCTCAAGTCGTTCCACATTCCCAAATCACAAATTTCGCTTCCCCTCTCCTCATGCTCGCCCATCTCGACATCCTCTCTGTCTCTCGTGTTCGCCTCTCTCGTCTCCATCTCCTCGTGCTCGCATCTCTCGTCTGACGTCGTACCTCTCGGTATCGGGCCTCGGCGCTCCCTCTCCTCTCACGGTGTCTCCGATCTCCTCTCCCATCTTCCTCGTCTCGAACTTGAAGGTAAGCTTGTGATCTTCGATCTCAGTTTTTCATTTACATATTTTTATTGTAGGTTGAAGTTGAAACACAACTCTAGGGCTTGTGCTGATTTGTGTTGCAGTGTTGCTCAATTTGGGTTTACTGCTTTAGTGATTTATGTTGCTCAATCTTTTTTAAGAGTTTAAGGTTGTTTTGTAAAGATTTAAGCTGTTCTGATTGAAAAAAAAGTGTTGATTGATTGGAAAAAACCGGTAGTGATACTGCCAAGTTTTATTTTTTCTTTCTGTGAATGCATTTGATTGATGGGAAAAAAACGGATTTTATTATATTGAAAAAGGGGTCCGGAGAAAAAAGGGGTTCCGAATATTGTATAAATATACGGTCTGGACACTACTTTTACTTGTTATTAGGGGGAGGTGTCGGTACCAGTTTCCATCTGTACCCCTTTTTTTGCCACCCCTGCACACAATCACTGAGACCTATGCCCACCTCATGAGAGACGCACATGAGTAGAGATGCCGACGAATTGACATTAACGTACTAGTAAACGAGAATTACACTCTGAACCACAATCTCCTCTTCATTGTTTCCAGTCTTCGTTGTTGTTGTTGTTGTTGTTGTTGTTGCTGTTGCTGTTGTTGCTGTTGTTGTTGTAGTTGTTCTTCGATTGTTTGTTCTGCTCGGCCTCGCTCGATTGGTCTCTTAATGACACTCTTGGTGAGTCAGTCTCTCTCTCTCTGTGCATTTCCATCACCATTGCAACAGATCTGATCTGGGCTTTCTCTAAACGCCATGTTTCCTCTGGTTTTCTTCAATCCCTGTGTTCGCACAGTGATGAAGCTTTTTGGGGTTTTTTTTTGTTTCGTCTAATTTGGTGGTTTTTGTGTTGGTTTGTGATTAGTGGTGTAATTACTGGATTTCCCTTTTTAGTAAGTCTTCTTGGTTGGTGCATTTGTGTTGGTTTGTTCTTTGTTGGGTGATCGAATTGGATTGGTTTTGTGGTGAAATTGTAGTAAAAATGTGATCTTGGGTTCATTTTTGTGGTTTCGAGGTTGGATTCGAAGTGGGTTTTGATTTTGGAGGACTAGGATTTCTGTTTTTTGTTGAACTTGTTTTGAGTTTGTGATTAATTTTGCCACATTTCTTCAAAAAGATGTGATTTTGATCACTGTTTGAGGTCGTTTCATTGTCTTTGGTTTTCTTGTTGGAATTGCAATTCATGTTTATCATTTTGTGATGAATGTACTTCCATTATGTGAAGAGCGTTTGTGTTTCTTCTTTCTTTGTTGTTTTCAAATTGTTGACATTGTTGTTTAGTTTTTTTTGTTGGGGGTTTTAGTTTGATTGAAGAGCATTATATATACCACATGGTTTTACTGATTTAGTAATGCAAATGTTGAACTAGTCCTTGGAGAGTAGATTATAACCTCTGTCTTGATGATTAGTTATTCATCTGCTTCGGTTTTTCTATATTGAGCGATATCTAGAGATTATCTTTATAAATGCTTAAATTTTTTATTTATCTCGATTGAGCTTATTGTAGAGGGGTTGCATAGCCAATTTCAGCATGAATTCTTATGTTAAGGTAGCCATAAAGTATGTTCTTTTGTTACTCGGGTTTGCTCATTAGCCGACCCTCACTAATTTCGGATTGAGCCTTCGTTGTTGTTGTTGTAGTACTCGGGTTTGCTCTTTGGCTTTCTCGACAATGGGAACTGGATTTTAGTCTCAAATGCATCTTACATTCCGTTTACTTTGTTTATTTAGCTCGGCGTAAGTTATCTAGTGATAATCGACATGTTCTCATGTTTAAATGAATTTGAGAAAAAGATGTTCTTTTTGTAGTTGCTGTATGCGTCATGAATCTAAGTTGATGCGTTAGAATTTATTATATGGTAGAGGTATATTAGAAATATAAATAATATTGATGTATTATGGCATGTTCGGTTCACATACTTAAGAGACCTATCGGGGGATTATTTTATACTAGGATTAACACTTGGGTTTAGGTATTAGTCCGTTTTGGGTAACTTGTTCGGTTGGGAGTATTAAGGGTGGATTAATGTGGTTGCGATTGGTAAAATTACTAAAGTGCCCCTCTATTTCTACTTACATCCCCAAATCGAGAAACTCTAGTAGCGATTGACTGGTGCAAAAGTGAGAATGCCACGCGTGTTTGGGCATCTTTCTCATCCGCTCTTAATCGTCCATGTCTTCCTTGGTGTTGAGGAGAAATAGTAGAAGTTCGATTTTGTTTTTTGTGTGTATTTGATGAGGGCAATTTCATCATTCGATAAGTGTTATGGGTGGGACTAAATAATACCATCAAAATTATGGTTCAGAATCTTTAGATTAGTCCCAAGGTTGTAGGATATCTTAGTAGTCTTTTGGATTATATAGTAGACAAACCGAGTACACGGCTTAAGTAGTCCAACTACTTAATTCGGGCTAATACCATTAAACGAACATGCCATTAGGGTTTTTGGAGTTTTAGCACAAAAGGTTGTAAAGATTCTACACTAAGGAACTTCGTATCAAACAAAATTGATTGTTGAAACCTTGGATTGGACGCTTTATGTTATCTTCTTGGTTGTTCAATCCTTCCTACTCAACTCTCTGCATCAAAAATTAGACACGAGATTCTGAACCAGTTATCAACATGATCAAATTTGATTGGTGATTGCCGATGGCAAAGGTTGTTTCAAAATACTAAGCCCCACTTAACATAACATAGCAACTTAATCAAGAATAAGCAGAATTCAATCAAAGAGCTACAATACTAAAATAGTATCTTGCTTCGAATGTCAATCAAAAACCCTAGTTCCTAAACTGAACTGAACCTAATCGGCTGATAGATACCCATTTGCATAAACCTACTCGCGTAGGTCATGTAGTTGAGAAACAATTGAATTCACTGATTAATAGATCTTGCCCGCATAAAAACGGATCTGAGCGAGCATTTATAGCTACTTCACCAATCAATCAACAAAAAGCACAATTGTTCGAATGGGTGCCGTAAATCTACATTGAGAAAAGGCCTCTCGCGCTAAATTCCCACAACAACATGAAGTCTAAAAGCATAATAAACAGATGCCCAGATCAAGATTTGATTGCAACAACACGAGAAACATTGCAAAACCCGATCTTTCAAACAACCCATATAAGGAACAAGAATCGAATCATACCCAACTTGGATTTTTCTAGCGAAGATGGATCTACGGAGCGCAGTAATTGGCTAATCGAGCCCCAAAACCAACAAGTTTCAAAAACGAAATCTAGGAGTAGAGATTGAAGCTTCAGAGAGATGGATCGATCTCGAGAGAAGTCGAGCGCAGTGCAGCCCAGGCAGATTGAAGAGCTGAACCCACAAAGATACGTTTTCGCGAGGAGACAGAGAAAGAGATAAATACAAGTCCAATTGAGATTTTTTTTTTTTGAGATACATATTTTTTTTTTAAAATAGGAATAAATATAAAAACTATTTTTTGTCACCGACTAATCCACGTTCGGACACTATCATTTATTTATTATTTTTTTGAACCTATGATTCGATGGTTAGATAAAAAGTTTTCGTGGCTCAAAATTAATAATAAAGAATAAAATTGTAATTTTTCTCAATGTAAATAAAAGGTTTTGTTAGGCAACTATATAAAATTGATATTTTTATGTGATTTCGTATTTAGGCATCACTATATTCTTGTCGTAGTTACTTTCCTTATTTGTGCATTGTAAGCTCTATAAATAAGAACGTCATATTATATTTTTGTTTTGCCATGATAAGTCACCGTGAAGCAAATGTGGGCACCGTGTGAAGCGAGTTCAAGTGCCAATAGTCCCAAGAGAGAAAACCAAGACTAATAATAATAAGCGCTACTTGTCTAAAATCAACTCCTCAAGAGACCGTAATGGCTATGACTACAAGCCAATGCGATGGCGGTGCAAATGCGGATACATATTCTACAATCCATGAATACTACTTATCGGTAATATATATCATAACAATGAGAGATAGACATAGATTTTTGAGTTAGCGCAGAGTTTTGTTTGTTTAGTTAGTTTTGTTTTTGTTAATTGACTATGTACAAATTAATTGAAGAGATGTTTCAACTTTGTCGCTTTGGAGGCTTATAAAGTCAACAAATACTTGTGTTCAACTAGTAGTAATTTTTTTCTTTGTTTGTATAAACTAGTCTTATATTGGTGTTTGAAGCTTCTTCCTCTAATTAAATATGGACTCGAGAAAGTGTAATCGAATATGTATTAAATAGGGTGGCAAAATAAATACAATACTCAAGACAAGTAATGTAACCGAATTTGTATTAAATAAGGCAAATCATGGCAAAATAAAAATATAATATGACGTTCTTATTTATAGAGCTTACAATGCACAAATAAGGAAAGTAACTACGACAAGAATATAGTAATGCCTAAATACCGAAATCACATAAAAATATCAATTTTATATAGTTGCCTAACAAAACCTTTTATTTGCATTGAGAAGAATTACAATTTTATTCTTTATTATTAATTTTGAGCGCCTAGAAAACTTTTTATCTAACCATCGAATCATAGGTTCAAAAAAATTAAATGATAGTGTCCGAACGTGGATTAGTCGTTGACAAAAAATAGTTTTTATATTTATTCATATATATATATATATATTTAAATCTGTATTTAAAAAAAAAGATCTCAATTGGACTTGTATTTATCTCTCTCTTTCTTTGTCTCCCTCGCGAATACGTATCTTTGTGGGTTCAGCTCTTCGATCTGCCTGCGCTGCGCTTAACTTCTTTCGAGATCGATCCATCTCTCTAAAGCTGCAATTTGTACGCCTAGATTTCATTTTTGGAACTTGTTGGTTTTGGGGTTCAGATTCGCTAATGACCTGCACTCCATAGATCCATCTTCGCTAGAAAAATTCAAGTTGGGTATGATTCGATTCTTGTTCCTTATGTTGGTTGTTCAAAAGATTGAATTTTGCGATCGTGTTATTTCAATCATATCTTGATCTTGGCATCTGTTTATTATGCTTTTAGACTTCATGTTGTTGTGGGAATTTAGTACAAGTGGCTTTTTTTCAATGTAGATTTACGACGCCCATTTGAACAATTATGCTTTTTGTTGATTGATTGGTGAAGTAGCTATAGATGCTCGCTCGGATCCGTTTTGATGCGGGCGAGATCTATTAATCGGTGAATTCACTTGTTTCTCAACTACATGACCTCCACGAGTAGGTTTATGCAAATGATTGATTGTGTATCTATCACTGTTAGGATCAGTTGAGTTTAGGAATTAGGGTTTTTGATTGACAAATCAAGCAAGATCTGTTTTAGTATTGTAGCTCTTTGATTGAATTCTCGCTTATTCTTGATTAAGTTGCTATGTTATGTTAAGTGAGGCTTAGTATTTTGGAACAACCTTTGCCACGACAATCGCTGATCGATTTGATCATGTCTCAGAATCGGTTGAGAATCCCAAGTGTCTGATTTTTTATGCAGAGAGTTGAGGAGGAAGGATTGAACAACCAAGAAGATAACATAAAACACACAATCCAAGGTTTCAATGTTCAATTTAGGATTCATTTTGATAAAAAGCTCCCTAGCGTAGAGTCTTTACAACCTTTTATACTAAAACACCAAGACCTTAATGGCCTGTTTAGTTCATGGTATTAGCTCGAATTAAGTAGTTGGACTACTTAAGCTTAGTGTTCGGTTTACCTACTATATAGTCCACAACACTAAAATAGCTTACAACCTTGGGACTAATCAAGATTATGAACCATAATTTTGATGGTATTATTTAGTCTCACCCATATCACTTATCAAATGACGAAACTGCCCTCATCAAATACACACAAAAAACAAAATCGAACTTCTACTATTTCTCCTCAACACCAAGGAAGACACGGACGATGAAGACGCGGATGAGGAAGATGCCCAAACATGCGTGGCGTTCTCCGCACCAGTCGATTGCTACTAGTGTTTCTCGATTTTGGGATGTAAGTAGAAATAGAGGGGCATCTTAGTAACTTTACCTATTGCAACCACATTAAGCAACCCTTAATACTCCCAACCGAACAAGTTACCCAAAACGGGCTAATACCTAAACCAAATTGTTAATCCTAGTATGAACTAATCCCATGATCGTAAGTCTCTCAAGTATGTGAACCGAACATGCCATAATACATCAATATTATTTATATTCCTAATATACCCCTACCATATAATAAATTCTAATGCATCAACTTAGACCCACATAGTTAGTACATCATTTTCAAAGTTTGTTTATTGTGAATATCTAATTCTGGGGTGTTTCTCTTTTGTTAATTTTGGTTTTCATTTGTACCGTTGCACCATGTAGAGGTTGCTCGGTGAAATTGTAATCCTTTGCAGGAGATCTGCCGCATAGTAGATGAGTAAATGTCTTTAAACTTTCGGTGAACTGAATATATTGTTGCAAGAACTACTCAGCAAACGAATCTAAGATAGCTTGCTGCATGCAGGATATACAAGGAAGACGAGAGGCTAAAAATGCTCGACTCTATTTAAAGGATCAGTTATTCTTTTGCTGTGTTGTTTAACAACTGAGAGGCCACATTCTTATTTGGTTTGAAACGAAGGAAATAATAAGTTTGCTCAAAGATGGTATCTAGTACTCTGGGTGTATTGAAATCTGCACTAGATTGGGCATCAATCACATTAGATGCTCCTTTTGCTCGAGCAGTTGTATTTGGTGTGCCCATCGGTGGTAGGTCATTGTAATTTGTTTGAGCCTTATGTTTTTTTCACACTCCTTGTATGGTTTCCATTGTCACTGAACATTTTTTTTTTGTTTGAAGGACATTATGTGGTGGAGGCTCTTCTTGGGGTTGCAATCTTTTTCTTACTTTTCCAAAAAAGTTACAATCCTCCTCGACAACCTTTGACAGAAAGGGTTAGCATTGGAACAATCTCTCCTTGAAGTTTTGCGTTTGCAGTTCTTTCCATCTCATCCCATCATGACAAATAATGGACTTGTTGCTCGTATTAATACAAGTTCGAGAAGAATCTTTTCTGTAGTTGCGGTTGATACGGTCTAGCTGCATATGCTTTAACAAAATATTAACTTTGTTTCTTTTCTCCTTCGAAATAAGGTTTTTGATCTTTATTTCAAATGCATGATATTCTTAAGTAAGGTGTATTTTAGGGTAAGGAATTTGTTGGAGATCCGTTTCCGGACATGATTTGTCATTCATTAAATTTATCATTGTGCTTTTTTCTTTTGGATGAAAGTAAGAATCTTCAAGATTTCATCGAAAGACAGGAAATTGAACTTGAATAAATGCTTATAGTGCTCCATTTTGAAATGATTGTCACTGTATTCATCTTATTGGACTCTTTTCTCTGTTTCCTGAAATGATTTTTTAACTTGAACTTGAGCACTTGAGGAGTATTCACCACATAAATTTATATGGAAGACCTTTCCTTAATTCTTGCATTGCCATCTTTCTTTGTCAATTAGTGTGGTTCTTTTTTTATCATTATTATTTACCTTTTCCGCACTCTATCATATCCTTCTGTTTGATTTTTTTTTCAATACTTTTTTCTAATATTTCTTTTATTATTCTTATCATGATGCTTGCATCAACTTAAAGTTCTTAGTCAAATAACTCTATATTGCTAGTAGGAAGTAGATGAGCTTTGTGACGACTGGCACCCAGAGCCTCTTATCCCTCCTATAACAGAAGATATGTTGTATGCACCTCCGGTCTTGGAAAGGTTCTCTCTCCCCTCCCTACCCACTCCACTCTTTTCTCTTTCTTCTGCATGCATGCTATATGTTTATAGTGTTTTGTGTGGGTGTGTTCATAAAAGTGTAACTTAAAAAAAAGAGGATGTTGTTCAAGAATTGCTCCTTTTCCAATGATAGAACTCCCTTTTTTTCCCGAATTCTAAGGGGGACCCCCAAACTACTTACATGGGGGCTTTGTACATACCTCAATGAGGAGGAAACTCTAGGTGGTGCCAAAGCAGGTATAAATTTCAGTTTTTGGTTTATTTCTGCGGTACTTGGCAAATGAAAAAGAAGGGGAGAGTAGAAGTGCTGCAACCTTCTATGCTAACTCCTAACTGACATATTAATGTTTCTATGACTTCTTGGGAACAGAAGAAGCTCATCTGAGCGAGCTTTACTTCATCAACCATTTAGTCTTCTTTGCTCTTAGTAGATTAATGACTTTTTCTGCCCCTTTAATTTGACATGGTTGCAATGGTGTATAATTTCTTGTTGAAATCTCGAGCAAAAAAAAAGAAAAGAAAGAAAAGGAATCTTCCTTTGATTTTTTTTTTAATGAAGATTGAATTGAACGACATTGTAACATATCGATGACTTCTCATTTCATGCAGCGCTGCAGGACCACATGCTGTAATTAATGGCAAGGATACTGTGAATTTTGCATCAGCCAATTATCTTGGATTAATAGGCCACGAGAAACTGTTGGTGAGGACACTAAGATTTTTAAATTATTGTATTTCCTTTCTTAATTGATCACAATGGAAGAGTTTGATCCATGTAGCCGACTCCAATTAATTTGGGACTGATGCTATGTTGTTGTTTCCTTTCTTGTGGCACTTGAATAAATAATTGATAGTTTCTCTACATTTCAGAAATCCTGCACTGCTTCACTGGAGAAATATGGTGTTGGTTCCTGTGGTCCCCGGGGATTTTATGGAACTATCGGTAAGAACGATATTTCTCGTAACTTAATGTACATGCCACAAAAGTTACTTTTTGCCGATCCACTTTGGAACGTGAATCAACCTTTCCTTACAGCACTGTGAAAGGCTCAAGTGTCACTTGCACAATATTTTTTTTTTAAACTTTTTGGTCGATGTGCATTTGCATGTCTTAATCCTTGTTCAATAAGATTTAGAAAAACACAGATGATTTTTCACTTTATGTGTAAAATTCTGGTATAGGTATTTCCATCATCTACTTATGAGTGCTAAAGCGCCTCTTTCAAGGAGTTCATTGATATTAGTAGATCACTCAGGGTTTGGTGAGCCCGCAGATATCAAATGGCACAACCTTCTGCTATTTCTCTTTCATTTGCCATTTAGTGGTTTCTATGGATATGGAGGCTATAGTGAACTGTTTCTTGATCCCGATCCCATTTTTCTCCCATTCTCTTATTGCTTTCTTTTTCCAATTGGATTGGAGGTGTGGATGGGGATAGCAAAATATATTGGCCTGCTAATTGATAGCTCTTTTTATTCAATCCAGATGTCCACCTTGATTGCGAGGACAGGATATCAAGGTTTTTGGGAACTCCTGACTCTATACTCTATTCGTATGGGCTTTCTACAACTTTTAGTGCAATTCCCGCTTTTTGTAAAAAGGGCGACATCATTGTAGTGTGAGCATTTTTTGTTTCTTCCTCATCTTGCCTTGTTTAAAATTCACCTTAATTGAGAGATGTGAAAGCTAGTGCTCCGCAAGACAAATATGAAAACCATTAGATATTGCTGTTTTCAGAGATGAGGGTGTTCACTGGGGAATACAAAATGGCCTTCACCTTTCTAGAAGCAATGTTGTGTATTTCAAGCACAATGATATGAATTCCCTGGAACATGCACTGGAGAGGATCACTAGAGAAAATAATCGTGCAAGCAAGAAGAGGCGTTACATTGTGGTTGAAGCTTTATACCAGGTACTAAAGTGGACTCCTAACTGCTAAGCTGTTTCTGTTCAAGACTTGTAGTTTTGTTTGTTTTCCTGAAGTCATAGGCATGCATGATCAAAGTCTTTCTCTGTGTCAATATTATGTAGGCTCTGGTCAAATTTCCTGAATAACTCCCGACTACATCTGAAAAATATTTGGAGGTCATGGTAATTGACATATGACAAACCAAAAAGTTGCCCTTTACTCTTAATAGTTTAGGTGTGCTTTCAATTTTATTATTAGCGCCTGGCACCTTGTAACCATCCTGTGGTCCTTGCAACGGCATCGAACTTGCCTCCAAAATAATGGATCCTGGTTCAGAATCCTACCTCAAGTGACCTACTCATATGATTTGCAGTAGTTGTGAATAGGGATATTTACACATACCTCAAGGAAGCAATTATGTTCTCTAAAGAGGCAGCCAGATACCTTTTAAAGAAATGTTTGACCACTTTGTATGTGCATGCATGTTATACTCTTTATTATCGGAATCTCATCTGGATATTGCATCTTTGTTTTTTCTTCACGTCATTAAGTGCTAAAATTAAGCTGTAGTTTCTTCTTTGAATGCTGCTGCATTTTAGTTTAGATTCTGCGGATGTGTTCATTTTTTAAATAACGTTTTGCAGAATTCTGGACAAATAGCACCTTTAGATGTGATCATTAGATTGAGAGAGAAGTATCGCTTTCGAGTCTTGTTGGATGAGAGCAATTCGTTTGGCGTGCTTGGAGGATCTGGAAGAGGTCTCACTGAGCATTATGATATTCCGGTACGTTCAAAATTTGTCAGTTTGACCGGTAATTGTGTATTTTTATTCATGTTTTGTGGTTTGCCAAATGCAGGTTGAGAAGATTGATATTATAACTGCATCAATGGGGCATTCATTGGTCAGTGATGGGGGATTTTGTACTGGAAATGCTAGAGTGGTTGATCACCAAGTATGAACTATTTTTATTTTTACTTTTATTTCTCGTGATGCTAATTTAGGATGTTAGCTCTACTTACTGACAGAGCTGCACTCCTCAACCACCCGAAAACATTGTTAGAAAGATAACAAATACAAATTTGTTTTCGAAGTGTCAGTGCTACTTAACGTTTCATTGGTTGCTGGTTATTTTGAATCAGCTTGTTCTTTCTCCTTTCTGCAGCGTCTCAGCAGCTCTGGATACGTATTTTCAGCATCTTTACCTCCTTATCTGGCTAGTGCTGCAATCACTGCTATAGATATCTTGGAGGAAAATCCGGATTTAATCACAAAGCTAAAGGATAATGTTGCTTTGTTATGTCGAGGTCCATTCCGAATTAGCACTTCCATTCTTACATGTGATTTCTAATTCATGTCAATTATATATTTTCGCCTTTGTTTTACATTCGCCGATTTCTTTCTATGCAGTGCATTATTTTTAACTAAAGTTGGTACTCCAGTCAATAAATTGACTTGAGCTCTTTGGAATTATATTGTCATTCCTTATCTTGATCTGAGCATTGACATTCTATTTTTCACTTGAACCATGAAGGCTTGGCAAACATTGAAGGGCTTTCCATTGTGAGCGACCCTCTATCGCCTCTCATTTTCCTGAAACTAAAAAATTCAACTGGTTTCTTCAATGAGGATTTGAAGCTGCTCGAAACTATAGCTGATCGCGTACGTCAATAAATCAGTAACAAAATTCGAGTTGCATTTTCATCTCATGATTTCAATAAATTTAAGATTTTCTTTTCTTTTCAGATGTTGAAAGAAGACTCAGTGTTTGTGGCGGCTTCCAAAAGGTCTATAATTGACAAGTGCAACCTCCCAGCTGGGCTAAGAGTATTTGTTTCAGCTGCACATTCAGAATCCGATCTGCTTAAAGCTTGTGAATCATTGAAGAGAGTCTCAGCTTCAGTGCTTACAGGGATTAGTTGAAGATGGACATTAATTTTGTTTTTGTAGGTTTACTGAT
Organism: Stephania yunnanensis; assembly: GCA_039657365.1. NCBI lineage: Eukaryota > Viridiplantae > Streptophyta > Magnoliopsida > Ranunculales > Menispermaceae > Stephania > Stephania yunnanensis. The sequence continues at coordinate 31,780,786 of CM077585.1, read as the reverse complement.
AAATTATGAGAGATCTATGCACTTAAATTATTCTTGTTTTATTTGATTTCCTTTTTTGTGTTTTAATTGTTACCACTGATCAATACTAATTTATGTTTGCAAATGCTTTTCCTTTCAATCAAGTTTTGACCATGTTGTGATCACTTTGTTTGCTGTTTAGTTCATTATACTTAAATCTGAAACTCTCTTATGTTTGTGTTTTGCTTGCTTATTTGAAATTCTTGAACTTCTACTACAATCCAAAGCTTTAAAATTTGATCGTTTGTTTTTCCTTGTGAAACGTCATTTGCTTACTTTGAAGTACAATCTAAAATTTCGTTAAAATATGTAAGGAGGCAACCAAGCAAGTCTTTCCAAGTGACGGACATCACCGCTCCATAAAGATTCAATACGTGCGGATAACTCTGATTGAGGCATAATGATGGTTACATTATATTCACTTAATTCTTTGGACGCGAGGCGTAACTAACTTATGCATGCAAGATTAGTTGAATCAAAGTAAAGAAGAGTTTATTTAGGTTACATAAATTGAGTAGAATGAAAAAGTTTGATCTATATAGGCGACTCAAATTAATTCGGGATTGGGAGGATGATGTTTTTAAATGATGAACAACTTACACGATCTGTCCCAGGGTGTAGCGCTTTGCCATGATGGCACATGTCCTTAGCCTGAAAGTTCTCATCAACAATCAAACAATCTATACCGTTGGATCTCTCCCCTAAATAAAGAAGCTCCAACATGTCGGAGTTTTTGCTTGATTGACATATTTGATGGAAATATATATCTCATTAACACACCCAAAGAAATATTTACAAATCTAATAAATTTCGTGCCATGTCACCGCCACGTCACGCCAAGTCAATTTTTTTTTTTTTTTCGTGGAGTAGGGAAAACGTGACTTGTAGTCACGAGTTGCATTTGAAGCAAGTTGTGATTTGCAACTCATGACTTGCTTCAAAAAATAGGAAGGATGTGAATTTTTTTTTTTTTTTGTCATAGAATTGAGCGAGATATCGCGAGAATTCCCAGAGCGAAGGACCGAATGAGGATTGCTTATCTCACCAGATATTTCATCCCTGAGACTCTATTTCCTACTCACAACCTCAGTCACTCCAAGCGCCACTCAAGCCTATACAAAATTCTCGACTTGCTGTTAAAGCATAATTATTAGTGGGCTCATATTGATATATGTACTTCACTTAGAACATCAATTGTGAGCTCGTGACATGGGACGGGAAACAAAGAGATTAACTAAGCAACAAAGTATGCTTTCAATTTCGATCCTATATTTGTCCCTAATAGATGTGATTTTGCTATGTTTGTTTTTTGAGCTGTTGGTCACAAATGGTGAAGTTGTTCAATAAATAGGAATCATGAATGGTTGGCCTATTATTGTTGATCTAAAATGTGTGAACCAGTCCATTTTAAAGGTTCAAGCTTAGACTTGTTCATGAAGGACAATCAACGATTTTTTTTTCTTTTGTCCTTTATTTATATTTCTTTTGTTTCTTTTGGTTGCCTACTCGAAAATTTTCGTTATCAATTACTTATCTCCCTTACGGTCGAGCGATTCCGTTATAAAAAAATCAAACCGCTGCGTTCCTCTCGGACATGGTTTCCTCATTGGATGGCGAAGCGTGGATCGAAAAGAACCGCTCATTCGAGCTAGGTAGGCTTGGTCACCGGAGAATATCCTATTGGCAAAAGAAAGAGGGAGAATAGCACAAGCATGCCTTTGAAGTCCCTATGTTTTCTTTTGATGCAAATCGTCTGTTGTTGTCTTGATTATTTTGTTAATACAAACTAGTATAAAATATGAAGTTACAAGTAATTTACAAAATTCATAAAAGTGATGTCGGTGATGCCAAAAGTTTCATTTGATATAAATGAAGAACTTGGAAATTGAAGTGGAAGAACTACAAAACATTATATAAACCAAAAAACATGTCATGTGAAAGTAAAAGAAGTCCTAGTCTGACCCGAAATAATGACTTCCGGTCCCACAACGTGTTCTCTTAACGACTTGGACATTACGATTTAAAGCTAAAGGCACATTGGAATGGCCCACATCAGTAGGATTTTGAGCATCTTCTCTTTGAATATCATCGATATCACGCATTCCACCATCATGAGTACTTGTACTCTCAGAGAAATTCATCATTACTGGAGTTGCATTAAAATGGCGCGAAGATGTAGGTGCCCTGTCAAATGGAAAGACCTCCGTAGCCTCGAATGCCATGTAGGGAGGAACTGATGGAGTATGTGGAGTGTCAAACTCGTTGAGAGGTACTGATAGAGTATACACTGGAGTATCATGCCTCGAACGTGTATCATCATGAGAAGATTGATGAAAAGCTTCAAATGATGTGGGCATATTATGCATGCGATAATCCGCATGTACTGTGATCAAAGTCGATCTTTGCTACATCTCTAATACGTGCAATAGGCACATCATCACCCAATGTCAACTGATGAATTGATGTCATTCTATGTGCCTACATATTAAAAATTTATGAAGTTGTATGCAAAAGTTAAATCAAAACAACTATTTGAAAGATTTCATGACTAAAAAAAAATGAAATTGTACTTACCAATGCCTCAACAATAGCTCCACGATGAGACATGAATCGTCGTGTAATGCGACGATATACGGCCGTAAAATTGCAATGGCTCCTCCAATATGTCATCGGTTGCAATATTGGAAGCACGTTCGTTCCACATGCGGACATAAGCACTATGTTCGCACTCCAATCCTTATCCGTTTTCACTCTCAAGTCAATCTTATGTAGCTCCATGCTTGTGCTACGTAAATGTGGTATCATTTGGTTCAAACCGAATTGTCGCATGACTCTATCGGGATTATACATTTCGACAACACGAAAAAAAAAGCAAAGGTAACCTCGGGTCACGATTTCCCTTGAGATAAATAAAAAAAAAAAAAGAAAAGTTGAGCGGAAATCGTGACCTCGGGTCACGATTTCCGTTCAAATAAGAAAAAACAGAAAACGTGACCTTGGGTCACGTTTTTGTTTCCACACGCCACCTCGCGCGTGATGTGGCATTGACTTGGCAAGAAGTGTGTTAGTTTTGAAAATATTTTGGTGGGTGTGTTGGGTTAATAAATTTTTTCCTAAATATATTAATCAAGGAAAAAGTCCCCAACATGTCGGTATCTCTATCTCACCATCCCAACATGTCAGTAAAAGACGTGTAACAATTTCAAACGTTGGATATGTCAACGCTAATATGGACGGTTCAGATATTTGTCTCAAAGAACCATTGGGCGCACACAATCACTGAGACCTATGCCCACCTCACGAGAGACGCACGTGAATAGAGATGCCGACGAATTGACATTAATGTCCTGGACTTGTCGCTTTTATTACCGTACTAGTAAACGAGAATTACACTCTGAACCACAATGTCCTCTTCGTTGTTTCCAATCTTCATTGTTGTTGTAGTTGTTCTTCGATTGTTTGTTCTGCTCGGCCTCGCTCGATTGGTCTCTCAGTGACACACTTGGTGAGTCAGTCTCTCTCTCTCTGCATTTCCATCACCATTGCAACAGATTTGATCTGGGCTTTCTCTAAACGCCATGTTTTCTCTGATTTTCTTCAATCCGTGTTCGCACAGTGATGAAGCTTTTTGGGGATTTTTTTGTTTCGTCTAATTTGGTGGTTTTTGTGTTGGTTTGTGATTAGTGGTGTAATTACTGGATTTCCCTTTTAGTAAGTCTTCTTGGTTGGTGCATTTGTGTTGGTTTGTTCCTTGTTGGGCGGTCGAATTGGATTGGTTTTGTGGCGAAATTGTAGTAAAAATGTGATCTTGGGTTCATTTTTGTGGTTTTGAGGTTGGATTCGAAGTGGGTTTTGGTTTTGGGGGACTAGGATTTCCGTTTTTTGTTGAACTTGTTTTGAATTTGTGATTAGTTTTGCCACATTTCTTCAAAAAGATGTGATTTTGATCACTGTTTGAGGTCATTTCTCCATCTTTGGTTTTCTTATTGGAATTGCAATTCATGTTTATCATTTTGTGATGCATGCACTTCCATTATGTGAAGAGCGTTTGTATTTCTTCTTTCTTTGTTGTTTTCAATTTGTTGACATTGTTGTTTACTTTTTTTGTTTGTTGGGGGTTTTAGTTTGATTGAAGAGCATTATATATAGCACATGGTTTTACGGATTTAGTAATGAAAATGTTGAACTAGTCCTTGGAGAGTAGATTATAACCTTTGTTTTGATGATTAGTTATTTATCCTGCTCGGTTTTCTATATTAAGTGATATCTAGAGATGTTCTTTATAGATGCTTAGATTTTGATTTGTCTAATAGGGCTTATTCTATAGTGGTTGCTTTGCCAAATTTTGCATGATTCTTATGTAGAGGTAATCATAAAGTATTTTCTATTGTTACTCGGATTTGCTCATTAGCCGACCTCAACTAATTGCGGATTGAACCTTCGTTGTTGCTGTACTCGGGTTTGCTCATAGGCTTTCTTGATAGTGGGAACTGCATTGTAGTCCAATCCTAATAAAGTACGGTAAATTCGGTAAACAGGCAAATGCATCTCACATTCTTTTTACTTTGTTTTTTTTTTTTTTGGTTACATTTTACTTTGTTTATTTAGCTCCAGTGTCAGTTATCTAGTGTTGATCTACATGTTCTCATATTTAAATGAATCAGAGAAAAAGATGTTCTTTTTGTAGTTGCTGTAAGTATGCGCCATGATTGTATTCCCAATGTTTGATGTTATTTTTGTTGTTGCTGTAAGTATGCCAATGTTTGATGTTCTTTTTGTTGTTGCTGTAAGTATGCGTCATGATTGTACTCCCAATGTTTCTTTTTTCATTTTGGCGGAGTTTACACTTGTAGTCGCTTCATGCTGTTGTTTTGATTCATTTCTTTTGGTTCAGGGGCTCTGGAAAGATTGAATTTCATTTTAAAAAATTTGTGCGAGGGAAAGTTCTTTAGGCGTAAGAGAGCAACGATGTTCAGGTCACCTAGTAGAAATCAACGGTCCAAAGGGTTCAAGGTAAAGCATGCATGGGCTGCAGATATTTATGTAGATAGTGGCAAAAATTGACACGCACCGAACGCGTCAATAAAATAATATGCCTAAACCAACTATTTTATAGATAGTGGCAAAGGATCGATCCCACATGGATTGATAATCCTTCTAAGGTTAAAAAAAACAAAAAGGGAAATCGGGGTTTAAGAGAGAATGAATTGATTAACTAATCTAAATATAAACAAAATAAAAATTAATAAAAACACGTAGGTTAAGACATACAAGTTCGATTCGATAAAAGATTGGATTTGGCCGTCGATTTATGTAAAATATGTAAATCAAAATATCATAGTGTAGTTATAGAATCGGTAACGTACACGATTCCTCGTACTTCATAATCTCGATAGCCAAGGTACGATGGAGACTATTTCCTTAGTCAAACGTATAACCCTATACTCAAGTGCATTGGATTTAACACGATGAGCGCAATGGATTTTATGAAAGCACTACACCTAGACAACCGTATTACTAGTGTGTTCGATTTAGCTTAAATTTCTAATGTATTCAACCGGTCCCAAAAGAGGTTAATCAATTGGTGTGGTCAATTGTCACTAGTGTGGTTTTATTGCACAAGTACATATGCTTACGACTCACTTCATGGCGAATAAATTAGAATTTAAATATAAATTTAACTCTAATTGTTTAAACAATACCAAAGAAATAAAATATATTGAAAAGCAATGAAAATAAAATATATAAATCTCACAAATTCATTGATAAGCAGCAGTGGAACCTCATTTTAGTTTTGCCTAAATTAGAGGTTTAATGACTCATGATTGAAGAACAAAAAAATAAAAATAAAAAAAAAAAAAAAAGAAGATAGAAGTTCATGAGGGAGAGTCGGCCGAGAGAGGGGAGTCGGCCGACAGAAGATAAAAAAATAGAATTTTGTCTTCCCGTTTCTTTTTTTTTTTTTTCTTTGTAAGCGTTCCTTTCTTTGTTCTTTCTATTTTGCATGCATATACTTTCCGTCCAAGTTTAAAATCACCATCCATGGTGATATTTTTCAATCACCATGGTAGACCTACCTATGGTGACTTTTTTAAATCACCATGGATGATGATTTAAAATTGGTGATTTAAAATTTTCAATATTGAATTTAGATTCAATGGTGAATATGAAAACTACATTTATAGCTATTAAGCGTGTGCACAAATTTCAAGAAGACATATTCATTATTGAATTTAAATCCAATGGTTCAAGTTTAAAATCACCATCCATGGTGATTTTTTTCAATTACCATGCTAGAACTACCTTATATATACCTATGTATATCAAACCAAATCATGCATCAACGCCTCATGCACCACTTGATCTTTATCATCTCACCATGGCACGCTCCTCGAGGCTGATTTCATGGTCTCTTCATGCATGCGCATCAATCTCCATACGCCTCGCCACCTTGAATCAACTCTACCAATTAACTCACATGCCTTTTAAGTATGTACCGCAGTTTGCCACATCATCACTCTTGTGCCTCACGTGTGGGCCCCACCCAGATTCATCTTGAGATGCGCGCTAGAACGATTTTTGATGTAGAACGAATTTGGGCATATGGATACTCAATTTTGCGTAGTTTTTCACCTCGAATTCAATTGCGCACTCCAATAACCTTGAAAATAATAAATAAATGTAATTAGACTAGTATTGGATACTTAAACATAATATATATAAATAAATTATATATAATATTACATAATTAACGACTTATCACATGTTGTGAGTGTATGGTTACTTTATAAGATCAAGCACTCTCATGATAAGAGGAAAGCATTTGATGAGAGCCATGCAAGACTCATCGAAAATTTGGAGAATGTGCATGGGGTCATAAAGCTTGGAAGGAAGGATTTACCAAAAATTGACGAAACAACGATGGTAAATGAAAAACACGGTGAGGAAGAAGAAAATGACGAAGAAGAAAATATGGACGAAGAAGTGGAAGAAGAAGAAGAAGATGAAAGCAAGCCTGAAGAGAGTGAGGAGGAAAAAAAGAAGAGGCGGCGATGATTGATGAGATAGACAGACAAGATCAAGATAAAGAGGATTTTATAGATGAAGAAGATAAAGATAATAAAGAGGAGGAAAACCAGAAAAGAGGATTCCGACTCATTTGACGAACAGGATCATGATCGGAACACGCGGGAGGCACGGTGTAACAACCCATTTTATTAATATCATTAATTATCTTAAATTTACGAGATGTGGACGCCGGCTCGGATCTACGTTGATGCCGCGGTATGCTAGGACACACGGGGACATATGTACAATAGTTTATTGTATGTTGGATGCTTATTTGCGGTGCAATTTATTGAAATACATCGCATGTGTGTATGTTGCATAACAATACGTGCGAGATTGTGTGAATGTATTCGCCTCGATATGCATGTCGACGCGGTGTACAGGGGTAGTTGACGGGACCAAATACTAGGTCGGGAAAACTAAAACACACAAATTAAAACATACAAATATGGAATGGTATTAAGTGGCTAGTGACGCGGCGGTACACGTAAGTCGCGGTTCGAACGCGAAATCGAGCGTCGAAACGCCCGAAAATGGCAATTTTGTGCTTAAAACACGGGTGGATGTCCCAAACGCGTCACCATTTGGAGTCAAGGAAGTGTTTGGTTGGAGTAAAATGAGGGTTGTGGATGCATAGAGATGCACATGTGAGTGGAGATGCCAAGTGGACCTACAAGTCAACAATACTTATCTTTTTCCCACCACTTTTTCTCTCACCACTCTCACTCACACTCACTGGCGATCGGGAGGTCGAGAAGAAGAAGAAACGGAGAGGAGGAGAAGAAGAAGAAAGCGGGTAGGAGAGAAGAGATGGTGGAAATATCACGATCAAGGTGAGTCATAGTTGATTTTGTTGTGGGTTTAGGTGTTTTGGCCATAGTGGCCGAGACGAGGGGGTTCTACCATGAAGGTGAGGTCGAGAGTGAAGATGGCGGGGCGTCTCCCCGCCATCGATTCCACTGGGGTTGGGGTGGAGAGAAACCTCAACCCAACAAGAAGAAGAAAAAAAAATTAGCGATCGAACCGCAGAGCTGGTTTGATCGGATGGGAAGGTGCACGCGCGCACGTGTGTGCACCCACCCACATGGGCGGGCCAAGATTGGCCAGGCTCGGCCCATCCAATTCTAGTCCGGGGTCGGGTCCGACCCATTTGGGTCGACTCCGACTCCAACCAAACAAAAAAAGAAAAGGAAGAAAAGAAAGGAAAAGAAATTGGGAAAAATATTCTAGAAAATTCGAAAAATTATATTTCAATAAAATAAATAGAAATTGAGGAATTGCTATGAAAAATAAAATATTTGAGAATTTGGACGAGACTTTTGTTGGAGTTTTTGACTCGAAAAGCGCGAAATGAGCAATTTGGGCTAAAATTTTAGAAATTGGTTGTAAATTGTCGTAATAAATCGGAATTATTGATAAATGGACGGTGGACACGGGTGATCAATTGACGATCAAGGAAGCGATGGACTTGGACTTGGGAATTGATTATGGGGTATTGGAGTGCGTTGTGAGGTTTGTAAAGTCCAACCTGAAAAACTCTAAGTATTTATTTCGCTTTGTATTTTCATTCATTTCCAGTATTCCTTGTGGTCTTTATTACATCTATATCTCGTCATTGTTTGTACGGTTAGTTGAGTTACTCACACCGGATTTTTCGTTATGTGTCTATGCATTCTAGACCATAACATGTGTATCAAGAGTTCTCGGTGGATAACGACCCGAGCTAATGAACTGCTACATGTGTCGGTGCGTCGTAGGTCTACACCGACCACCGAGAGGGACCAGGTGATAGCTAGTTGGGCGCACCCACTAGTGGAATCTTGGAAAGGTATTTTCATTCATTTCCAGTATTCCTTGTGGTATTTATTACATCTATATCTTGTCATTGTTTGGACGGTTGGTTGAGTTACTCCTACCGAGTTTTTCGTTGTATGTCTATGTATTCTAGACCATAGCATGTGTATCAGGAGTTCTCGGTGGATAACGACCCGAGTTAATGAACTGCTACATGTGTCGGTGCGTCGTAGGCCTACGTCGGCCACCGAGTGGGACCAAGTGATAGCTAGTTTAGTGCGCCCACTAGTGGGATCCTGGAATGGTATTCTGAAGTATGGTTTAGTCTAACTGGAACAAACACATACATTTGCATTTTATTGTTATCTATGCATGTTATGCTCTAATTACAGTTGTCTGTTTACATTCCGCCTGTATATTTAACAATATTTATTAAATTCCACTTGTTTATTAGAGTGCTCAAATGAGTTCCTTGGGATTTTACTTACTGGACTCGTTATCCATTTTCTTATGTGATTATTGAGTACACAATTACAAGTAAGGGCAAGGTGGTCTTAAGTGACTACCTCTCGATTGCTTGTTGTCGAGGACTACTTATACGTGTGTTTGTTTTGATATTTTGATTTCTTTTGGGAATTGGGGAGTATTATGACAATGTGCATGAATATATCTTATATGGTCGTCGTCTATCTTTATACATAATATTTTTCGGGGTTTTTTTCACAATATGATTTGTTTATTTGATTATAAATATTTCTATAATTAATGTTATAAAGTACAACTCCGTTGAAAACGTCACTTATACGTTGTACACACAAGTGAATACGAATTTCGAGATATGAAAAAGACGGACATGTGTTGTATACATGTAGTTGGGCCGATTGGCAAGGAGTACACGGAGACACGTAACCCGGGCGGCGAGGGTCGCCACAATTGGTATCGAGAGAAAGAAATAAATCTTAAGACAATAAAACGTAATCAATGAACTTAGTGTGGAAACCTGAAGTTATTCCCTTAGAACTTTAGTTGGGAAGTGATGTGAGGCGGGTAAAGTTAGAACTTATGTGCGTGTTATATGTTCATCTTATTATATGCCATACATATATACCTCGTGACCGATCCGAGCATATTCTCGATGCAGATTATGGACGGTCGGTGCAGTACGCCTTTTGAGGCTGGAAAAACTAGCAATGTGGCTAGGGATATCCCAGTTTTGGCGAGTGTGGAGGATAGACTCTCGAGCAAGAGACACAGATGGCTGAGGTATTGACAATTACGAGAGCGAGATCGCGATCGGCGCACTCACTTGCCTAGAGAGCCGATAGCGTGACCGCACGCGGAGATAACTATTGTTCAGGTGGTACCCCAAACACCAGTTCAGTGGCTAGTGGCGAAGGCACTTATAGAGATCGCTACCGCAGTTGTCATTCCTTTGGAGATGTTGACTCTTACGCCTCCACTCACAACGACGGACCAGCACGCCACCTCGACCGGCCGCTACTACTACATCAACATTCGTACTAGCACTAGAGGCAAAGTTATAGAGGGAGTATTTGAAGCTCCACCATGGATTCTTTTACGGAGGCAGTGACCCTGAGGCTGCGAGGAGATGGGTAGTGTCCCATCATCGTTTCCATGGTCGATGAGGAACGATAACACAATGACGGCACGACTTTCTGGAGCCTGTTTGAGAGGGTATGCGATGTAGTCTGGTGGACGACATATATGGATACTCATTCGGAACCGACAACATGAGCTGAGTTTAGGGAGCTATTCTACGATTAGTACATACCGATGGAGGTTAGGTTGAGACCGAGGAGGAGTTTCGACCTTAGTCGGGGTGGTAATCGGACCTTGATGCAAGTATATGGAGAGGTTCCAACATTTGCTTCGATTCTTTCTAGATGTCATCGGGACAGAACATTCTGAGATCTATTATTTCACCGAGAGGGTTGATGACAGGATTGCGATGGCTGCAGTTGTCTCGACCGGAGCCACGACTATGCAAAAGATTTTTAACGGGGCATTGGCTCATGAGACATACATACAAGGTCGACAGAAGTGTGACTGGTAGGGAGGTACAATCGGGAAGAGTTCTCGGTTGAATCGAGGTAGAAGAAGCGTAGATGTATGGATAAAGGCGAGAGAGATGATAGACGGGAGATGGGTCGTCGAGACAATTTTCGGGCGATCGGTTTCAATATGAGGAGCCACGGTCGGTTTATACTATCACCTCGGCACCGGTGGATTGGGAGAGGTTACGACCACGGGGTGCAGTTAGGGTAGAGATTGGGGAGATATGATATAGGTTAAGCGACAGGGTTAAGTGGTCCGAGATCCGAAGACGGACAGACGGTATACTGGAGAGCCGTAGATGTCACCGGTGTGGTCAGAGGGGACACTTTAGGTGGTCGATCGTCGGACACCACCATTGCCACAATAAGAGTCAGACCAGGCCAGAGATAGAGCACATGCGGTAGCACAGCCAAATAGTGGGGTGACTAGGCAGCTTGTTGAAGGTACGTTACTTATAGTTGGTCGTCCTATGCATGTTCTATTTGATTCTGGTAACACTTTATCGTTTCTTGCTAAACTTATTGTTGGATTGTTATGGCTAGTTACACAAACACTAGACCAACATCTTGTCCTCGGTGCGGTTCTTTGGAGATAAGATATACCCTAACCGAATATGTAGAGACGCGATGATAGAGTTGGAGGGACATCGCTACCAGGGGTGGGCAAACCGCGGTTTGGTGGTGAAAACCACCAAACCGCGACCAAACCGAATGGCTGCGGTTTAGCGATTTACCAAACCGCGACCAAACCGTGAACCACCAAAACCGCAACCAAACCGAACCGCGGTTTGCGCGGTTTGGTCGGTTTGGTTGCGGTTTTGGTGTGAGGCGAAGCTAAGCAATGGGCGAGGCGGCGGTGAACGTTCGCGCGGTGGAAAGGCGCGCGACGATGGCGCAGCTGTGTGAAGCGGAAGAGAGAGGGTGTATGCGGCGGGCAGGCGCAGCGCAGTCGAGATCGAAGAGCGCGTCGTATGTGAGCGGGAGGTGATGGCGGCACAATGTGAGGGAGGTGATGGCGGCGAGAGTGAGGGAGGTGGCGGCGGCGGGAGTGAGAGGGAGAGGGAGAGGTTGTGCGGCGGGAGAGGGAGAGGGAGAGAGAGAGGTTGTGCTGGAGAGAGGAGAGGGTGGCAGCGGAGAGGAGAGGGAGAGGCGGGAGAGGGAGAGGGTCGTGCGTCGGCGGAGGGTGTGCTGGTAGCGGAGAGAGAGAGGTGAAGAAGATTTGGTTTTATAGTTAACTTTTAGGGTTTTTGGTTTATATTACCAAAATGCCCTCGGTTTAGTTAAACCGCGGTTTTCGTTCCAAACCACGACCAAACCGCGAGTTTTAAAAACCAAACCAAAGCGCGGTTTGGTCGGTTTGGGCGGTTTGGGCGGTTTTTCGAAAACCGCCGCCCACCCCTACTACCAATGAGATCTTTGAATATTAAAGTACTTAGAGTTTGACACACTACTCGAGATAGTTTGGTTATCATCTTATCATGCACGGATAGATTGTTACGGTAAGAGGACATAGTTTCGTGTTTCTGGAATACCGGAGTTCATATTACTTGGATCGACAACTCATTTACTCATCAGAAGAGGCCGACTAGCTATAACGCAGGAGATGAAGGCGTTTGCGGCGAAAGTTGAGCCAGAGGTTCGAATGGAGGTCGCATTGAGGACGTTTCGACAATTAGGGATTTTGTCGATGTATTTCCAAATGATTTACCTAGATTGCCACCGTCATGAAATTTGTTGAGTTCATAATCGAGTTGATACCTGGGACGCAGCTGGATTGCCGATCGACCTTATCGGATGGCACCGGCGGAGCGAGACGATGTGAGACGATAGTTGGATGAGCTGTGTTGGAGAAAGGTTTCATTCACCCTAGTATGTCACATTGGGGAACTCAAGATCTTGTTTGTGAAGAAAAAGATGGTACGATGAGGATGTGCATCGATTATAGGAAAGTGAATCGGTAATGTGAGGAACCGTTACCTACTTCTTAGGATTGACGATCTGTTTGATCAACCGACGGGTGCTAGATTCTTCTCGAAGATTGACCATCGCAGTTATCACTAGTTAAGGATTCGAGAAGAGGATATCCAGAAAATTGCTTTCAAAGATGAGATATGGGTTATTTGAGTTCACAATCATGCCGTTTGGGCTGACGAACGCTCAATCGACGATTTTCATGGACCTGATACGCAGGGTCATGAGGTCGTATTTAGACAGATTTGTCACCATGTTCATCGTCGATATCTTGATCTATAGCGGGACTCGTAAGGATCACGATGGACATCTTAGGATAGTTTTGACGACATCGAGAGGGCACCAATTGTACGCTAAGTTTACCAAGTGTGACTTTTGGCTAAGTGCGGTGATATTCTTATGCCATGTCATTAGTGAGCAGGGTATCTCAGTGGATTCAAAAAAGATTAGGGCGATCATTAATTGGAAGACGCTGAGTCGTGGCTAATATACGGAGTTTCCTTGAATCAGGCGGATACTACCTAGGTGATTTGTGCGAGGTTTTTTCCTTGATTGCAGTCTTGATGGATAGACCGACTAAGAAAGATTTCAGACTTGACTTGTCAGATGAGTGTGAGCAGGCCTTTTGTGAATTGAAGCGGAGATTGATATCTGCACCAGTATTGACATTGCCGGAGCTGGGTAAGACCTTGACAATATATACTGAATGCGTTGGGTATTGGTCTTAGATGTGTGTTGATGCGGGATGGTAGACCGATTGCCTATCTTTCCGGACAATTGAGACCCCACGAGGAAATTATCCACCGCACGACCTGGAGCTTACGGTGGTTGTTTTTGTACTCGAATGTTTGGATGCACTATCTATATGGAGAGCGATTCGTGTTGTAGACAAATCACCGAGTTTACATTACATCTTCACGCAAAAGGATCGAATATGCGCCACAGAGATGGTCGGAGTTCTGTGAAGGACTACGACTCCGCTATTGAGTATCACCATGACAAATCGAACGTCTTAACGAGATGCATTGAGCGGGGAGTTGACTCGACAATCGATCGTTTCAGCGGCGAGATGACACATGAGCATAGCTTATTACAGCATCATCGATTATGTGCATGGCCGAGTTGTAGAGTACGACAAAACAACACATTTGTTGTCAGATGAGGATACCGACCGTATCGATTTGACGGGTTGCCGAGTGTCAGATGGCTGATGGGCTCTATGAGCGGGTCAGTGGTCTGTCACGGAATCGGAATGCACGCGATTAGACAGAAATCACAGATCGGTGTTTCAGATACCGATGGAGATTGTAAATACCTGCGGATTAGGAGATACGGGACGAGATTCTGGAAGATGCACACCGATCTCGTTACATAGTTCATCCTGGTCGGACTAAGATGTACCATGATTTGAGGCAATGTAGGTGCGTACGTTGGGAATTGTCATATTTGCCAGGAAGTGAAGGCTGAGCACCGGAGACCCGGTTAATTATTACAATTGTTGCCCATTCTATAGTGGAAATAAGAACATATCACTATGAATTTTGTCAGTGGGTTACCGCAGACATCTAGGCGTCACGATGCAGTTTGAGTCATGATTGATAGACTAACAAAGTCAGGTCACTTCATTTCAATCTCGATGAAATACACGTTTCCCCAGCTGAGCATATTGTTTGAGATGGAGATTATTAGACTTCATGGGGTGCCAGTCTCCATTGTATCATACATAGATCCCAGATTGACCTCGAAACTATGGAAGGCAATGCAGGAATAGTTTGGCACCAGGTTGCAGTTTAGTATAGCTTATCATCTTCAGACCGATAGACAGTCAGAGCGACTAATCTAGATTTTGGAGGATATGCTCAAGGCTTGTATATTATAGTTTGAGGGTTCGAGGGAGGATTATCTGCCTCTGTATGAGTTTGCGTATAATAACAGCTATCAGGCGAGCATTGACATGTCACCATTTGAGGCACTGTATGGGAGACCCTGTAGATCATCTGCGTGTTGAGCAGAATCGAAAGATGCTGAGACAGTAGGGCCTGAGATAGTTGTCGATCACACAGAGAAAATCTAACAAATTCGTCGAAGGCTGCGAAAAGCTGCACAGGATAGACATAAGAAATACGGGGATAGGTATCACTCTGAGTTATGACGAGGGCGATATGGTATATATGAAGGCTTTTCCTTGGAAATATCAACAGAGATTTGACATTAAGGGGAAACTGATTGGGCCATACCGGATTGCATAGAGAGTAGGAATTCTTGCATATCGGTTGGAGTTACTAGCCGAGTTAGGCGAGGTTCATCCGACATTTCACATTTCCATGTTGAGACCCGCTAGGTCGGGGTCGAGATTGACGATTGAGTTGAGACGGTGGAGATACAACGTGACGTGACCTATGAGGAGAGATCGATAGAGATCGTTGACCGCGAATACGATTCTCGAACAGGGAACTCGTGAACGTCCTATTTCGTTAGCGCATCATAAGACATAGGGACTCACCTAAGAGCTCGAGTCGACGATTAGGACGCGATACCCTCAACTATTCTCGGTATGTGATTTAGTTACGTTAAATTTCGGGACGAAATTTTATTTAGTGGGAAGAAGCTGTAATGACCTATTTTATTAATATCGTTAATTATCTCGATTTACATATGCGGACGTCAGCTCAAATCTACGTGAACACCTCGATAGGCTAGGACACACAGGGACCCAGGTACAATAATTTATTGTGTGTTGGATGCTTATTTGTGGTGCGATTTATTGAAATATATCGCATGTGTGTATGTTGCATAACAATACGTGCGAGATTGTGTGAAGCGTATTCGTCTCGATATGCATGTCGACGCGGGTACCGGGTAGTTAACGAGACTAAATATTAGGTCTAGGAAACTAAAACACACAAATTAAAACACACAAATATGGAATGGATATTAAGAGGTTAATGACGCGGCGGTACACATATGTCGCATTCGGAAGCGAAATCGGACGTCGAAACGCTCAAAAATGACATTTTTGTGCTTAAAACACAAAGCGAGTGTCTCAAATGCGTCATCGTTTAGAGTTAAGGAAGTGTTGGGTTGGAGTAAAAGGAGGGTTGTGGATGTATAAAGATGCACATGTGGGTGGAGATGCCAAGTGGACCTATAAGTCAACAATGCTCATCTTTTCTCCCCACCACCTTTTCTCTCACCACTCTCACTTACACAACCGATCGGGAAGTCGAGAAGAAGAAGAAACAGAGAGAAGGAGAAGAAGAAGAAGAGAGGCCGGGAATGAGAGAAGAGATTGTGGAAACGTCGCGATCAATGTGAGTCATAGTTGATTTTGTTGTGGGATTAGGTGTTTTAGCCATGGTGGCCGAGAGGGGGTTCGACCATGGAGGTCGAGGTCGAGGTGGAGATGGCGGGCGTCTCCCCGCCATCGATTCCACCGAGGTTGGGGTGGAGAGCAACCCCAACCCAATGACAAGAAGAAAAAAATAGCGATCGAACAGAGAAGTGGTTCGATCGGCGAGTGTGCACCCACCCACATGGCGGGCCGAGCCAATTGGCTAAGCTCGGCCCGTGGGCCGAGCTTGGACCATTCGGTCCAGGGGTCGAGTCGACCCAATCCAAACAAAAAAAGAGGAAAATGAAGAAAATAAAGGAAAAAAATTTTGGGAAAAATATTAGAAAAAATTGGATAAAATTATGAAAAATTATATTTCAATAAAATAAATAGAAATTGAGGAATTACTATTAAAAATAAAATATTTGGGAATTTCGGACGCGACTTTTGCGGGGTTTTTGCCTCGAAAAGCACGAAATGAGTAATTTGGTCTAAAATTTTAGAAATTGGTCATAAATTATCATACTAAATCGGAATTATTGATAAATGGACATAGGTCGACATGTGTGATCAATTGGCGATCAAGGACTCAGTGGACTTGGACTCGGGAATTGATTACGGGGTATTGGAATGTGTTGTGAGGTTTGTAAAACCCAATTAAAAAACTCTAAAGTATTTATTTCGCTTTGTATTTCCTTTTAATTCATGTATTCCTTGCTGTCTTTATTACATCTATATCTTGTCATTGTTTGGACAGTTGGTTAAGTTACTCCCACCGAATTTTTCGTTGTGTATCCATGCATTCTAGACCATAGCACGTGTATCAAGAGTTCTCGGTGGATAACGACCCGAGCTAAAGAACTGCTACATGTGTCGGTGCATCGTAGGTCTACGCCGGCCACCGAATGAGACCAGGTGATAGCTAGTTGAGTGCGCCCACTAGTGGGATCCTGGAAGGGTATTCCGAAGTATGGTTTAGTCTGACTGGAACAGACACATACATTTGCACTTTATTGTTATCTATGCATGCTATGCTCTAATTACAGTTGTCTGTTTACATTCTCGCGTGTTTATTTAACCGTATTTATTAAATTTCACTTGTTTATTGGAGTACTCAAATAAGTTCCTTGGGATTTTACTTACTTGGACTCGTTATCCATTTTCTTCGTGATTGTTGAGTACAGATTCAATTACAAGTAAGAGGGGTCTTAAGTGACTACCTACGAGTGCTTCTTTGTCAAGGACTACTTATGCGTGTGTTTGTTTTGATATTTTGATTTCTTTTGGGAGCTGGGAGTATTATGACAATGTGCATGAATATACATTATATGGTACAGTCGTCTATCTCGATACATAGTACTTTTCGGGGTTTTTCCACAATATGATTTATTTATTTGATTATGAATATTTTTTGAATTAATGTTATAAAGTACAACTTTTTCGAAAACGTCACTTATACGCTGTACACACAAGTGGATACGAATTTCGAGACAAGAAAATGACGGGCATGTGTCGTACATGTGTAGTTGGGCCAGTTTGCAAGGAGTACACAGAGATAAGCCACCACAGAGCGGCGAGGGCCGCCACACACGGGAAGAAATCTACAATGGGGGATGACGCCTCCAGTGCTGTGGTACGGGATACTCAAACCACTAACACTAAAGCCAGTGGTGCTGAGTTGGTTAATTCAGATGAAGACAAGCTGGTAGACACCGCAGAGAAGAATGCGCTTAAGGTGGAGAACGGAACCAACAATTCCAATGAAACGAATTCCAATTAATGCCAATGCCACAGAAGGCAACGATTATGTGAATGCAGAAGCCGGTGGGGAGAACCTCGAAACCAAGCAATCTGAGGTAGAGAATGAGTCTCAAATAACTCTTATCTGACAATCAGTCAGAAGTGAAAAATGATACTACAACAGAAACTGCACAAGGTCCTGCTTTGCCCCTTTTGAATGAAACAGACATCAACTCATCCCAAACTCAAGAGAAAAAATCAGTGGCATTGGCTTCCAATGAAGGAAATTTCAATCAGCAAATATTGTACAAGAGCAGCCTGAAAACAATAGCATAGCCACTGAGGTACAACAATCTAGTCTGTCCACAACAACTGACAATGCCGACTCGACAGGTGGAGCGACAAGTTCTTTGGCTGACTCCGAGGAATAGCCTGCGACGTCTAATGCCACACAGCAAGGCAACCGTAAATGAAACCGACGATTAAGATCCTAGCGAGAAGCCTGAGACAAACGCGGGGACTGAGGAATCAGATGACAATGCGACAACGGGTGACAGTGGAGATGAAGTTCTAACCGTTCCGGTTGATTCTAGTGAATCTACTACCCCACTAGACGTAGAGCAGGAGTCCCGAACCGATCTTGGTACCTTGCCGAAGATTCAGAATGAAGGGACAAACGACGAAGATGTAGCCGCGGAGTGACAACATCTAATAAGGAAATGGTTGTAAAGTCTGCTTCTTGTTTATGTTGTTTTAATTTATAGTTATGGTTCTACTTTCACTCTATATTTTCACGAAGGTGACCAAACAAATATGTAAGATTTTTGCCTTGTACCGTCTATAACTGTTTCACGTTAGATTTTCTGTTTAAGGATGAACGCTTGTTTTGATGCCTTTCACCTTGAAAGAGAGGTTTTATCTTAACACATTGCACTTGTTGGTCATTAGTTCCAGATTTGTCAAGGCATTCCTCACTAGGAAATAAGTGAACAAATCTTACAAGGCCATGACTGGTTTGAATTTATTCAACGAACTTGAAAAATAGAAAACATGGACAAAAAATCAACAAAAAGAAGAAAAACTGTGATTGAGCTGTTCAGAAAAACTGCTTGCACTAACTGTTTTATTCACTGTGGCATTTCAATTAGAAATGATTAACAACTCTTACAATAACATTACAAAAAATTGTTGTCGACGCTAACATCCACTTCTAGCACCCAGTTTAAGTTAGACAGCGAAACAGATGAAGAAACTAATGAAACACAAAATTTTATCTATCGGCAAATCACTACAAAAAAACAACAGATCGAAACGGAAATTTCCGTCTCTCGATTTGCATAAATTCCGTCTCTAATTCAATTATGCAACGAACAGAGACGGAATCTATTCCGTCTCTAAAATCGTCGTTCTTGATTCAATCAAGCAATGGAAATGTGTTTCCATTCTTGATTAGAGATGGATTAGAGGCGAATTTAGAAGCGAACGAGACGAACAGAAATGGAAATTCTTCTAAAGGGTACAATTGTAATTGCATTCCGTCTACGATCCGTCTCGATTAGCAACGGATCGAGCGAAATTATTGCATTCCGTCTCGATCCGTCTCGATTAGCAACGGATCGAGGCGGAATTATTGTATTCTATCTCGATCCGTCTCGATTAGCAATGGATCAGAGACGGAATTTTGGGTTCCGTCTTTGATCCGTCTCGATTAGCAACAGATCAGAGACGGAATACAATAATTCCGTCTCGATCCATTGATTCATGCATCTATTCATCGAAAATTAGAGACGGAATAGCAACAGAATCTCGAATTTCGTTGCTAATCCGTCTCAATTCCCCTGTGTTTAGGTCCGTCTCATATATATATATAGGTCTCAATCCAAGCACATTTAACTTCGCCAATATATAATACAAATCATAGCTAAATAATATATTGATATTGCACGGTTTATATAAACTTAACATATCCTTAAAATTATCTTTTCTCAATCTATTGTACACGAAACAACAAAAACAATCTAACAAGTTTCTATTTCGTATCTTTCTACTAAAGTAAAAGCAAAAATTGTTCCAAAATGAAAAAAAAAAAATTGATGAAGAAGTGTTCGAGATTATATAAAGTTGATTGTGCTTCAAAAAATACTTGACTTCGTACAAAACACACGAAAAAAGATCAAAAAGAAAAAAATCACTAAATTATACAAACAATAATAGGAATATAAACAATATTATGGGAGAACTACGTATCATCGCAAGCACAAGTGTATGAGCCAAACACAACATAAATAAAGTAATAAAGAAAAAGAAATTCATCATTATCCAGAAGGAACATGGTGTTAATTAGCAAATTATCTCTCGCTCCAAACAATGACATGAAATTTAGTTCTAGATTAACACAAACAAGAGTCAATTGTAATGAAGAATGGTTGATGATGGTAGTAATGCAACAAAAAATATTCAAAAGAATCAATAGCTAGAAGAAAGTTAAGATAATTGAATAAAAGATAATATCAAACTCAGGACTAAACCACAAGGACTAGGGTCGTCCTTAAACATGAACCAAATGTTTGTGAAAGTAAAAAAAAAGTTAAGCTCCTCCCAATAAACATTGAAGCATTCTAAAGAGTAAATCTAAATCTTTTATCATTTTCATCACTATATACTTACCAAATATACGCAAACATATGAATATAAAAACAAGCAAACCAACTCGAAATCAATAGATTTACATATATTTAATGGAATTTTTAAAATTCTCGAACAACAATCCAATGAAACAAAAAGAAGTATCAATCTAAATATGCACAAAAAGAAGTGTAAATCTAAAAGTCATGCGAACAAGCTGCTAAAATTATCTACAAAAGCAAAAGTATAATCTCAAAAGTTACACAAACAACAAGAAAACTACCTATGTATCACCAAGGTGCTCATCTCTCGTAAGCCACTCTTGCGTCTCTCGCTTACAATGGATGTTCCTCAAGTTGAATAAATAATATAAATACGGTTATAGACCTAGAAAAGAAAATTGATCCGAATGTTCGTGCACATTCAAAAGCAAGTTTATAACCAAGTTCGACAAAGGAAAACTCAACTTTCAATCGATGCGAATGATAGAATCATAGAACAAACAACCAGTTCAACAAATGAAAACAATATCCTAAACCTAAATGTGGCAAGGATGTGATGTACCCCTCTAAGTTCTCCTTGTATCCTTCCCAGGGCCTCATAAAATCTTCCTCCTAAAAAATAAGTCCGAAATCATTATGCCAACCTGCAAGCCTTTGAAAGGGAGGTTTACTCAGAATACATGAGAATTTTGTTATTGAAATCTCGAACTTCAATTCAAAAAGAGTAGTTCAAATTTAAGAATGGGAAGGGAAAAAACTTGAAGGAGGAGAACTTACGCCTTGGTTGTGTTTTTTTCCTAAAATTTTGAATTCAAATTCTTCGATGTCGCAATTCTTCTAGCCATTTTGCTTCTGTAAGTCCAGCTCAAGAATTGTTGCAAACCTAGCATGAGTAGACGTATGGAGGCAAAATTATATGAACCCAGTGATCTATGCATTGGTAGAAATTCTTTCCTAAAAACATTAAAACTAGCAAATCGCCCAGAGATATGGAAAAATTTGTGAGTTTACATGTCACACTTGCATTTGTTAAGGACAAGCTGTTCGGGATTTCTTTGATAATGATAACTAGAAAATCAAATTGCATCTTCAAAATATAAGTCCAATGGGTAGCTTACAATAACTTCCTAGTCTCCCTTGTTTTTATGCTAAAAGAAATTACTCGTCTTTGTTGATCTAAATTCAACACATCCAATTGATTTGCGATCAAGGGCAACTATAACTATTTTACTATGGACAACTAAATTACTCCTAAAATTAACGAGTAATAGAATCGGATATTAAATATTAAAAAAAATGCTACCTATTTACCTCATAGTGATGCAAAGAATCGCAATAGAACCAACACAGATCTGTGGCGATTCTTTGCAGCAGAAGAAACCCGCCTCGCTCCAATTCTTTGGGACAAGAGCTCCTAAAGTCGGTGCTAAGGCAAGTAAACCCTGCAGAAGCAATTGGAGCGGCTAGACTGTCAGGGGATGGGATTTCATTAAGATTCAATTTCAAAAAATCGAAACCAAAATTTGTTTCCAATATGGATTAATGAAGAAAATGGAGAACGTCTTTACAAATAAAATCATTCAAAAGTCAATAATCGAGTAAAACGTAATTCAAATCATTCTCTCAAAGATGAAACCAAAGTTGAACTTTGAATGTTTCATATTGCTTTTTCCAGTTATCTTTCCAATTCTAGAAGAAGAAGGATGGTAGACGAGAAAATTCAAAATTTGCCGCATGCATGAATAGATAGACAAAAACTTGATAGCCTTCAATATATGCTCTCACTAGTTTGTATCAATTTTACATTGTCACTTCACTTGTCACATTTACGGATTTTTTCTAGTTGCTAACATTTACAAGACTACTCAGCATAACGAGAATGGCTCGGGTTAGCAAACTTAGAATCTTGTGCTTTAAGTGAAGTCCGGGAGGATGGCAGCTTCCTAATTCATATATTTCAAATAATATTTCCTTTGCTAGAATATCACACTCACAAGATGCCTTCAGGGACGAACACAATCAAAAGTTGGGTAGCAAAGGAAAACTAAAGATGGAAAGAGCATTTTAAGCTCAGTGGAATTTGTGGCATTCCATGTTACACCTTATCATTACTTACCATATAATTTAGAATAAACTTTTGCAATCACAAGCAAAACCAACACAATTTGCAGCACTGTTAAGTTCTGAATACGATGTATATCTCATTCGGGAAGAAATTAAAAACAATATTTGGTCATTAAAAATGCAACAACTCTTACTACTTAATGGGACAAGTTGCTATTCAATCTTGATACAACAAAGTTTTAACTCTGTTACATTTCAACTTGTATAATAACTTTTAGATTGACGTACGAGAGTAGCCACTATGATGAATAAAATCAAAGTTTATGTTTATAAGAGACAGTTTAAATAGTATAAAATTACTTGTTACCACAATTTAGAAGGCCTCAGGGAAATGTCCCAAGTCTCACATTGAAAATACTTCATGAATTCTTCATATGAGAACAACACACGATAAGCCATTCAACAAATAAAATAGTTGTGAATTGGATCTTGGTAAAATATAAGAAGCCCAAATTATCACATTCTTGCAAGCGTGTATGGAATCAATAATTTTGTTGATAACACTAGGTTCAGATTTGAGAAGCTGTTTCAAAAACAAACATACGAAATATATAAAATGTGTACTTGTAAATTTACATGACAATCAGATACACCACTTTTTCTTTAATAATTCAAGAGTTGAATACTAATGTACATCAATTTATCAGCGCAATAAACCAAACCATCAATTTCTCACAAACCCCAGAAATCATATCAATCAGACATTATGACCCTAATTCAAATAACCCCAGTTGAAACAACCAAACATCAAAACATCCAAAAACCAAAAATTTAGGGTTTGGGAGAGAGATTTCCGAGGCTTAGGGCTTCCGAGGCTCCATTTTGCGGTGACGGGTTAGGGTGCGGCGAACAACGACGACGACTTAGGGCTTCCGAGGCTCCAATATCGGTGAGACGACGCGCGAGCAGATTGACGGCCTCGTCGCACCTTAATCGCAGCGACGACAAAGATTTAGGGTTTGGGAGAGAGGTTTTGGTGAGAGAGAGAGAGGGTTGACGGTGAGTGAGATCCGGTGAGAGAGCGGTGAGAAAGAGAGATAAGAGAGCGGTGAGAGAGAGGTGAGAGAGTGAGAGCAAAAGCTGCGAGAGAGAGAGAGAGAGAAGCGACGATGGTGAGAGAGAGAGAGAGAAGCGATGACGAGAGAGAGAGAGAGAGAGCGGTGACGGCGAGAGAGAGCGGTGAGAGCGATGACGGTGAGGTTTGTTGAGAGAGAGAGAGAGCGGTGAGGGAGAGATGTTTGTCGAGAGAGAGAGAGAGAGCGGTGAGGTGAGGGAGAGAGGTTTGTCGAGAGAGAGAGAGCGGTGAGGAAAAGAGATTTTAGGGAGAGAGAGAGTTTTGTGGTTGGTCTCCATTTTTGGGTATCTAGATCGAAGCACACGAATCTCGAGACGTAATGGACGGTTGTAAAAAAAAAGTTTTGGTGGGAATGTTGGCGCCATTATTTAGAGACGGAATTAAATTTCGTCTCTATTTTCGTCTCTGATCTCTCTCTATTCCGTCTCTCGAATTAGTCGTAGTCTTAATTCCGTCTCTAACCACTTTTTCTTAGCAACGGAACTTAATTCCGTTTCTAAATATCATGTTTCTTGTAGTGAAATGACAGATCTTTCGATTGTTGATCATCAACCTCGATGGTGCTCGAGTGAGGATGCATTGTGCCAATGTTGAATGTGTCGGGATATTTATGGCTATTTCTTTGGTGTAAGTTATATGCGTGATATGTTTATGCTACATATCGAATAGAATCATTAGTTCAAAGTTTATCTACCATGTAATTCTGATATGATGTAATGAACTTTTCATAAATTAGTGGTTCAAATCGCAAGATACCATTATTTATGCATATAATGTTTGAGATTTCATGGATTAAATGATCTGATTATTTTGAAAATGGCGGGGGATTGTTGGACATTTTCAAAAGAAATATTTAGTCCCACATTGGTTAGAAACTTCAAGTTTAAAGAGTATATATATATACTCTTGCACTACTACAACGTATGTAAAATAAAAATACAAGTGCTATGCAAAGTAAGCCTGGCGCGCGGCGCATTTTAGGCGCTTTTATAGGCGCACGAGGCACGTGCGCGCGTGTGTATCTGTGTGCGAGCTAACCATGGGTAAAACTTTTTACTATTAATTTTTTACCATTTTCGAAATTACAATGTGGGTAGTTATTAGATTGACCCACTCAAGCATTAAATGGGCGGTTAATAAACCCATTCAAGACTTGGTGAAAGTGGGAGCGATTGAAATCGATCCACCACTCCACTACCCCACTTTCTCTCTAACTGGTCTTAACCGGTGGTCTATAAGAGAAGTGGTTTGGGGAGGAAGAGATCATCTCAAAATTAACCAACATTAGCTCCTGTTTTCATCTTTCACTACTGCAAAGTGAAAGTTGAGTTTGCTTCATCGTATCCTTTAGGATATTTGCTGACTCTTGCAGTGTAGAGAGCAAAAATTCATTTAGGAAAGTGGCGGTGTTACACGCTTTGAAGTCATTGCAAATCCTGGTCTAACATTCTAAAGGAACTTTTTGTTGTTGCAATGACTTCGTCAATCAAAGAGTTGTCATCTAACATTGTGAAGTTGGATTGCTTCGATGGAGGCAATTGCTTGAGGTGGCGTAAGCGAGTACATTTTCGATCGGTGGCGCTTCATCTAGTGTATGTTTGGATACACCAAAGCTGTGGAGTTCGATGATGAAGCGTCGAAAGCAGATCGGGAAGAGGCGAAATGGGAGACGGATGAACACACTCGCCATGACGTCCCTCTCGCCAAGATGCGTGGGAGAAACTGGAGGCAATGTACAATAAGGAGGATGCAGCAAGTAAGAAATTCCTCATATTAAAGTTAAATAATTTTAAAATGGTTGATAAAAGGTCTGTTATGGAGCAATTTCGTAAAATTGAGAGGATTAGAAATAATTTCTCTCAACACAATTTTGTCATGGATGAAACAATTATTGTATCTTCTATTATTGATAAACTACCCTCATCTTGGAAGGAGTTCAAACGAGCTCTTAAGCATAAAAAAGATGATATAACTCTTGATGAACTAGCTAACCATCATCGTGTGGAAGAGGATTGTCGCATGTAGGAAAATGAAAAAGAGCAGAATGCTCAGGAAATCTCAAAGGTGCATGTGATGGAGGTAGCAAAGTTCAAAAAGCCCCTGCTTGAATAGACCTAACAAGCCTAGTGGTTTCAAAAAGCCAAGCTGGTTGGGAAAATCGAACAACGAGAATCAAAGGAAGCGAGAAAGTCACTTGTTGGTTCTACGGGAAAGATGGTCACTTCAAGTCCGAATGTTATTATTGGAAGAGGAAGCAAGGAAAACATCATGCTTCCTCCAGATCGCAAAAGGTACATGAAACGACAATGATGATCTCATTGCTATGATTTCTGAAATCAACGTCGTTGAAAATGACATGACTTGGTGGGTTGATTCTGGTGCTACTCGACACGTCTGCAAGAACAAGAGGTTCTTCAAGACCATGGAGGCAGTAGATGAAAATATTGTCTTGTACATGGGAAATGATGCTACTATCCCTGTTAAAGGCATAGGTAGTGTTGATCTGAAGTTTACTTCTGACAAAATTGTAACACTCACTAATGTGTATTATGCACCGAAGTGAGGACAAATACGGTGTCGAGTAGTCTTTTGAATAAGTTTGGTTTTAGGCTTGTATTTGAAGCTGACAAATTTGTACTCTCCAATGGAGGGGTATATGTAGGGAAAGGTTATGCTTATGAGGGCATGTTTAAGCTCAATGTAATCGCTTTATCTAATAAGAATATTGTTTTTGCGTATCTTGTTGAGTCTCTTTCATTTTTATGGCATCATAGATTAGGACATGTTCATTTCAGAAAATTATATGATATGGTAAATTTGGAGTTACTGCCTTATTTTGATAAATATGAAGGAAGTTGCTATGCATGCATGAAAACAAGAATAACTAGAAATTCATTTCCTAATGTTGAAAGAAATTCAAAGTTGCTTGATTGAATACATTCTGATGTATGTGACATGCATAATACCCCATCAATAGGAGGCAATAAATATTTTATAACATTTATTGATGATTATAGCAAGTTATATTATGTTTATTTGTTGCATTCCAAAGACGAGGCAATGGTTAAGTTTCATGCCTATAAGGCAGAAACTGAATTGCAATGTGAGACCTTTATAAAATGTTTAAGGTCTGATAGGGGAGGAGAGTACTATGATCCAAAGTACTTTGAACCCACTGGAATAGTCCATGAGACTACTGGCCCTTATACACCACAACAAAATGGTGTGGCTGACCGTAAAAATCGTGTTTTAACCGAAATGGTTAATGCTATGTTATCAAACTCTAGTTTGAGCAGTGGATTTTGGGGAGAGGCACTGTTGACTATATGCCATATTTTGAACAGAATTCTATAAAAGAGGAATAAGGTCACCCCATATGAGCTTTGGAATAAGCGAAAACCAAATCTTAGTTATTTAAGAGTTTTTGGTGTAGAAGCGATAGTAAAAGTACATGAACCCCAAAAGAGGAAATTTGGTGAAAGGGGAGTGGAGTGCATATTTATTGGATATGCACAATACTATAAGGCATATAGGTTCATGGTAATTGAGCCTAATAACTCGATTTCAATAAACACCGTAATTGAATCAAGGGATGCAATCTTTGATAAGACAAGATTTAAATATGTTCCCAAAAGTATTCTGAAGAAAACCAAAAAGGGAAGGAAGTCATAGAAATTGAAAATGACAAAGAAATAGTAGAAGTTCCTGAACTTCGAATGAGCAAACGAGCTCGAAAAATTAAGTCATTTAGTTCTGATTTCTATACATTCCTAGTTGAAGGAAGTAGAGAAACAATAACTAGACAAGTTTCGTATTGTTTAAATACGGAGGCTGATCCTCAAACAGTAGAGGAGGCGATGAAAGAAAGAGATGCAGCTTTCTAGAAAGAGGCATTAAATGATGAGATGGATTCAATAATGGGAAATAACACTTGGGAGCTAGTTGATCTACCTCCTTGGTGTACACCCATTAAATGCAAATTTCTTTTCAAAAGGAAAAGAAGAAATGATGGATCCATTGAAAAACACAAAGTGAGACTGGTTGCTAAGGGTTTCACCCAAAAGCATGGAATAGACTATTTCGATACCTATTCACAAGTAGCTAGAATTGCTACTATCAGATTGCTTATTGCAATTGCAAGTATAAACAAGCTGGTTATCCACCAAATGGACGTTAAAACAGCGTTCCTACATGGAGAATTGGATGAGGAAATATACATGGAACAACCTGAAGGGTTTATTGTGAAGGCCATACCCCCCATCTTACTCTGTAAGACATATACATCTTCTATGTCCCCCCTCATATATGTAGTTCCAGCCATATGCCAGGGGTTTAAGCCCACCGCGAAACGCATGGATCACCACATATATGGGCATAGTAATTTCACCTCCCACGGTTCGAAACCAAGTCCTGGAGGCTAAAGACATTGATTTTGGCAAACCGTGTACCATTGAGCTAGTCTAGCTCAATATCCCTAAATGTCCCTAATCGATCATTATACTAGGAACTATAATGAATTAAGACTAGTGTGAGTCTTGATTGATGATCATATGATGATTATACGTATAGGGATACGAATCAAGATCATGAGTACTTGTTAGGGAACAAAGAAATCTTGGACCAGGCCGCTATGAGAACATCACATGGATTAAGTCATAGTTGTTTCTCATGATAGGTATATTTTTCGATCCTCGACTTGAGATCACGAGAGACTTCAACATTAGGAACATTATGATTTGACACTATCAAACGTTGTCTTTAACCAGGACGATTATAAAGGTTGTGATTGGTTCTTGTGTGAGCAATGTGATGAAGTTGTGTAATCGAGATAGAATTTGTCACTCTCATATAAAAAGAGATATCTTGTGGATCCTCGATGTGTTAGACTGTTAAAAGGCCTAGTCTAAGTGAATCGATATTGATCAATGTCACTTGGATGTTTTCAGTCTACCTAGATATCGAGACTAGTACGATTGAACATGTTGGATGACAATTCCATGCCTTATGTTTGATCAAAAGGATATAGTGTGACAAAAGGATGTTATATACACTATTGATTAGGTTGTATCGATTTGATATTCGTACAACTTGGGTAGTAATGATGTCTTTCTAGAGGCCGCTTATGAATTGTATACCAAAATGTGTTTTGGTACACGCCAATGTTGTATGAGCCTATTGGGTCGCACACTAAGAATGGTTTTGCGAGATTTTAAGATGGTTCGAAAAATGAATTTTATATGATAAGATTCATGAAAGAAACGTCCTTGTGGTGTATTACACTTATACTTCTTTAAGTAGGGGTATATGTGTAATTTACTTAACCGTCTATATATAAGGGTTGTATAAATAGACGCTTTAAGTTAGAATACACGTACGAAAGATTAAAAGGCCCAAACTCTATTTTCGTTTAAGAAACGACTTAGGGTTTTTTGGTATGCTATGGATCGTTTTGGAGAGAAACAAAAGGTTTGGTATTCTCTCGAAGCTAGCACTTCAAATCTCGGCCGTCGTTTGTGTGTGGACTCTTGTTAGAGGCGTTCGTCGTTGGCGGCGCCTTAGAGATCGATCAACCTTCGAGAAAGTATATTGCGGCGAGGTATGATTAAGTTTTTCATGGTTTAAACGTTTTTAATGGAATTAGATTCGGATCTGTTGGGGTTTTTGTCAAAATTATTTTGTAATCTCTGCTGCGCATGAACCCCAAAACCCAACACTGATGTCATACTCGAAATTCAGACTGTAAGAGATGAGGGGAGTATTACTCTAACTCAATCTCATTATATTGAGAAAGTCCTCAATAGATTCAATCATTTGAATTGTGCTCCTATTTCCACCCTACTAGATTCAAGTATTGAGCTAGTGAAAAATACATGCAATCCAATTTCACAACTGGAGTATTCTAGATTAATTGATGCTTAATGTATGCAATGACATGCACTAGGCCGAATATTGCCTTGGCAGTAGGCAAGTTGAGCAGATTTACAATTAACCCAAGTGAGTTGCATTGGTTTGCAATTCGAAGAGTTTTGAAATATCTGAAGAAAACAATTAACTATGGTTTTATGCTATAGTGAATATCTTTCAATCTTAAAAGGGTTTTCATATGCAAGTTGGATTGTGAAAGATCAAAATCATGCATCCACAAGTGGGTGGATTTTCACACTTCTTGGAGATGCAATCTCGTGGGCTTCAAAGATGCAAACTTTAATGGTGGTTCTAACATGGAATTAGAGTTTATTGCGGCGCCTCGGCTTCAAAAGATCTTTGAATGGCTACGTGAATTATTACATGAGATACCATTGTGGCCTAAACAGTAGCTCTAATCTCTATCTATTGTGATAATGAGGCTACATTGGCAAGGGCTTATAGCCAAGTGTACAATGGTAAATCCGGACATATTGGTGAGACACGGTTGTGTCGAGAGAATTGATAACAAGTAGAGTTATCACGATTGACTATGTGAGATCTAGTCAAACCTTGGCGAGATCCCCTTACTAAAGGATTGTCAAGAGACTTGGTGAATAAAACATCGAGGGGATGAGCCTCAAGCCTATGATTTTAAAGTCACCAACATTGGAAAGCTGTTGAGTCGTTAATTATGTAATATTATATATAGGTTATTTATATATTTTTATTGTCAAGTCTCCAAAATACTAGCCTAATTGCGTTTATTTATTATCTTCAGGGTTATTGGAGTGCGCGGTTAAACCCGAGGCGAAAAACTACGCAAAATCGAGTATTCATATGCCTGGATCCGTTTTACATCGAAAGTCGCGCTAGCGCGCATCTCGAGGAAAATTTGGCGGGCCCACACGTGTCATGGTGATTGAAGAAGATCAAGTGGAGCATGAATTGATGGCGTTGATGCATTAATGCACCATTATGTTTTGGTTTATAATATATAGGAATATATATTTATATAGAATAGATATTATATAGATAGATATAAAAGATTTGATAGTTACAAAATAGAAGGGGAGAGATACGACGTCGCTCTTTTGGGCGATTCTTTTCTCGTTTTGGGCTCTCTGCGCCGAACTCCTCTCCCCATTCTATTTTCCATTTTTCTTTGTTCTTCGTGTTCTTTGATGCGAGGCTAAAATCTCTAGCCTAGGCAAGATTGCGAGGAGGTTCGATTTGTGCATATCAATGGATTTGTGAGATTTATATATTTTAATTTCGAGTCTTTTCATTATTATTTTATTTTCTTTGGTATTGTTTGAACAATCAAAGTTAAACACTTGTTTAAACTTTGATTTATCACTTGATGTGTGTCGTAAGCCTACTTGTGCGATAAGACCACGTAGTGGCATTCGACCATACCGATTGATTAGACCCTTTTGGGACCTAGGTTGAATACCATAGGGATCTAGGCTAAATCGGACACACTAGTGATCCGGTTATCTAGGTGTAGTGCCTTCACGAAGCTCAATGCGGTCAACACAAGTAAACATAATTCACTTGAATATATGATTATGTGTTTGATTAGGGAAGTAGTCTTTGTCGTACCTTGGCTATCGAGATTTGGAAGTGCGAGGAACCGTGTGCGTCACCGGGTTTATAGCTACACTATGATATTTTGATTTGCATACTTTACATAAATCGACGACCAAATCCAATCTTTTACCGAACTGAACTTGTATGTCTTGACCTAGGTATTTTTATTAATTATTTTATTTTCAATTTTATCTCCTTTGCTTTAATTATTTTATGATTAGATAATTAAATCATTCTCTCTTAAACCCCGATTTCTCTTTTTGTTATTGTTGACCTTAGAAAGATTATCAATCCATGTGGGATCGACCCTTTGCCACTATTCTACAAAATAGTTGGTTTAGGTAAATTTTAAATTTTATTGATGCGTTCGGCGCGCGTCAATTTTGGCGCCGTTCGGGGATTGATTTTTTTCTTTCTTTGGTTATTTATTTTTTATTTATTTTTTATTTTTTATTTTTTTGTATCTTGTCCTTTGCTCTTAACATGTATGCGAGCAACACCGCGATGGCCTCTTATCCCCACAATTATGGTCGATTCGAAGACTCACATTATTATAATGTGAATAGGGTAGGTATGTTATATAATGAACATCAATTTTCTAACATGCATTCTTTTGTGCAACAGTCGAGGTTTGTGAAATTTGTGAAGATTATTTTCATTCCACATATGATTGTCCGTATTATCCAAAGTATGAGAATTATCACTATCCTAGCTATGCATCGCCGCAACCCGATTTTTTTGGGCTTATGTCAAGTCCACAGATTCCTCAACAAAGCACTTCTTTAGAAGATATGATGAAAAAATTACTAGATGATCAACGAGCGGTTTCACGAAAAGCTTGACAATTTTCGCGTGAGTTTCCAAGCTTGCAAAACTTGGAAAATCAATTTATTCAAGTGAACACCACACTCCGAGAATATGCTTGACGAGAAAGAGTTGTGTAATACACAACCAACTTCTTACTCGAGAGGAGAATGTGGACGTTGATACGTTGAGTAATCTTTGAGGAGAATGTTGATACACCGGTGGAGAACTGCGGTGCGAAACAACGCAAGGATTTGAAGTCCTTCAAATTGAGCCGGACATGCCCATTGCACCGAATGATGATGATGACGTCGCGTTAGAAATTGGAGTCATTTCGGAACGGCCGGAAGAGCGCGCAGACGAGAGAGCAAGGAAGACCAATCTCTGGTGTTGGTGAAACCACCCACCCTCTCATGCATATTTGTTAAACCTTATACGGGGGTGAAAGTAAAGGAGCGTTTGCGTATTTTCTACACTGCCGACACCCTTGTGTTGGATGACCATGACTCGATTCTTTTGTGTTAGAGGTCCTGAATGAGCTCCCGATTCTAAAGGAGGGTGTGCATGCTGCATTGCCCAACTATGGTGATGCGCCATTTATTGTTGACATCTCTAAAGAAGAGGGCATCACGTGATGAATCACAATAAGTCTAGCCAAAGACTTAAAAGAAAGACGCTTTTTGGGAGGCAAACTTGTACTTTGTTTTTATTTTTATTGCATTTATTTCAATTTTAATTTAGTTTTAGTTTTTTTTTATGTTTAATAAAGCCCTAACTTGGTCTCTTGGATTTTTACAGGTGTAATGAATGCTTGATGAACATTGATGGCACTAGACCACTCCCTGAGCTTTGTTAGGTTTGACTATGGATTACATTATTTTTGGAGTAATTTGAGCATATTATTTGTTAGGAATTAACATATTATTAGAGTTTTAGGTGTTTTGAGACTTGGTTGGGACATATCCAACTTAAGTCGCCACATTAGTGGCGGGTCTATAAGTAGACCCAAAACTCTAAACGTCATTCCATCATCTTGTTGACTTCACCCGTAGTTGAAAGACTCGGGCTCGCAAGATTTGATAGGAATCATTTGAGTTAACTCTCATGCTTATTAGTTCTTGCTCTTATTATGATAATTTTATTTTATAGTTTCCTTAGTCACCTAGACTTGCGAGATTTGAGCATTCGCTAGTTTTTGGAGACTTTTGTTATGCGTGCACTTGTATCATCTTCTTATTTTATCCATACTCTTTTTCACCACTATTTTTGTCTTTTTGTTACATGGATTCTTTGACTTGTTTTGAACATTGAGGACAATGTTCAGAATAAGTTTGGGGGTACTTTAGGATTTGTGGATTGAGTTGGATGGACTTATTTACGAAAGATCGCAGGTGAGATCGTTTAAAATTTTTCAATTATATGCGGTTACATGTGGTTGACGGATGGTATTGGTGGTGTTTGATATCTCTTATTCATTCATTTCTTCCATTTCTTTTTCCTCCATACTCATCTATCTCACTTCATTAGGAGTTGATACACTTTCATGCATGTATTTAGTATAGTTTTCATTATTATATTGTTTAGAGTCACCCGAAACTTTGTTTCATGCCTTTGGTTGTGGACGAGTACATTATGGTTGCCTTTTTGACTTGAAACTTATGAAAAAGTAGGTGAAATACTCACTCGAGTTCGTAGCTCAACATTTTTATGATTTCATGATTAAGGACTTAGTACGTTGGTTAAGCCTCGTGCTAGATACCAAAATGGGTAGACGATTGAAATTGTGCAAGTGATGAGACTTTAACCCACATCGGAGAATTTGCTTAATTATAGTGAAAGTAAGAAGGGCTAACAAGAGTTTTCTTAATATAGAGAGTCCCACAAGTTTCCACGGGAAATGGAGCAGGGACCGTATTATTTGAAAAAAACAATTTGGAGAAGAAAAAAATAGAGAGTAAACATATAAAATGGATAAAGACGGAAGTGTATGGAAACTCCTCAAATAAAAAGATTTAGCTCAAGTGCTTATAACTAGATTAAGTACAATTGTAAACTTGCGTGCTTGAATGTGTAGACCAAGAAAACCCGCGAGTAGTTGATGGCCTTTGTCTTGACGACTCTTTGTCTTTAAAGTGTGATCTTAATTGTGTTTGGGTTGCGGTTCTTGACATATCTTAACTCTGAAATTTCATGAGTGGCTTGTTAACTTGGCAACTATGTAAACCAAAGGAACTCCATGAATTCTGAATCGGGTATAGGATTAGTTGAGTTTGTACATATCTATATTATAAGTTTAGTTTATTTGCGTGTTTATCATTTACACCTTTACTCGGGACGTGCAAAGTCCTAAGTTTGGGGGTATTTGTTGAGTCGTTAATTATGTAATATTATATATAGGTTATTTATATATTTTTATTGTCAAGTCTCCAAAATACTAGCCTAATTGCATTTATTTATTATCTTCAGGGTTATTGGAGTGCGCGGTTAAATCCGGGGCGAAAAACTACGCAAAATTGAGTATTCATATGCCTGGATCCGTTTTACATCGAAAGTCGCGCTAGCGCGCATCTCGAGACAAATTTGGCGGGCCTACACGTGTTATGATATTTAAATGAAAGGCATGAGTTGGTTGGATTTGCATTATATATAAGAATATATATATATATATACACTAGTTTCAAGACGTGTTACGCACGATTCCCCCGCTCGCTCCGCTCGCGGGAATTAATTTCTAAGAATTTATTAACAAAATTTAAAATTGTAATTAAAATTTAAAAATTAGAAATACAAGTACCTTTTTTAGCTTATCAATATTATCTAATGTGATTGAGATAAGATGTGAATGAAAAAACAAGCTAATCATGCTAGTACATTACTTCCTCAAAAAAAGTGTATTGGATTGATGAGAATGAGTTCATGATTGATTTGAAGATAAAGATAAAACAAAAAAAAACGTATAGTGGATTGATAAGGAGTTCATTATTTCTAAGAATTTATTAACAAAATTTAAAATTGTAATTAAAATTTAAAAATTAGAAATACAAGTACCTTTTTTAGCTTATCAATACTCTCTAATGTGATTGATAAGGAATTAATTTCTAAGAATTTATTAACAAAATTTAAAATTGTAATTAAAATTTAAAAAT
Organism: Stephania yunnanensis; assembly: GCA_039657365.1. NCBI lineage: Eukaryota > Viridiplantae > Streptophyta > Magnoliopsida > Ranunculales > Menispermaceae > Stephania > Stephania yunnanensis. The sequence goes on along the minus strand of CM077585.1, from coordinate 31,745,516 downwards.
TAGAAATACAAATACATTTTTTAACTTATCAATATTCTCTAATGTGATTAAGATAAGATGTGAATGAAAAAACAAGCTAATCATGCTAGTACATTACTTCCTCAAAAAAAGTGTATTGGATTGATGAGAATGAGTTCATGATTGATTTGGAGATAAAGAAAAAAAAAACATATAGTGGATTGATAAGGAGTTAGAGTTTGATTTGGATACAAAAGAAAATGTTGATTTGGAGATAAAAAAAAGTATGGGCAAATAGGTAAATTTCATTACCACTCAAAAAATTTTGATTTGTGCTTTTATATATATGATATATATATATATATATAGAAAGATATTGCTATTGGAGATATGCATGAAAGAAAAGAAACATAGCAAGATATCTTGAGAAAAAATAGGAAGAGATCTTAGAGGAGGAGAACGCACAGAGACATATATATGGAGGACTTTTCTTATTGGACGGCTCCTCTCTGGCGGAACTCCTCTTCCCCATTCTTTTCTATTTGATTTTTCTTTGTTCTTTGTGTTCTTCAACTATGCGAGGCTAAAAACCTCTAGCCTAGACAAGACTGCGAGAGAGGTTCGACTGCGCATATCAATGGATTTGTGAGATTTATATATTTTAATTTCAGTGTTTTCATTAATATTTTATTTTCTTGGGTATTGTTTTAACAATCGAGGTTAAACACTAGTTTAAATCTTGATTTACGTGCCAGGAGGTCGAACGCACCCGTACTTGTGCAATAAGACCACATTAGTGGCATTCAACCATACCGATTGATTAGACCCTTTTGGGACCGGTTGAATACCATAGAGATATAGGCTAAATCGGACACATGAGTGATCGATTGTCTAGGTGTAGTGCCTTCACAAAGCCCATTGCGGTCAACACATTAAACCCAATTCACTTGAATTGTGGTTATGTGTTTGACTAGAGAAATAGTCACCGTCGTACCTTGGCTATCGAGATTAGGAAGTGCGAGGAACCGCGTGCGTCACTGGGTCTATAGCTACACTAAGATATTTTGATTTGCATACTTTACATAAATCGACGACCAAATCCAATATTTTACCGAATTGAACTTGTATGTCTTGACCTAGGTATTTTTATTAATTATTTTATTTTCAATTTTATCTCCTTTGCTTTAATTATTTTATGATTAGATAATTAATTCAATTCTCTATCAAACCCCGATTTCTCTTTACGTTATTTTTATTTACCTTAGAAAGATTAAGTACAATTGTAAACTTGCGTGCTTGAATGTGTAGACCAAGAAAACCCGCGAGTAGTTGATGGCCTTTGTCTTGACGACTTTTTGTCTTTAAAGTGTGATCTTAATTGTGTTTGGGTTGCGGTTCTTGACATATCTTAACTCTGAAATTTCATGAGTGGCTTGTTAACTTGGCAACTATGTAAACCAAAGGAACTCCATGAATTCTGAATCGGGTATAGGATTAGTTGAGTCTGTACATATCTATATTATAAGTCTAGTTTATTTGCGTGTTTATCATTTACACCTTTACTCGGGACGTGGAAAGTCCTAAGTTTGGGGGTATTCGTTGAGTCGTTAATTATGTAATATTATATATAGGTTATTTATATATTTTTATTGTCAAGTCTCTAAAATACTAGTCTAATTGTGTTTATTTATTATTTTTAGGGATTTGGAGTGCGCGATCGAAATCGAAGGCGAAAAGAGTGTGATCGGTGGCGAGTTGCATCAAAAAGCAAATTGCACGTATTTCGAGACATCATTGGTTGCATTGATAACGTGCTTAATTGAAGTGCATGGGCAGAAGACGTTCATTATTCGATCTAGCATAAATGAATTATATTGATGACATCAGCATGATGTCATAATAAAATAAAAACCCATTGGCAGTTGCAACTTGCAAGTGATGCATATGAGCTACATAAGAACAAAGCCTTTGATCTTCATCGATCCATGTGCTACACAAAGAAATCATGCTAACGGGTTGCCTAAAACAGAGGAACAAAAATAGAAACGGGGAGATACGTTAGGAAATGGGAGATCGAAAACAGTTTTTAAGGGAGGACTTTTCGCCTTGGACGGTTCCCCACAAGGCGGCCAGAGAGCCGAACTTCTCGTCCCCAATATTCTATTTTCCATTTTTTCTTTGTGTTCTTTGATGCGAGGCTAAAACCTTTAGCCAAGCAAGATCTATGAGGGAGGTTCGATTTGCGCATATCAATGAATTTGTGAGATTTATATATTTTAATTTCAGTCTTTTCATTAATATTTTATTTCATTTGGTATTATTTTAATAATCAAGGTTAAACATTTGTTCACATCTTGATTTATCACCAATGTGTCGTAAGCCTACTTGTGCAATAAGACCACACTAGTGGCAATTGACCCTACCGATTGATTAGACCCTTTTGGGACCGGTTGAATACCATAGGGATCTAGGCTAAATCGGAAACACTAGTGATCCGATTGTCTAGGTGTAGTGCCTTCGGGAAGCTCAATGCGGTCAACGCATTAAACCCAATTCACTTGAATTGTGGTTATGTGTTTGATTAGGGAAGTAGTCACCGTTGTACCTTGGCTATCGAGATTAGGAAGTGCGAGGAACCGCATACGTTACCGGGTCTATAGCTACACTAGGATATTTTGATTTGCATATTTTATATAAATCGAAGACCAAATCCAATCTTTTACCGAACCGAACTTGTATGTCTTGACCTAGGTATTTTTATTAATTATTTTATTTTCAATTTTATCTCCTTTGCTTTAATTATTTTATGATTAGATAATTAAATCATTTTCTATCAAACCCCGATTTCCCTTTTTGTTCTTTTTAAACCTTAGAAAGATTACCAATCCCCTGTGGGTTTGACCCTTTGCCACTATTCTACAAAATAGTTGGTTTAGGTAAATTTTAAATATTATTGACCCGTTCGTGTAGCGTCGAAACTTAACTCGATGCCTAACATTACGTTAAGTCTTGAGTTCAATGCGATCAAAGTTCATTATAAGTGTGTATTTGTGAACACTAAGATTTTAATAACCATCCCAAGGTTGTTAGTGCTCGATATCGCATGTAAAGAGAGGAGGTTGAGATGATATCTTAATAGTCTTCTAAAGGTGCTTAAATTGCGGGGTACTAGAATGAAGACTACCTATGTGGATGTGAAATGCGACCGCTTCAAGGAGTTCAAGGGCTTGGCTCCAAAGACATTCACGAGAAGATACGGGACACAAGGCCAATGTTGAATGTGTCAGGATATTTATGGCTATTTGTTGGTGTAAGTTATATGCGTGATATATTTATACTACATATCGAATAAAATCATTGGTTCAAAGTTTATCTACCATGTAATTTTGATATGATGTAATGAGCTTTTCACAAATTAGTGGTTCAAATCGCAAGATACCATTATTTATGCATATAATGTTTGAGATTTCATGGATTAAATGATCTGATTATTTTGAAAATGGCGGGGGATTGTTGGACATTTTCAAAAGAAATGTTTAGTCCCACATTAGTTAGAAACTTCAAGTTTAAAGAGTATATATATACTCTTGCATTACGATGTATGTAAAATAAAAATACAAGTGCTATGCAAAGTAAGCCACAAGCGCATTTTAGGCGCTTTTATAGGCGCACGAGGCACGCGCGCGTGTGTGTATCTGTGTGCGAGCTAACCATGGGTAAAACTTTTTACCATTAATTTTTTACCATTTTCGAAATTACAATGTGAGTAGTTATTAGATTGACCCACTTAAGCATTAAATAGACAGTTAATAAACTCATTCAAGACTTGACTGAGTGGGAGCAGTTGAAACTGCTCCACTGCTCCACTACCCCACATTCTCTCTAACTGGTCTTGACCAGTGGTTTATAAGAGAAGAGGTTTGGAGAGGAAGAAATCATCTCGAAATTAACCAACATTAACTCTTATTTTCATCTTTCACTACTGCAAAGTGACAGTTGAGTTTGTTTCATCGTATCCTTTATGATATTTGCTGACTCTTGCAGTATAGAGAACAAAAATTTCTTTATGAAAGTGGCAGTGTTATACGCTTTGAAGTCATTGCAAATTCCTCTCGTCTAACACGCTTGTGGTGAATCTTGAAAGACTGAACGAGCAATCGTTGGAGAGGCGCGAGAGATGAGCAACTCGCGCGAATCGCAGCGAAGGGCAGAGCTCGTATGAGCAGAGACATCGTCATTCGTTGCGTTGTCGCTGTTTTTGTTGAAGAATCGCTGTGAAGTCACGCTTCGGCTTTATCTCTCTCTTCTGCAACCCTCTCGCGCGCCCGTCGTTGATTCTCTGTTCTTGGGCCTGTTGGCCCGGACCGGCTCGTTTTTGGGCCCAAACGAGGCCCAATATCTGTTCTAGTTGGGTTGGGCTTTCTCATTTAAGGGTCCAACAATAGCAGAGCTCGGTTGCCATCAATATCGAGCGCCGGGGACACGGGAACAGAACATCTCTATATCGACGGTTCGTTCTTGGGCAATGATTTTTTGCTCGATTAACTCATTTGGATAAAATATTTATCAATTTAACACATCCACAAAAATATTTACCAATCTAACTCATTTACTTGTCACGTCACTTTGCCACTCACTGTCACCTCATTTTTTTTTTGGTCAAATACAAAAGATCACGTTTTGGTTAATTTTTTGTTTTGAGTTTTTTTTGTTACCAAAAAAAAAAAAAGTCGTGACTTGCGGTCACGACATTCTTTTCGAAGGAAGTCGTGACTTCCACTTGTTCCAAAATTCTTTTTTGTTCGGCGTTCTTTTTTTTTTTCTTTATGCTTTTGGTAGTTTACAAACAACTTCTAAGATATTTATACTCTAATTTCTTAAGTCTAATTTATGTTTATGAAGAAAATAAAAATGATCTTGACAAAGTTTAATATATCATATTATACATCATCTATCAAACAAGTAGAATCTCTAGCATCTATGCGATTTTATTTTTTTTCAATAAAAAAGAAAATCTTATATATCTGTTGGATTCTGATGCGTGCTTATTTTTATAAAGAAAATGGAAATGATTTTGACAAAGTTTAATCTATCATATTATACTTCATCTATCAAACAAGTAGAATATCTAGCATCTATGTGATTTTATCTTTTTCAATAAAAAAGAAAATCTTATATATCTGTTGGATTAGATGCATGCCCACGTTAGCTTAAACAAAAGCTTTCAAACTAGTCCACTAGTATATTCGTATTATTTATTTTTCTCTCAATACAAACTAGTCCCAAATTTGAAGTTACAATAGGTTTATGACCTTAATCTTTTACAACGAAAGCTTTAAAACTCGAGTAATTAGCAAAATTCATAAAATTCACGTTAGTCATGCAGGAAATTTCATTTGCTATAAATGAAGAACTTGGAAGTCAATCAAATGCTACAATAATCCTTAAGTTTATGAACAAGAGTTTCATCATGTATCTTCATAAGCTTGTAAATACATTGTTAATTAAGTTATACGTTCGCAAAGATACTATATTGTTCTTTCACATTGATCATTATCACGTTAGTAATACCATAACCAACTACAAAGCATTAATATAAACAAAAAGATGTCTTGTTATAGTTAAAAAAGTCATAGTTTGACCTCAAACAATGACTTCCAGTTCCACAACGTGTTCTCTTTACGACTTGTACATTACGATTTAAAGCCAATGGCACATTCGAAAGGCCCTTATCAGCACGCAACGGATTTTAAGCATCTTCTAGTTGAATTTCATATATATCATGCCTTCCACCATCATGCGTACTTGTAATCCCAGATAAATTCATCATTATTGGACTTGCATTAAAATGACGTGAAAATGTAGGTATCCTATCATATTGAAAGGCTTCCATAGTTTCGAATGTCATGTTGGGAGGTACTGATGCAGTATGTGGAGTCTCTAACTCGTTAAGAGGTGCGATGGAGTATAGAGTCTTGAAGTCGTTGAGAAGTATGGATGGAGTATACTTTGGAGTGTCATGCCTCGAATGTAACAATCCATTTTATTAATGTCGTTAATTATCTTGAATTTACAAACGTGGACGTCAGCTCAGATTTACGTGGACGTCGCGGTAGGCTAGGACACACAGAGACATAGGTATGATAGTTTATTGTGTGTTGGTTGTTTATTTGCGGTGCGATTTATTGAAATACATCGCATGTGTGTATATTGCATAACAATACATGTGAGATTGTGCGAACTATATTCGCCTCGATATGCGTGTTAAAGCGGGTACAAGGTAGTTGATGGGACCAAATATTAGGTTGGGGAAACTAAAACACACAAATTACATAAAAATTGGCCAAGTAACTAATATGGAATGGGTATTAAGTGGCTAGTGATGCGGTGGTGTGCGTATGTCGTGGTTCGGACGCGAACCAGGAGTCGAAATGCCCGAAAATGGCATTTGTGTGTTTAAAACACGGGCGAGTGTCCCAAACGTGTAACAATTCGGAGTTAATGAAGTGTTAGGTTGGAGTAAATGGAGGGATAAAGATGCACAAAGATGCGCATGTATGTGGAGATGTGCTTATAAGTCAACAAGACTTATCCCACCACCTTTTCTCTCACCACTCTCACTCACACACCCGAACCGGTGAGTGAGAAGAAGAAGAAGAAACGGAGAGGATGAGGAGGAGAAGAAGTCGGGAAGGAGAGAAAATAGGGTGGAAACGTCACGATCAAGGTGAGTCATAGTTAATTTTGTTGTGGGTTTGGTTATTTGGCCGAGAAGGGCCGGCCATGGAGGTCGAGGTTGAGGGTGGAGATGGCGGGGGCATCTTTCTGTCATCGATTCCCTTTGGGGTTGGGGTGGAGAGCAACCCCAACCCAAACAACAAGGAAGAAGAAAAAATTCATGATCGAACAAGAGAGCTGGTTCAATCGATGGGGTGCGCGCGCGTGCGCCCACCCACATGGTAAGCGGGCCAAAATTGGCTAGGGTCGGGTCAGGACCCAAACCAAACTAAAAAACGAGAGAAGAAAAGAAAGGAAAAAAATTAGGAAAAATTCCGGGAAAAATTGGGAAAACTCGAAAAAAAATTATATTTCAATAAAATAAATAGAAATTGATAAATTTCTATGAAGAAGAAAATATTTGAGAATGTCGGACACGACTTTTGCGGTTTTGCCTCGAAAAGCGCGAAATGGGCGATTTGGCCTAAAATTTTAGAAATTGATCATAAATTGTCATACTAAATCGAATTATTGATAAATGGACATAGGTGGACACAAGTGATCAATTGACGACCAAGGACTCAATGGACTTGGACTCGGGAATTGATTACGATGTATTGGAGTGCGTTGTGAGGTTTGTAAAACTTAATTGAAAAACTATGAGTATTTATTTCGCTTTGTATTTCCATTCAGTTTTAGTATTCCTTGTGGTCTTTATTACATCTATATTTTGTCATTGTTTGGACGGTTGATTGAGTCACTCATACCGGATTCTCCGTTGTGTGTCTATACATTTTAGACCATAGCATGTGTATCAGGAGTTCTCGGTGGATAACGACCCGAGCTAATGAACTGCTACATGTGTCGGTGCGTCATAGGTCTACGCCGACCACTGAGAGGTACCAAGTGATAGCTAGTTGGTTGCGCCCACTAGTGGGATCCTGTAAGAGTATTCCAAAGTATGGTTTAGTCTGACTGGAGCAGGCACATACATTTGCACTTTATTGTTATCTATGCATGCGATGCCTTATTTACGGTTATCTGTTACATTACGCATGTTTATTTAACATTATTTATTGAATTTCACTTGTTTATTTGAATGCTTAGAGGAGTTCCTTGGGATTTTACCGATTGGACTCGTCATCCATTTTCTTTCGTGATGATTGAGTGCGCATCCGAGTACAAGTATGGGTAAGGGGATCTTAGGCGTCTACCTCTCGATCGCCTATCGTCGAGGACTACTTGTGCTTGCGTTTTGTTTTGATATTTTGATTCTTTTGGGAAGCTGGGAGTATCATGACATTGGACATGGATACCTTATATGGTACAGTTGGCTACCTCTATGCGAGTAATATTCGGGTTTTTCCACAATATGATATATTTAATTGATTATTAATATTTCTTGCATTTAAGTACGACTTTCGTGAATATGCCATTTATACGCGTACACGCAAGTGGATACGAATTTCAAGACGAGAAAAAGGACGAGTGCAAGTGCCGTACACGTTTAGTAAGGCTAGCGAGGCAAGAAGTACACGGAGACACGTCACCCCGAGGCGGTGAGGCCGCCACGTTGCTATCGAGAGACAAAAGAGGAAGTCTAAGACAATAAAACTTAATCAATGAACTTAGATATGGAAACACGAAGTTTTGCCTTAGAACTTTAGTTGGGAAATGATATGAGGCGGGTAGAGTTAGAACTTATATGTGTGTTATATTTTCATTTTAATATATGATATACGTATATAACTCGAGATCGATCCGAATCACATTCTCGATGCAGATTATGGACGGACGATCTGGTGCGCCTTTTTAGACACGATAGACTAGCGATGTGGCTAGAGATGTCCCGGTTATGGTGAATGTGGAGGATAGACTCTCAGCCCAGGAGACACGAGATACCAGAGGTATTACGACTATTACGATAGCGAGCATGATTGGCGGCACTCACTTCAACTAGAGAGCCGATAGGCTGTGACCGTATCGGCGCGGGACATTGTTGTTCAGTGGTACCCCGGACACCGATTCGGGGTAGTGGCAGAGGCACCCACGAGAGACGACTACCGTAGTTGTCATTCCTTTGGAGACGTCGACTCTTACGGTTCCACTCATGACGACGGACAGGACTGCTATGCCACTTTGTTGGGGCATGTGCCCTAGGTCAATCCATTAGCTTGTCTTTATGAATACTTTTAATTAATAAAATAAAGAATTTCATTTGCTATTTATTATAATTAATTTACATGTTTACATTATAATAAGATCCATAGGTATTTGCAGAAATATCATAAATGTCCATAGTCGATCATTATACTGGGAACTATAATGAATTAAGACTAGTGTGAGTCTTGATTGATGATCATATGATGATTATACGTATAGGGATACGAATCAAGATCACGAGTACTTGTTAGGGAATAAAATCTTTGGGTGACCGCTATGAGAACATCACATAGATTAAGTCATAGTTGTTTCTCATGATAGGTATATTTTTCGGTCCTCGACTTGAGATTATCGAGAGACTTCAACATTAGGAACATAGTGATTTGACACAATCAAATGTTGTCTTTAACCTTAGGACGATTATAAAGGTTGTGATTGGTTATTGTGCGAGCAATGTGATGAAGTTGTGTAATCGAGATAGAATTTGTCCCTCTCATATAAAGAGAGATATCCAGTGGATCCTCGATGTGTTAGATCGTTAAAAGGCCTAGTCTAAGTGAATTGATATTGATCAATATCACTTGGATGTTTTCGATCTACCTAGAGATCGAGACTAGTACGATTGAACATGTTGGATGACAATTCCATACCTTATGTTTGATCAAAAGGATATCGTGTGACAAAATGATGTTGTATACATTATTGATTAGGTTGTATCGATTTGATATTCGTACAACTTGGGTAGTCATAATGTCTTGCCAGAGGCCGCTTATGACTTGTATACCCAAATGTGTTTTGGTACACTGTAGATGTTGTATGAGCCTATTGGGTCGCACACTAAGAATGGTTTTGCGAGATTTTAAGATGGTTGAGAAAAATGAATTTTATATGATAGAATTCATGACGAAACATCCTTGTCGTGTATTACACTTATACATCTTTAAGTAGGGGTATATGTGTAATTTACTTAATCGTCTATATACAAGGGTTGTATAAATAGACGCTTTAAGTTAGAACACATATATGATATTTTAGGGCCGAAACTCTATTTTTCATATAAAAACAAAACTCATCCTTATCTTTGTTCATTTGATCGTTCGAGAAGAAGATGAGGATGGTTTAGTTGATTCCGGATCAAAGAAGGTCATTCCATGAGCTAAATTCAACGAAGTTAAGGAGCTTAAATGGATTAGAAGTTAGCGATCATCACTTTGGTAAGTTTATTTTTCAAGTTTGTTGAGATTTGAATTCATAGTGATGATCAAAACTTGTTGAATTATGGTTGTCGTTGATTAATTAAGGTTTTCCAACTCATTAGAGGTCCTCCTTGATTGATGTTGATGAGTTTTAAGGTTGTTTGGATGTGGTTTCAGTCGAAGTGTGCTGGTGTTGCAGGTCTGGTGCTCATAGCGCTCTAGGCATTGGCCAAAACGCGCTACGCGTACCGAGAAAGATGACTGACATACAGATAACACGCTATCCATGTCAGGTAATGCATTATCGGACCCCAGAAATATGTATAAAGTTCAGTAGTGCAAATAGCACGCTAGCTCTGAGACAGCGCGCTATCCATACTCAGATTAGTACAAAACTGATTTGGATTTGGTGGTTTGTCGAGAGCTTTGGGTCTCGAGGTTCTAATTAGAGTATACTAGACCTAAATTGATAACAAATGATTGATGATAGGTTGATGAATGCGAGGAAACGTAAGATGATTTGAGATTTAAGGAATTTGAGAAACGAAGACTTAAAATCGAGGTAAGTACGGATTCACTTATTTATCAATATTGTCCGGCTACTTATAGCTCATGTAGTTGTTGGATTGAAATGGGGGATTATGTACACTGTGATAATTTTTCTTATGAACAAAAAACGGTGTCTAATGTGATCTACGAAAATAACTCCTCAGGGGTGAGACCAAGTTGTATAGTACTTGGGGTTGATCTTCTGTCTATACGTAACTCCTCTTGGTTTTTAGGTGATGTGGGTTACATATTTACTAGAGGGTTTAAGATAGAACTATTGGACATTAATCGATTGGCTAAACATCACATATGCGCGGTGTGATGGTTTAACACTCGTATTAATGGTGTCGGTGGGTAATCGACCATAGTTTTATAAATAAAATGGAGGTCACACTGTAATAGTCTAAAGACATTTGCTTTGCATCCGTTTATGTATTGAATTTATATGATTTCCATATTATTGTTAGATATCATTGGTGCATGTTGTTATTGCATGATATCCTTGAATATTATATGGAATGTTGATGATTAGTTTGAATCCCTACTTACTGAGCAAGTTGGAGTGCCCACCCCAATTAACATTACAGGTAGATCTGACGAGCGCTACGACTATGAGATGGAGAAGTTATATGAGTCTTGAACTTCTCTTCGATGTAATGACTTTCTCTAGTCTTGTATATCTCGTATTGAATGACGGTTTTGTAATATCACATAGGATGAGTGATTATATAACCGAGATTTATTCCGGTTTGTTTTTAATATTGTATATCTTATTTTGGTTATCAAAAAAGGTTTTAAATTTTTCTTTGAGTATATGATTTGTTTTATTTCGATAATCGATATAAAGTAGTGCTTATTAGGTGTAGATGGTTAGGTTTGTTGGCTATTGTTAAATCTGGTAAGGGTAATATAGGCTTAATTAGGGTTTGGTCGGGTATTGCCCTAATCGGGTTAGGGGATGCTACGGGCACATTCTTTCGCAAGAGGTACAATAGAGCATGCTCTCGGGAGATGATGCGAGATGGTACATGAAACCACTTTGTCATGAAATGCAGGAAATGAAGAATGAGGTGTAGGGCTCGGTTGTGGCAATTCAATTGGTGGCGCAAAGCGGTTGGTAGCAAAGACTCTACAACGCTCGAACGTGCCTTCATCGGCAACCTTGTGCATCACTATGCACTTTTCGAAGGTAAGGTTAATCAATTCCAGCGGGATGTGAAAGCGGACTTGCGAGAGGGAGATGATGCGGCTTAGAGCTTTGGTGGAAGAATTGAAGGTGCAGATGATGGTGTCGGATGTGTCGGCAGAGCAAGTAGTGTGTGTATGGAAACACTCTACCTGATCTATTCCTAACTCTTTCAGTTTACTCAAGTACAATTTAATTTGGTTAATTTGGGACAATGTTTTATTCACTTTTTTTTTCAGTCTCGTTATTTCGGACAATGATACTTCATGGTTGGTTCGTTTGAGTACAACCACTTTCTTTGAGAGTTCACTACAATTCATTGCCAATGATTTCTTCGTTTATTTTGCGGTTTGTATCCTTTATTTGCTTTGTTTGAGTTCATATTGCCATTGTTTCAACTTGTTATTTTAGTTACAATGCAATGGGTTGTGTTTCCTACTTATGACTGAGTATCACAATGCAAAGTATCACAATGCAATGGTTTTTTTTATTCATTGCTAATGGTTTCTTCATTTATTTCACACTTATGGTAGACTAGCACAATGCAATGCACTGTGTTTCCTATTGCCATTGGTTCAAATTGTTATTTTAGTTACATTTCAATGTTACTTGGATTTGCATTGGGTTGTGTTTCCTATTCGTTGTTGTAACTTATGGCAGAGTATCACAATGCAAGTTAAAGTATCTGGGTATATCAAATTACAACAACTGAATATATAGATTTCGTAAACAACACAACTGTTCCACAAAAAGTCATTGTTCATCCTATAGAAAATTGTAATAGCAAAGACATCACAACCAATTTCTCGACTTTACAAGACTTAAGACCTACGATTCACAAATTTGACGGTCATTTCGATTTCACTTCCTTTCCTCCCCTTACGTATTTGCGACTAATTTTCATTGAATCCTCAAAGGCACTCGTCGGCAACTCAACTTGGTTAGAGTCTCTTGTACTTTTAAGTGCTACATTGTGGGTGGAGGTGCTACCAACAGATTACGGGAATTAGAAACTTTAACGACCGACATTTGAACTTGTGTTGCATTGTTTATGCTGCTTCCATAGTTCACGCTATATGAAGCTTCTCCAAGGTTATCTTCCTACTAAAGGATTTGCAACGTGCATTGGTGCAATTCGAAAATGGTATGTGCTTGTTCAGACCTTCTTTTATGACGCATAGTACCCTAATGAACACTTTGTGCATCACTCCGTCGAGGGACATTTGTCTGCAAAGTGTCATTCTCTGCTATAGTTCAAACAAGCATAATTTTTCACAAGTGTCATATCTCCTTAAACAATAACAATGACGTGAATGCAAATGTCCTGATCCGCCACAATTTCAATAAGCTTGATCATTCAAATGTTAATGCCATCAGGAGGGAGATCATAAGACAGGCAAAGAATAACTAAATGCTAATAACGACGTGGTTGTTTACGAAGTTATTGCAATGCAACTTAGGCTCACCGGGAGCACTTATTTGTCTTAATGAATGCAAATTAAAGTACTACTTGGTCACCTAAGTTAATGCAAATTATGGTTTGAGCAAATATTCATTTGTCAAAAGTTGGTAATTGAGGGCTATTGGTTAACCACAAACAAACATGGTTGTAAGGATGCAAATTAATATCATAACAACAAAAAATCATTCATATAACATCAATAGAAAAACGAGAAAAACAGAGACAAAATAGATAAAAAAATAGATTAACCCAACAATCACCACCTATAAATGGCTAACAACAACCAAAGACAATATAACTTAGAACAACCACAAAGAAACATGTGATGCAATCTGTAAGGATGCAAATCAATATCAGTACAACAAAAAATCATTCATATAATACCAACAGAAAATGAGCAAAAACGAGAGAAAAAGCGACTAGCCTAACAATCACCCACAACATAGAAATGCGCACACCATCCTCCGCCACTTAGACTTTGAAACCAAAGACACCTCAACAATATCGAGTTGAAAATGTAAAAGATCGATACTCTAATCATTGTGCCATAACCATAATTTTCATAAACATACCTTTTTCGATTGCTCGTATTACACATTTGTGGCTTAAACGCTAATACAAATCGTAACCCTCCTCCCACACCTACACAACACGAAAATGGGGTTTAAGGTTTGCGAGGACAAAATGAAAGGAAAATGAAAGTTTTCGCTTTGTTTGACCGAATTTTAAATTTCTAAGCGACAGTGAGTACTTTGTCAAGCACAAAGCGTGAAGAGACAATTTATTGTCGGGAAAAAAAACAAAACATTAACAAATTTAAATTGTTGCCTTGGGCCCCTTAACTCGCCACCTCATCGTCCACGTCTCCTCCACTTCAAATCCGTGCGATTTTGCGTGCGAAAAAGGGCGTCAAAAAATCATTTTCATTTTTTTACTCATTTTACTCTAATTTTTTAAAAACTTTTCTAAAACTACCATTGATCCTCAATAAATGTTTACCCCCATCTCCTACCTTCGTCCCAACACCCCTTAGTCCTCTCCATTTCTCGGTTTTAGTTATTGTAGAGCACTTGTACTAGTTCACCAAATGACATAGGAGTTTATTTCATTGAACAAGGCCGAATGTGGGATCCATCGAGATCTCTAAAGATGTGTCGACCATGTGTATCCGACATCTCTTGAGTATTGTCGAGCGCCGTGTTGTTGACACCCGCGAGTAATAAGAACGAACAAAAAAATCTCAAAACTCATAAAAAATACATGATAATGACAAAAAATGGGTTTTACTCGGAATTGATTGATAGTTTTAATTTCATAGAGACTTTGTACAAAAAATGCAAGATTCAACCTTTTTAAAAAAATCCAAAAAACCTCGAAATCGACAATAAAAGAGATGATGAATGCACACATGGTGTCAAATCGATGTGATTTTACTTGTATTTCGTTGAATTTGGGTTGGTGGTAAGAATGCGATTTGAGAGAAGGAGTTTTTATATGAAAGGGAATTTGAGTAATTTCACTAGGGGCTGAAAAAAATAAAAAAATGAGGTAAAATAAGCAAAACGTAGGGTCCGAATAGCCTAAGCCAAAAGAAAATGGTGATTGGTATAATCCGAGACTTTAATACGGGCCTCAATAAGACATGGTGAGACTAATTTATGACTCTCGGCTTTGTATAACCGAACAACACGTGAATCACAAAAAACCATCATCGGGCATCATGTGATGGCTAAAAGATATGAAAGAGGAGAAAGAAGATTTTAAGTTCGTTTTTATATACATTTTGGTAAAAATATTAGGGTGTCCTCAATAAGCGTTGGGTGCCTACTATGTGACTCAAAGAAAAAACAACCAAACTTAAACAAAAATTAGGAAAGTAAAGATAATGAACAAAAGATATGAGAGAATGAGAGAGTTTTTCATTCCAATATGATGGACATGTTACATGAGGAGGACCCATTGGTCACAATGAGATGAAGATCAAAAGTACAAGTATTACAAAAGGTGGAATAAAGAGGTCATCCGGGAAAAATTACAAAAGTACGAGTAGATTATTGTTTAAATGAGCAAAACAAGTGTGTTTTTTTTTCATTCTAGAAATAGGCTATATCGCCTTTTGAAAATACGCTATTAGGTGGGCAAAGTTTTTGAGCTTACGTGGACATATGAATAGCTCATTTTCAAAAGGCGCTATTCATATGTCCGATTCACGTAGGACAGATAACACAAATAGCGCTTTTGAAAAGACGCTATTTGTGTTATTTGAATGTAATCTATCCATGTGGATTGGTTGGAGGTTATTTACACGAATAACGCATTCGGTGGAAAAGAGATACAAGAATAGCACCTTTTCAAAAGGCGCTATTCTTGTATCTCGGTACACGTGGAAAAGAGCACACGAATAGTGCATTGCCATGTGGACTCGGGTACACAGATAGCGCATGACGTTTGCATGGGTGTATGGTCTGTAGTAGATATGCATGGGTTGTCCCCTCGAGATAGGTGCATGTCATTTGCGGGATTGTCCACCTTGAGAAATGAGTATGTCGTTTGCATTAATTATCCACCTCGAGTTACATGCATGACGCTTTGATGGTTTGCATGGACTGCAGCAGGTTGCATGGGTTGTCTACCTCGAAATATGTGCTTCACATTCACATGGTTTGCATGGATTGCACGAGGTTACATGAGTTATATATCCACACCTTGAGATATGTGTGTGACGTTTGAATGGTTTGCACGAAGATGCATGGCTTGCCGACCTTGACATACGTGCATGACGTTTCCATGTGTTGTCAACCACGAGATAGATACGTGTGTGACGTTTGCATTGGCTTTACCACCTTGAGACACGTGCGTGACATTTGCATGAGTTGCACGAGGTTGCATGGGTCGCCCACCTCGACAGACGTGCTTGGCATTTGCGTGAATTCTCCACCTCAACATACATGCGTGACGCTTGCATGGGTTTTTCACGTCGATATGCGTGCGTGTTGTTTACATGAGTTGTCTACCTCGAGATACGCGAGTGACGCGGGTTGTCCATCTCCATATGCACGTGTCGTTCATAGAGCGAAATTTTTTTGTATAGATAGCTCCTTTTTAAAAGGAGCTATCGATATAAGTGTCTTCCACCTCACCTACCATGCATGCCACCTCATCATCAATAGCTAAAAAGAAGTTATACATTAATTTTAAAAATTAAAAGTAAACCTTACTATTTGGTGAATTACAAACTAAAGCCCCCTTATTTTTTGAAAAACACCGGTCATCCACGGCTTTCCCTTAACAACATTGTGGTTTTTTTTTTTTTTGTATTTGAAATGGATTTTTAGGGTTGAAAACAGAAAATTTGAAATTCAAACACTCTCGAAAGTCGAAACCTCGCGTTTCTCATATCCCCAATTCTCTATATGCAATGTTTTGTCTTCTCCGACGAAGATTGTCCTCTATAACTGTAATCAACCCATCTCAATCCCAACTCCTTAGACCCATTTCATCAACAACAACACCACAAAACCCTCCCGATCAATCCTCGTCTTTCACAGTTTCGTATCTCGTAAACTCCTGCGGTCTCTCCCCAGAATCAGCTCTCTCGGCTTCAAAGAAAGTCCGATTGAAATCACCTTCAAAGCCAGACCTGGTTCTTCACTTCTTCAGAAATCACGGTTTCTCCAATACCCAGATCGCCAATCTCACAACCAAGCTCCCATTACTCCTCTTAGCCAATCCACAAAAAACCCTTCTCCCCAAATTGGAGTTCCTCAAGCAAGTCGGCTTACCCGACCGCGAAATCGCCAATTTCCTCTCCACAGACCCTACTTTTCTATTCAGGAGCTTAGACCGTAAGATCAAGCCCGCTTACGAGAACCTCAAGGGCTTGCTGGGCAGCGATGAAAAGGTCGCCGCGGCGATCAAGAGCTCCTGCTCTTCATGGGTTCTCCAATTCAATCTCCAAAGGTTAAATAATCAAAAAGTTGAGATCTTGCGAAAGCACGGGGTTTCGAAGGAGAATATTGTGAAATTGGCTTTGAATAGTCCGAATTCGTTTAGTAAGAGCAATGACAGGTTTGAAGAGTTGGTTAGGAATGTGAGTGAAAGGGGTTTTGATCCTTGTAGTTCTATGTTCGTCCATGCTATTGATGTACTCTCAGGAATGAAAATTGATACATTGGAAGCTAAGATGCAATTGTTTAGGAGTTATGGGTGGTCTGAGGATGATATTGCTTCGGCAATTCGGAAACAGCCATTTTGTGTTTCTATATCAGAGGAGAAGCTTAAAAAGGGATTGGATTTTTTCATGAGCAAGTTGAAATGGAAATCGTCGGACTTTGTGAAATATCCATATATGCTTGGGCTAAGCTTACAGAAGAGGGTCATTCCTAGATGGATGGTTATTCAGCGTCTGCTTTCAAAGTGTCTGATAAAGGACGGAATAAATATTGCTAGTGTATTATTGTTGACAGAAGCCAAGTTCGTTCATAAATTCTTGGTCAAGTATGAGAGTGAAGCCCCTGAAATATTGAAGTTGTACCAAGGTAAGCTCTGATTACAATCTCATTTCAATTGCAATCAGTGACTTGAGATGAGAGATTTGGAATTAATGTTAAGTTGCCATTTCCATTAACATAACATTAGTTTATCTATTATCTCTGTTATACTTGCATGTATTTCGACGGTTTAAAATTTGTTGGATTTGCTTTCACCTTGTTAAACTAATTATCATAGTCTTTAATCTAGTTACTTCATGACATGCATTAACATGGATGAGGACATTGTGGGTGGTGGTGACTTGGTTGCTTACTCGCCAATCTCTTATGTAGTAGTTGTTAGCATACTGATTAACATCATTGAGAAAACTGGTAATAGTGATCAAGTTAATCTTCGAATATTACATGTTTCCTCATTCATCTCTGGTTCGTTTATAAGTCCAAGTTCTTGTTTCTTTCCTCAATAATACAGTTTGATTGCTTTCGTCATGTATAACTTATCACAATGTATCAAGAGGATCAACTTAATGCTGTAATGATGGTCTTGTGAGCGGCTTTTAACCTTGGTTATGATGTAAGCAAATAAAATCTCAAACAGGATAAATTCTTCATAATGTTGTTTTTTATGGTCACATATTTTTTAAAAGGTTAGATCACATTTTTTCCTCATTGTTAGAGTTTGATGTCTACATTATGGTTTCCTTTAGGGGGCTTGAGGACTCCTTACAATCGCAGTTTGTTATTTTCCGCATAGCACCTATCAATTGGTCTTTCTGGAGCTGGGAATATTTAGGTAGGGGCTACTTTTTTCTATTTTGTGGAGTATATGGGGCAAGTTGAACTATAGAATATCCGATTACATGGAGAGGGCATTCGAGAAGTTGAACGTCACTCTTCAAACTTT
This sequence comes from Stephania yunnanensis, assembly GCA_039657365.1. Classification (NCBI taxonomy): domain Eukaryota; kingdom Viridiplantae; phylum Streptophyta; class Magnoliopsida; order Ranunculales; family Menispermaceae; genus Stephania; species Stephania yunnanensis. The sequence continues at coordinate 31,726,891 of CM077585.1, read as the reverse complement.
AAAGTTATTGGCTTGGAAGTATTTGCTCTAGTAATATGGGAAGTGGATATTCCCTTCGAGTTGGTGGTGAGATTGTCCTAGGTTGATGTTGTTGGGTGGTTCGTTCAATTATACAATGTGGAATGTGCAAAGTTTGCTTGCTGTTAGAGAGTTTCTGATATTCTAGGCCTTTTTACCTTCGTTCCTTGTACATACTCATCTATGAATACTAAAAGCGATCCTCCGTTTCGTATCAAAAAGATAAAAGAAGGTCTAGTATTCTAGCAGTTTATTTATATTTTATTGACTGTATTGTCTTTGATTCATTATCAATTTTTCACAATAACCATATTATCCCCTTCTTATTTGGAAATAGACTAGGAATAACTTTGCTATCTGAAATGTGAACCAACCTTATAATGGAATGCAAAATTCAATTTCATCACTCTGGGTTCACTTCATTATTAGTTTTCGGGTTTAATTTTAAACTTTAATTTTTCTCTTTTGTGAGAATGAAAAAGAAAAATTGCAGCTCTTTGGTTAACATCAAGAGTCATATTTTTTGGCTATTCATCTGTGGAATGGAGAAGGAATTGAAACGATATTCTCATTAGGAATTCATTAGTGTTTCATGGGAAGAGAATGTACATGGAGATTTCGTTGGTGATGGATTTTTATTTGTTAGACTTTTTTTCTTTTTATTAGTAATATAAAAGCAAGTTATTATCAAAAAATTGAAGGAGAAAAATCTCTACTTTACTTTTTGTCTTTTCTTGATGATTGCATTTTTGAATTGCCAGGCCCCAACTTTTCAAACTAAGCTCCAAAGTTTATGCCTATACAAGTATGCTGAGGTTTTTGGGACTATCCAAAAGCCAGCATTTCTTTTCCATTCCCCTTCTCGTCTGAAGCTTTTTAGTGTGTTGGTTTGATTTCAATGGACTCTAGACGGCGCTTGATTCGTGATCTGAATGCAGAAAGTGTTCCAAAAAAAAAAAATTAGTAGCGCAGTTCGTAAACAACACAAGTCCCAGAACAGAACCCTACTGAAGACTGGTAGAGAGCTGAAAGATAGGGAAAGCCGAAATCCCTATTCCTAATGAGCAACAGATGAGGAGAATGGGTACTAGATTGAAGATGAGGGTTATAATGTCAAAATGGATGTTGGCTTTCACAAATTAGTTATCAGCATGGTTTATCGTCTGAGGTTGACTTGCTAACTTGCAAATGGAGACTGTAATGGAGTCCGAACTTGCCGCCGAATGCGAAGATATTTTATGCTCAGAAACATTTTTACGATCATTGGAAAACCTCTTTGAAAGAAAGTTATTTGACTCTTTATTGTTCAAGATGTCCTGGCACACATCTAATTTTAAAGATCATGCTCGGCCAGTGCAACTCTGACCGCGAGCTGCAGCAACACAATGATTGAAACTTAAACCAGTTCTCGTGTCAATGATGGAGAAGACATGTCAATGTTGGGGAGATTTTTATTCAGAGTGACAAATAATGTGATTACTGCTTTTTGCTGCGGCTCTTACACATCGCAAGGGTTTGCAATTGGCCTGAGATCAGAATTTGCATATGTTTGACATCAAGTTGAATGCTTCAAAAACTGTCCAATAGTTGAATCATGAGGTTGCAAAAGGAACTGGGCATAGTAGTATGTGATTGTGTTGGCACTTCTGGATATGCTTTCCTTATGTTTCGAGTCGTTGATGGAGAGTGTTCAATGAGCCTTGCTTCAACTGCGTCTTGGTGGAATTCACATTCCAGATTTATTTAGACCTTATACTCATCGAGGCACTATATTGCATTGCCTAGTATCGGTTGGTATCTAAGTAGACTTGCAACCTTTGCTTGGTTGCTTTGAGATGGTATTAGTAAAGTGTTTTCCTACTTATCGATTTTTTTTTGTTATTATTATTAAGCTGATTGGACAAAGGTTGCTATTAAATGTTGCGGAAGAAGATTCCAAACAGAAGAGATTAAGAGAGAACAAACAAGAAGATTGAAAAGAAGAGTTGATTAAGAAGAGTTGATTTAGAGAAGAGAGATGAGTGGGAATTAGAGAGAACGAGTAGTATAAGAATAGAAAAGAAGTGTTTGATATTTCTTTTTTCATCAATTACAATCTCATGAACAAGAGAGTTAAGGTCTTGAATTACTATAAATAAAATACTAACTCCATTATATTTTATTGTAATACCAACAATCATCCTTGTTACTAGCTTATTTGGAAAATAAGTTGTTACCAAAACACAAGTTATACAACTTATTTATCAAAGTAGATTATAATTTAGTTGATAAGCTAATTGATAAGTTAGTTTGTGCATATTAAACAAAGGCTTAGGCTATACCTTTTTAACTGCAACTCAAAATTTAGTTTTGAAGCATTTTGGTAAAACGATTTGTGACAACCAAATAACTTCATCACTAAATAGAAAATGAAATAAAAAATAAAACAAAAACAAAAACAAAATCATTCCTTATGACCAACCAAGTTTTTAGCAACAAGACCCAATAATAATGACTAAAATAGTGTTTGGACTTCTGCCCTTTTGAAACGTACACTTTTTCATCTAATTATTAATAAAAATGCATAATTTTTATGTAACTATGCATTCTATTACTAAAAAAAAAATATGTTATATATTCAAAATTCAAGTCTTACAAATTTTTCATATAAAAATAACATCAACATTAATGAAATAATAACATAAACAACATGAAAATCTTAAAATATCCGATTTAAATAAATAAAATATTATTTAAATTAATCGTCAAAATGATGTAAATATTTTTTTAAAACCACGTCCGGATATGTGTAAAATTATGTTTGGAACTATTTAAAGCGAGTCCTTCCAACCCTTTTTCCTCTTTTGCGACCCCTGCTTGGAAGCGGTTCCTCTTCAGCACTCAGCACTTAGCAGGGGTTGGCGTTTCTTCTTTCCTTGAGAGGGAGTACCGTTTAGTGCGCGACCTCTCTTTCCATTTCTTCTACATTGCTCTGTGTTTTTGTCGATTTCACTTAAAAGGGGGTTGCAGGGTTTTTCATTTGTGTTTCATCATCATGAACTCGAGAAGAATTTGAATTCAATAACCCTCTCAAACCCTACTATTCTCAATTCCTCCATCCCCCAATTCCCTAATTGCAATGTTTCGGCTCCTCCGGAGAGTATTGTTGTCTTTTGAATCTCATCCAACTCACTATTCTCTTCTTATTCTCCGAGCCCAATTTCTCAGACCCATTTCAACAACACCACCACCGCCAGAAAATTGTTTGTCAGATGAGTCCTCATCTTTCACAGTTTCGTATCTCGTAAACTCGTGCGGTCTCTCCCCCAAATCAGCTCTCTCTGTTTCAAAGAAACTCCACTTCACCTCCCCAACAAAGCCAGATTTGGTTCTTCAGTTCCTCAGAAATCACGGTTTCTCCAATACCCAAATCGCCAATCTCGCAACCAAGCGCCCATTAGTCCTCTTAGCCAATCCAGAAAAAACCCTTCTCCCCAAATTGGAGTTTCTCAAGCAAATTGGGTTCTCAGAGGATGGCATTGCTAATTTCCTCTCCAAAGACCCAACTTTTATGTGCAGGAGCTTAGAGCGTAAGATTAAACCCTCTTATGAGTACCTCAAAAGCTTGCTGGGCACCGATGACAAAGTCACCGCAGCCATGAAGAGATCAAGCTCGTCGTGGATTCTCCAATTCAATCTCAAGAGGATTATTGGTCATAAAAGCGAGATCTTGCGGAAGTATGGGGTTACTGAGGAGTGTATTGTTAAATTAGTTACGTCGAGAATGAGATTGTTTGGTAACAACGATGATAGGTTTGAAGAGTTAGTTAGGAATGTCAGTGAAATGGGTTTCGATCCTTCTAGTCCTTTGTTCGTCTATGCTGTTGATGTACTGTCTGGAATGAAAAGGAATACATTGGAAGCTAAGATACAATTGTTTAAGAGTCATGGTTGGTCTGAAGATGAGATTGCTTCAGCAATTAGGAGACAACCATTTTGTGTTTCTTTATCGGAGGAGAAGCTTGATAAGGGGTTGGATTTCTTCATGAACAAGTTGAAATGGAAACCGTCGGAGTTTATGAAATATTCGTATTTGCTCGGGCTTAGCTTAGAGAAGAGGGTCATTCCTAGATGGATGGTTATTCAGTGTTTGCTTTCCAAGTGCTTGATCAAGGATGTTAAAATTTCTAGTGTATTATTGTTGACAGAAGCTAAGTTCCTTCAAAAATTCTTGGTCAAGTATGAGAGTGAAGCCCCTGAAATATTGAAGTTGTATCAAGGTAAACTCCGACTTAACAATTTTAAAATATGATTTCAAAATTGCAATTAGTCACTTGAGTTGAGATATTTGGAATGTTAAGTTGACATTTCCATTAGGATGCATTTGTAATCTACTTTCTCTGTTATACTTGCATGTTCCTCAACGGTTTTAAATTTATTTGTCTTTGCTTTCTACTTGTTGAACTAGTTTTCCTACTCTTTAATTTAGTTACTTCATGACATACATTGACATGTAAAGGACATGGGGGTAATGGGTATTAATGATTAGGTTAATTACTCGCTAATCTCTTGTGTTGTTGTTGTCGTCAACATACTGATTAATATCATTAAAAAACTGGTATAGAGATAAGGTTAATCTTCGACTGATAAATGTTTCCTCATTCATCTCTGGTTTCTTCTTGAGTCCAAGCTCTTGTTTATTTCCTCAATATGAGCATATGGTTGCTTTCTTCATGTATGGCTAAAGTAGGATTTGTTACGCCCCCTCCAAGATTGCTTATTCAAAATCTTTTCACATTTTATCTAGAGGATCAATAAATCTTGCATTATTGACGGTGACACCATCATCATAGCATTATAGGGTGGCATTAGTAGAACTTAGCAGGTTGACCCTTGTTGCATCACTTTTGCTTTAATTGTATGCCATTTCTCCCATCAGCATTGCATATGAAAATTAAGATTTATGAAAAGAGAAGTTTCTAGTAGTAAATTATCAGTACCAGAATGGATCTACTCGATCTAAGAACTATATTGAATCTAAACTTAATTAGGTGTCTTGGTTGGCCAGATAGACATGAAAGATGAAATATAGAATTCCATGGTCATTGGACACTGTAAAGTTCTGTGAACCAGTGAGTATCATTGACGAACAGACTAATAGGACCCAAAATACTGTAACAAAAACTGCAGCGTGTAGCAGTGCTGGACAACGTGCAGTGTTGTGATGCAGAAATAGCAAACAAGAAGTAAAAATCACCCCAATGAAGACACAAGAATTGCCGACGCACCTGATCATTAAGCCTATGTCTGCGAAACCTCACTCATAAAATAATTTACTAAATGGAAAAGTTGTACGCACTCACTTAGAAAAGGATTCGATGTTTGTGGTTTATGTGGTACGGTTTTCTCAAAAAGAGTTTGAGGACTCCTCACAATTGCAAGTTGTTATTTTCCTCGGAGCACTAATCAATGGGTCTTTCTAGGGCTAGGAATATCTAGAGATGTGCTACCTTTTGAATTTTCTATATTGTGGACTATTTGGCGAGATCTGAGCAATAGGATATCCCGATTACATGGTGAGAAAAGTTGAAGAAGTTGAACACTCATCAAAGTTAATGGTGTAGAGAAGTATTTGCTTGTGGATATCCCTTCAAATTTGTGGTGATATTGGCCTAGGTTGATGTAGTAGGGTGGTTGGTTCCGTTATGATGTGGAATATGTGATGTTTGCTTGTCGTCGAAGTATTTCTAATTCTCTAGACTATTTTAACTTTGCCTTCTCGTACCTATTTCTCTGTCGACGATACAAGTGATCCTTCATTTTCTGTCAAAAGATAAAAAAGGCCTAGTGTTCTAGTGATTAATATTATATTAACGGAATCATCGTGAATTGTTTCATCTTCATGATAACTATAGTATCCTTCTTGTTTGTAAAGAATAAACTAGAAATAAGTTCACCATCTGAAAAATGAACCGACCTCATATTTGAATGCAAAATTCAATTTCATCATCTCTTTTGTCTGAGGCTTTTTAATGTGGTGTTGTGATTACAGTGGACTCTAGATGTAGTTTGGTTCGTGATCTGAATGGAGAAAGTGTTCCAAAAATTATTTAAAGCCGCAGATCCTTAACAACGCGAAATTTAAGAATATAACCCTACTGAAGACTGGTAGGGATTTGAATGATTGGGAAAACTAAATTCCCTATTCCTAATGAGCAGCAGATGATTATGAGATTTGATATTCCGCTGAAGATGAGGTCTATACCATCAAAAGGGGCTCTTGGCTTTTTGCAAATTTATTATCAACATGGTTCATCTTCATATGGTGTGACTTGCACACTTACAAATGGAGGTTGGCAGGTTGCTATGGACTCCGTTCTTTCCATTGGAAGTGAAGACATTTTTATAGAGACCAACAACAAACAACAACAACAATAACAACAAGCTTCAGTCCCCAATTAATTGAATTTGACTACATGGATCAAACTCTTTTATTGTACTCGATTTGATGCAATTGATAGTGAGCTTTCCAAACCAAAACTATAGAGGAACCAACATAGCATAAATGATTGTTCTGCGATTCTATATATATATATATTTTCCTTGTGTTGCGCCTTCCGAGTCATGGATTGAGTGTTCATGAGTCTTGCTTCTACTAAGTGGAATTAGGTTCCAAGAGGTGTATGTGTTTTATTAGAAAGTTACGCATCATGATCATCCTTAATTTCATCTATTAAATCCACTTCAAAGCTCTAGTAACTTCAATTCTAGGTCGCGAAGTTGGGTATTGACATCTTCACCACTTGCACTTAGAGCATCTCTAATGGGATGTTGATTGGATGTTAATGTGTGTCACTTATAAATAAATAGATATTGGGGTGAAAAAACTTTTCCAATAAGAATGTGCATTTTGAATGTCAAGCTGACATGACATGTAAAGAATATACATTGTCCATTTTGAAGGTATACTTCTAGACTATATAATTCATAGCCATGTCGGCAATTCTCCTCAAAATATATAAGAAAATAATAAAATTTTAAAATAAAAAGTGCAATACACATGGACAATTGGAGAATACTTTTGAATTTCAATGTATATTCAAGAAGTTTAGAGCATATAATAAATGTGGATTGTAGGCATGGAAATGATATCCATCCACGGGGATCCCCATATATTAATTTTATATATCTAAGTAGCGGCCCCAAATCCCGAGGCCGCCACAGGTGCAAACACGGGCCTACAACCCTGCCACGTCAGGCCTAGCGGGACGTGCCATTAACCTACACAACTTCATTCAAAACATAATACTTAACTAACTTATATCATGAAAAGTTACAAGTGAACCAATTAGACTTAATTCACTTGTTAAAATCATTTTTAACAATCAAGTTATAGCGGAAGATTAATGCCTTGATCAAGCAGTAAACAAATAAATTCAAGTCTTATGAGCATTAACCTAATGTGGAAAACTCATAATATAAACATCATAATCGAGAAAGATGGCAAAAATCCTCAAAATAAGTCAATATACAAGTCATAGGTAGCTCATAATGTATCCCGTATCCCAAAAGTAAATATAAATATATATAAACATAAGAGAGAAATTTGTAGTCTGTCACAAGTAGTCCTCAAACTTCCCTTTGCCTTGACTCGTACTAGGATGCATTCAAGCCATCGCAACAAATGATGAGTCCAGTGAGTAAGCCTAAGGAAATTGAATAAGCATTTATAAAAATAAGATACATGAATTTGAATAATGCTATTAAATAAACATGTGGAAAATCAAAACAGGCAATTGTGATCATCGCATTAATACATAATAGGCAAGCTCAAAATGTGTATCTACAACCTAAGTCGGACTAGCACCATACTCCGGGACTCTCCCGCGAGCATCGCTAGCGAGTCACATTCCAAGCATGGCCGGCCTCGGGTCCTCTCGATGGCCAAAGCATGGTCCCACGGTGCATCGACACATGCACCAGAAAAGATCCTCGGGTCGAACTATTCACTGAGACCCCGGGTGACACGTGCTATGGTCTAGTGGACATATATGAGAATGGCCGGTGGGAGCACGCTCAACCAAACCGTCCATATAAACCATACCGAAAGGAACAATGAAATAAGCGAATGGAAAGGAAATAAGGAAATACATAAATAAATACTCGAGAGAATTTCAATTGGGTTACTCTATACCTCAAACCGTGCTCCACTAATACAAAAGCGATCTCCACGCCTCCAATTGCTTGCCTCAAGACCCGTCGATCAAATCCAAATACCTAATATTCGTTAATTTATCAATGTCCCAAACTTTGAAATTTTCCAAATTCACATTAGAGTATCAAATCCATCATATTAATTCATATTATACATGGTATCGATCCCACAGGATAGGCCCCCAATTGGCCAAATTGAAACCAAATTTGAAAAAATCTTTTTTTATTCTAAACGAAACGACGACACAGATGGTGCCATGAGAGCCACGGCATTGCTCGTAGCGCCCTTCCTATAGGGTGCTCCCAAGGTTTTTTCGGAACCTCGGGTCCAACTTCGCAACCCGAACTCGATCAATCCCTTATGGTTCACCAAAACTACCATAGGGCACGTTCAAACCATGTTAAAACTCGTCGAAACTCAAACCAAAACCCGACAAAACTCGCGAAACTCAGAAAAAGATTATGCAACTTCAACACCACCATCCATAACATCTAATACCATGATAATTGCTCCCATCCAACTCAAAAATCATAGCAAAAACCCCCAAACCAGTGAGCTAACTCGCATATCCAAAATTCACGTCGAAACCCAAAATTCATACTTGAAACGTAAAAAACGATGAGGAGAACGTGAATCGCACTTTGGATTGTCAATTGCTCGTCATATGAACCTCTAAATCTTCACTTGAGATTCATCAAAATCCCTCAATTTTTGTCCAAAATGAGATATGAGAGAGAAAAGGTGGTGAAATGGATATTTTTTGGACTTTCATAGTTTTTTGTCATCTAGTGTGTGTTTAAATCCAATGACCACTTATGTGATGGCCCCAATTCCACAATCCTAAACTAGGCTCCACCCGGCCTAGACTTACGTGGACCCACGAGCCGTCTCGCCGAGTCACGAAAGCCTAGTTAGTCTTCCTTTGCCATTTACTATTTATCAAGCGGCGGAAGCAATAAAACCTCAAACTAAATGAAAAACCTCAAAGACACACAAGTTATAACAACCTAGAGTGTGGAGACCTCGAATATGTATATCATCATCAATGAACGGTCAGTGGAGCGTAAACACAAGATATACATGTCTAAGATCTCTCAAAAACTCAAATCTTAGTGTTTCAAAACAAGTATATATATTAATACAAAAAGAATCACCTATGTCAGACAAGTGGAAAAGACTACTTCGGTATCCTCAAATGACATCTATTAGATGTGGAGTCTTCTCCTTGCTGAATTTGTGGATCGCACTCCGTCAAACACAAGAATGACAAACCCAAGTAAGTAACGTCAAACAGAACATATATACAACATTTCAAAATAAATAAATCAGTTTAATTCATGCATATAGAAAGAAAGGAATAGGGAACACATGAATATAAAAGATTGTGAATAAATCAATCGATAAGTGAGGGTTCAGAATACCAAATCTGAATAGCAAGGAGTCCCGACCAAAATGTCGTTGAGTCATGACAAAAGCCCAGTGACTCGGGTTCAAGACGAGACATGGCCTACTAGCCTTAACCCATACGACTATGAGATATCCATAGACCACGATAAGTGCCCCTAATGTACACTCAATTGGGAGATATCAACGACGTCCAAATAAGAGCTCATATCACGAGATAAATAATAACCATGACTCACTTACCAATGGACTACTCAACCAATAGAAGTTTCAAAAGAAATGATGAACAAAACAATAACAAAAGCACAAGAAATAACTATAAAATTCTTAGTGATTTACTTACTGTATCCAAGCTAATACGCACTCAAATCGACTCCGACACGCCTCCAAATCCTTACCCAATACGATACTAGTAACTATGCCACTAATAATTATATGAACAAATTTATATTGTGGAGCCTATTTAAGAAATTTTTAGGTTTTTAAATCCCAAAATTGTTCAACTTAGAAAAATCATAGTGGTGGCACACTTTTCGAGGAAACTATTTCGGTGTAAAAACTCCCGACAACTTCAACCAATTATTTACAAATCCCTAAATTGGTCCAAATCGAATTTGCGACCAATTTATCAAATTTTGGGCTAATCCCCCATTTCACGCTTTTTGAGGTAAAAATCATGTAAAAGTCTCATTCGAAATTCTAAATATTTTATTTTTCGTAGAAATTCATTAATTTTTATTTATTTTGTTGACATATAATTTTTTCGAGATTTTTTTCCTAATCTTACGGCATTTTTCTCCAATTTTTCCCCATTTTTTCCTTTTTTTTTTTTTTTTTTTTTTTTTTTTTTTTTTTTTAACTGGGATACAATCCCATAACCAAAACAATAGGGATGTCACTCCCTTGCACTCTCTTCTTCTTCCCAATTTCATCTAAACTCCATTAACAATCAAAACAAACAACAACATCAACACTTAATTCATGTTTTCTTGAAATGACCAAGCTATGTTAGTGGAGTTGCCTTGCTTGATGAACTTCCAAGCTTGATTACCAAGACTCCTCCAACCTCCCTGAATTGCTTGATCTCCTCTTCTCTTTCTCTCCAACGACGAGAATCAAAGAATGCTCAATACTTTGACTTATATGTATTGGATAAAGATTGAACTATGGTCAGACATCCATTTGTGCCCACGTATCTCGAGGCATGTCAAGGGACCACGTTCATACAATTATCATCCAAGTCATGCATAAATGGCTCAAAAGTTGACTCAATTGACCTCTTGATTTGTCAATGCGCGTCTTGAGACACATCGTGTGGTCATTTTAATTTTTCACTAACTATAGTCACATTAATGTTTATATTTAAGGTGACCACATTAGCCACTTATTAAACCAACATAAATTCACATTTAACTCACATTAGACTTACCCCATAAGCCAATACATCAGTCTCACGTTGACACGTAATTCGAGGTACACCTCCGCTCGTCTCGACATCGATATGCCCCGCGTATACCTTACCCGCACATTTTTGAAATTAATTAGTTTAAATTGTTCAATCTTTTGGTATAATAAATAATACAAGCATCGAACAATATAAAAATAACATACATCGGTGTCGACTTCAGAGATTTAGACATGTGTATCATGACTAGTGGGTCTCACGTACGACCTCGAAATGACACATTGCATGAGTTAAATTTTAGGGTCGTTACAACTTGGATGGTTGAATAAGGTCAAAAAGTCCATATAAGGTGACTTTCTCACTTGGTCTTATCCTCCTTCAATCCAATACACTAAACCCCAAGCGTTCGGTACACAGCTTCGAGCGTGACGCATATCGTTCGCGTACACTCACGCCATTAAACGTCTAAACAATGTTTTATATTAATTATTTAATGCATTGATTCATTTATTTATTTATCATATGTGCATTATTTCCCAACCTAGTGTACTATCATTCACCTACACGGTACCCGCGTCTACACGCTAATCGATGCAAATACTGTCAAGTCATGCTTTGGTGAAGAAGAAGTTCTACATGCTAAGTAACTTCTCTACTCCACTAAGTTTATGAATTCATGAATTTGATGTTATGATTGTTGTTTTACGTCAAATATGGTGTTAGGAACTCTTGTTGTATGTATGAGGGTCCTTAAGGTGTTACCATGGCCTATGTGAAACAAAAACCCGAATTCGAAGTGTAGAATTCGGGTTCTCTACACATAGCGCGCTAGGTCGATAATCTAGCGCGCTAATATTAATTTGCACGCTAGATATGTGAAGTAGCACGGTAATATTCAAATTAGAGCGCTAATGTCAAAGACTAGTGCGCTAAAGGTTAAAAGTAGCGCGCTAATTGCCCTTGTTAGTACAAAAATCAACAAAGTCCAAACATGGTTTAAACACTATAAATGGGTCCAAACTCACTCTAAAACTTATCAAACAACTCCAGGGAACTAAGGGAGATCTCACGAGTTTGGGAACACATTTCAGAGTGTCGAAAGAGTGGATAGGCTAAGACAAGCGTTGTGAATTGTAAGTAAAGTTTGTAAGAATTCTATTTTTCATTTCATTCACTCTTATTTTTTTATGGTCTATTAGTAGACATTGCTACTTGTAATCTTACATCATGTTGTTCTTGTGTCTATTCATGATTAAATATTGTGACATAATGTCTTGTGACATGTTTCATTGATTCCAATTCCTACTCTTGATGTCATTTTTTTTATAGATAATTGATGAAAAACATGTTATTATGATAAGTTCGAAAGAATTAGACCTGTATTCTATTCGTTTGGGCTTTGTAGTCTAGCTTGTTTTGGAATCATAGAAAATTGTAACTATTTCTTTTTGAAAACTAAAGTAGGGATTATCTAGTGATCATTGCACGAGATATGCGCGGTTCACGGGGACATGGGCCTACCGGTGTTCCGGCACTCACCACTACACTTGCGCGACACACGAGTTATGATACTAGGGGTGGTCGGCAAATATGAGATTGATATTGTATAAATGTAAAGTGCAGCTCTGCTATTTGTGTGAGATATGTTGAGCGCAACTTCATATAGTAGTGGGAAGGGTTAGGTGATAGTTCTCACCACCAACCGGACGTAGATCATCTCGACTTGGCCTGTGTCATTCTATACATTTTAATTGTGGTTTTCACTTGGATTACTTGATTCAGCAATTATTTCGCTACTTTATGCTTTTAAATACCATTCTTATATGTTGGAAATGTGGCATATAACCGTCTAGTTTGTGACGGTGGGTGTAGGTCCGTCGAGCGATGTGAGGCGGGGAAGGAGAAGATCGACGACTTCCTTTGAGCACTTCGGTGACTCTCCTATCTCATTTTGTATGAATCGACTTTTGTTGTATTTTTCTTGCTTATGTTTTTTCTTTGTAATCTTGGGTTGTACATTGGGTTGAGTGTATAGTTCCATATATACATGCATGTGATCTTTGTGTATTCCTAGTTTTCCACACTTAGAATTTTGAATAATAAGAGTATTCGTATAATCTTTCAAATATGTAATAATATTTAAACGATAAAAAGTCTTAATTAACTTTTAAATCTAATAATATATTGACATGTGTAATGATGATGCATATAGAGACGAAAGGCGACTAATACGTAATTAAGTCTTATATGGTTAGGATTATGGCTAGATTACGGGACTAGGCGGGTGGTGCCCATTTAGAAGTAGGTGTCGTCACAGTGATGCTGCCAACGAACTAAAACCTTCGGGATCTCCCTGTTCATGAGTCTATATCCTACGGTCCATGATCTCAACTGGCAACTCCTCATAGGTCTCGTAAGGCCGAACCTCTACCTGTCTGACATCCACCATCAGTTTCAGTCCTGACCTAGCTAGGTGTAAACACAACTATTGCAAGCTCCAAGTCGTGTGTCGGATAATTACCATCGTGGGGTCTCAACGATCGAGATAAGTAAGCCATTGGGTGTCCATTCTGCATTAAGACACAACCTAAGCGAGTGCACGAAGAATCAATATAAAGCGAAAAGCCTCTACACACACTTGGCAAAACTAAAACTAGCGCATAAGCCGACTTCATTTTCAGCTCCAAAAATGCTTCCTCACACTCCTCGAACCGATCAAATCGACATCTTTTTTAGTCAATCAATGAAAAATGTTGCACAAACCGTTAGTAATATTTTTCCAAACCTAAGAAGCTATGAATGTCAAAAATAGACTCGGGCGTCTTCCACTCAATAATAGCCCGAATCTTGTCACAATTTACAAGTATACCCACGATAAGCGATGACTTGTCCGAGGAACTTCACCTTATTCGGTCAAAATGCACACTTGCTGAACTTAGCATACAACCTATGCTCTCTCGGTGTCGTCAAAACATCCCCGAGATGCCTCTCGTGCTCCTCACAAGTCTTGTTGTATATTAAGATGTCGTCGATGAGCACGATGACATATCGAAATAGAAATGGTCTCAAAACCACGTGCATCAAGTCTATGAAGATCGCTAGCGCATTAGTTAGCCCAAATGACATGATTGTAAACTCGAACAAGTCGTATCTCGTGCTGAAAGCGGTCTTCTTAACATTACCTTCTCGAATCCTCAATTGATGGTATCCTATTCGTAAATCAATCTTCGAGAAGAAATTGGCTCTTACCAACTGGTTGAATAAGTCATCGATCCAGGGAAATGGGTAATGGTTCTTGAGTGTCACCTGATTCAACTTCCTGTAATCAACACACATCCTCATGATACCATCTTTCTTCTTCACAAAAAGAATCGAAGTTCCCCAAGGAGAAATACTAGTGTGAATGAAACCCTTATGTAGCAACTCCTCTAACTGGGTCTTTAACTCCTCTTGATCGGAAGCATACATATGTAAGGTCGGTTGTAAATAGGTCGTGTCCCCAGTATCAACTCGATAATGGACTTAACTGCTCGGGGCAATGGTAGTCCTGGTAAATCATTTGGAAATAGATATGAAAACTCACAAACCTCTTTGGGACATCCTCAACCCGATCGGTGCCCTCGGCTCGACTCAACGATCATGACAAACGCCTCTATCTCTTGAGTCGTCACTAAACAACCTCTATTGATCGGAAAAACTGTCGCAACTTTGGAAAATGATAACTATGGAACCCCCTCAATATCAAATGTAACGGTCTTACTTGTAGCAATCTATATGTGCATGATATGCGACAACCAATCCATGCACAACATTGCATTGAACTCCAAACACTCTAAAACTTGTAAATCAACTGTAGCGATTTCTCCTATCTCAACAATACAATCTCGGCATATCCGGTTAGGGTATATTTTATCCCAAGGCCGTCTTGAGAAACATATGTGTGTTTAAAGTATATGCCTATAACTCTAACTGTCCTACCATGCGTCCAGCAATAAAAGACAAAGTACTACCATAATCAAGCATGACATGCATGAGAGTGCCACAAATTGATAACGTACCCTCGACAGGCTGTCTGGTCGCCTCCTTATCCAGCTGCGTGATTTGTAAGAGCAACGACATGAACCCTATTTTTGGCCTGGTCGACTATGGCGGTGGCAACGTTAGTTTAGTACCGTCGGCTTGCAGATGCCCAACCTGACCACATCTATAACATCGAAGAGACTCCTGTCTCCCAGCTGGTTTAGCGACACTCCCACGACCCTAACCATGACTCTAGCTCTGTCCTTTGTCCTATCTGATCCTTGTCTTGCCTATACTGTTGCCTAGGTTGGTCAGTAAGTGCAAAAATGGTAACATACACTGCTTGGCGATCATCATACCTCATTGGATCATCCCGTTGATCTTCGTCACCTCGACGGCCCTGATCTGACCGTCTATCATCTCGACGAGATCTCTACCCCGATGATCTCGTTGTCTTTTCGATCTCTGCTCTAATCGAGAACTCTATGAAGACTGACTCTAATAAGACGTGGATGCGGGTCGACTACCTCTCTGTATCAGATAAGTCTCGTGTGCCAGAGCCTTATCAGAGATCTCCAGTAGTGTACGGGCTCCATTAGATACAATAAAGCTCGTAATCCTCTCACCTAGTCCCCTGACAAAATAATAGATTTGAAGCCACTCTGATACCAAAATATAGCGACCCCAAATTTTGAGGCCGCAATGGGTGCAAATGCGGGCCCATAACCCTGCCACATTAGGCCTAGCTGTGTGCCACATGCCATTAACCTACACAACTTCATTCAAAACCCAATATTTGACCAACTTACATCATGAAAAGTTACAAGCTAACCCATTTAGACTTAAATCACCTGTTAAGATCATTTTTAACAATAAGATTATAGCGAAAGACTTATTAGAATTTATTAAGTAGTAAACAAATAAATTCAAGTCTTATGAGCATCAACCTAATGTGGAAAACCCATAATATAAAAATCATAATCAGAAAGATGGCCAAAATCTCAAAATAAGCCAATATACAAGTCATGGGTAGCTCACAATGTATCTCGTATCCCAAAAGTAAGTATAAATATATAGAAACGAACGAGAGAGGCTGTAGTCTGTCACAGGTAGTCCTCAAGTTTCCCCTTGCCTCGACTAAATCTTGGGGTGCACTTAAGCCATTACGACAAAACAAATAGCGGGTCTAGACTAAGTAATCCCAAGGAAATTTCTATAAGAACTTATAAAAATAAGATACATGAATTTGAATAAAAAGCTATTAAATAAACTTGCAGAAAATTAAAACAGGAAACTATGCTCATCACATGAATACATAATAGGTAAGCTCAAAATGTGTATCTATAACCTAAGACAGACTAGCACCATACTCCAGACTCTCCCGCGATCCTTTGCCCGGCGAGTCACACTCCAAAGCATGGCCAGCCTCTGAGTCCTTTCGATGGCCGATGTGATCCCACGACGCATTGACATGTACACCGAAAAGATCCTCGGGTCGAACTATTCACCGAGACCATGGGTGACACGTGTTATGGTTTAGTGGACATACATACATAATAGCTCGGTGGGAGCGCACTCAACCAAAGCTGTCCATATAAACCATACGAGAAAGGAATAATGAAATAATTGAATGGAAAGCAAATAAGGAAATACATAAATAAATACTCGAGAGAATCTCAATTGGGTTACTCTACACCTCAAACCGCGCGCCACTAATACAAAATCGATCTCCACACCTCCAAATGCGTGCCCCAAGACCGTTGATCAAATCCAAATACCTAATATTCGTTAATTTATCAATTTCTCAAACTTTGAAATTTCCCAAATTCATATTAGAGTATCAAATCCATCATATTAATTCATATTATACCCGGTATCGATCCCCGAGATAAGCCTCCAATTGGCCTAATCGAAATCCAGATTTGAAAAAGTTTTTTTTTATTCCAAGCGAAATGGCATTGCGAGGTGGCGCAGTGAGAGTCACGGCGTTGCGGGTGACGCCAGTGAGAGTCACGCGCCCGCGACGCCCTTCCTATAGGGTGCTCTTCAAAGTTTTTTGGAACCTCGGCTCCAACTTCACGACCTGAACTCGATCCAATCCCTTATGGTTCTCCAAAACTACCATAGGGTGTGTTTAAACCATGTTAAAACTCGTCCAAAACTCAAACCAAAACCTCGACAAAACTAGGTGAAATCTCGATAAAACTCGGCGAAACCCTGAAAAAAACTCCACAATTTCAACACTACCATCCACAACATCTATAACCATGATAATTGCTCCCATCCAACTCGAAATCATAGCAAAAATCCCCAAACTAGTAAGCTAACTCGCATATCCAAAATCTACGTCAAAACTCAAAAATCCATACTCGAAACTTAAAGAACGACTAGGAGAACATGTATCTCATATTGGATCATCGATTGCTCGTCGCATGAACCTCCAAATCTTTACTTGAAATTCACCAAAATTTCCCAAATTTTCGTCCAAAATGAAAGAGTAGAGAGAAATGGTGGTGAAATTATATATTTTTTAGACTTTTATAGTCTTTTTGTCATCTAGTGTGTGTTGATCCCAAGGACCACTTGGATGGTTGAGATAAGGTCAAAAAGTCCATCTAAGATGACTTAGATTGGTGACGTTGTCACTTGTTCTTATCCTCCTTCAACCCAATACATTAAACCCCTAGGCATTTGATACCTAGCTTCGTGCCGCGACACGTATTTTTGCGTACACTCACGCCACTAAACTTCTAAACGGTGATTTTATTAATTATTTAATGCATTTTATTCATTCATCATGTGTGCATTATTTCCCAACCTAGTGTCTTGTCATTCACCCGCTCGGCACCGCGTCTACATGCTAATCGAGGCGAAACCTGTTACGCTATCTCACATGAACAATAACAATATAAATACTCACATTGCGATGCAATTCAACATGATTAAGCATAAACATCAAAAATTAGGCAAACAACACACAAAAATAATTATTTACCTATCTAAAGTGTTCCCGGTCCTTGCGGCGGGGTCCACGAGATGCGAGCGACGTCCACATTTGAAAATACGTCATATTAACGGCGTAATTAAAGCGGGCCGTTACATGTAAATGATCATACAATATGATATATTATATATAAGTATATATGTTATATGTATACATATTCATATTTCATGATTTCTACTTCAAAACACTAGAGATATGCATAAGAAACAAACTCTAATGAGATTTATAATTTAACTTATTTAGTTAAATAAATAAAATATTTTTATTAACAAACTACATTAATTATATATTTTATTTTTATTTTGTTGCAACTATATTTACATTTTACTAATTAGAATCAAATGAAAAAATTGCAAAACCTTATTGTACAAATTACTAAACTATATGCCTATGCTAGTAACATACAAACATATGTATGTGTCTTTGACACCTTACTTTTTATAATTCTTTTTTGAGAAAAATTAAGTGAGAAGAAATATTTTTCCGTGGCGAATGCCCGCGAGGATCCTCAATAGAAAATTAAATAGGGAAAATAATCTTCTCGAAGATTCTTGTAAGGATTAGAAGAGTATGGGGATTGGTATGAGGACGAAGATGGGTATGGGGATGGGGATAGAGAAATGAATTTTTAAACGGGGATGGGGATGGAGATGAATCCTCATCCCTCACCCTCATTTGCATCCCTAATTGGGGAGGGTGGCGAGTGTGTGTGTTTAGATTGAGGAGGTGTTGTGTGTTAGATGTGAGAGTAATTTAGTTAAGAATAAAAAAGTGGTGTGTGTAAATATAAAAAAGGAAAATTCTAAAATGACAACAACAATGTCATACCACAAGACACATTGACTCATAAGAGCTTTCTATGGGACCACGACCATGTATTATGCATCGAAATCAGTATATGCCCGCATCCCGTAATGTATACGGATGACTCTTGTGAGTCAATGTGTTTTGTGGGGTACCATCTTGTTTTTATTCTAGCACTTCTAAAAAAACTACACTTGATAATTGTTGTAAATTGAGTTGGAACTGCTAAGAACTAGAGAAGGAAAATAAAAGACTAAGAACTTCTACTACTACAAAGGAAAAAAGAAGAAATGAGATAGTTGGAATGAGAAATTTTTCATTCAACTTAGTATGTTTTTATAATAAGGTTGACACATTTTATATAAGCCCTTTGGTGATGATGATAAATGTACTTAGACAATGTTTACAAGTAACACATACATCACATGTCATACAACTCTTTACAAGCAACATTGACAATACATGAAATAGTGAGTACATTGGATATGAATACAAGTAAGAGCAATGCTTAATATTATAACTCAATGACAAAGCCACGCTTGACAATATGGTTATCCAGAATCTTGATCAATTATTCATCCATATCATAACACTCCCCTTTGGATGACAATTCTTTGAGAGAATGTGCTTCGTCAAAACTTCTACTAAGAAAAATCCGAGTGGAAAAAATATAGTAAAAGAAAAATAGTACACTGTTCTCATAGATCTTAAAATGAGTATAATATTGTTAGGATTGTCTCATTAAAAACCTTGCTAAGAATACTCAATAGGATAAAATCATAGCTAAGGGAAAAAGAGTACAATACACTAATCAATAACTCTCCGTCATGTGAACATGGGTAAAACTTATTCTGTTTCTTTACTTGCAATGTCATTAAGTTTACGCAAGCCAATACTATATGTAAGCCTCTTAAACGTCGTAGTTGGTAAAACTTTTGTGAATAAATCAGCAAGATTATCACTCGATCGGATTTGCTTGACATCAATTTCACCATTCTTCTAAAGCTCATGTGCATAAAGGGATTTTGGTGAAATATATTTTGTTTTGTCCCTTTTTATGAATCCTTCACTTAATTGTGCGATACATGCGACATTACCTTCATATAATATGGTTGGAGAATATTCTATTGAAGGCAATACATGATTCTTGAATATGTTCAATCATATTTCTCAACCATACACATTCACGACTTGCTTCATGAATTGCAAGTACTTCTGAATGATTAAAAGAAGTAAAAATCATAGTTTGCTTTATTGACTTCCATGATATAATAGTATTACCACAATTGAATACATATTCCGTTTGAGAACGAGCCTCGTAGGGATCAGATAAAAATCCAGTATCAACATAACATTGGAGATTCAATTTTACTCACCTCGAGTAAAATAAACGCATGTCACTTGTTCCTCAAAGATATCGAAAAACATGTTTGAAACCATTCCAATGTCTTCAAGTTGGTGAAGAGCTATATCTTGCAAGTATGTTGACAGTAAAAGCAATGTCTAATTTGTACAATTTGCAAGATACATAAGTGTACCAATTGCACTTAAATATGGTACCTCCGAACCAAGTAGCTCTTCATCACTTTCATGAGGTCGAAATGGATCTTTATCAACTTCAAGTGATCTAACAACCATTGGAGAGCTCAATGGATGTGCCTTGTCCATATCAAATCTTTTTAATATTTTTTCAATATAATTTGATTGATAAACAAATGCTCCACTTGGAAAATAATCAATTTGCAAGCCAAGGCGAAGTTTTGTTTTTCCAAAATCTTTCATCTCGAATTCCTTTTTCAAATATTCAGATGTTCTAACATTGTCGTCGTGGTTTTTCACTATATTTAAATCATCAACATATACAACAATAATCACGAATCATGTTGACGATATTTTAATAAAGACACATGAGCAAAGTTAATTATTTGTATATTCTTCTTTAAGTAAATAATTACTAAAGTGTTTGAACCACATTTGTTCGGATTATTTCAATCCGTATAAAGACCTTTGTAATTTTATAGAATGCATGTTATGATGTTTTTATTTTATTTTTTGGATATTTCAAATCCTTCATGGATTCTCATATATATCTCACTATCTAGGGATCTGTACAAATATCTTTGTAATAATATTCATTAGATGCATATCAAGCCCTTCGAAACCGCAAGACTTCTCAAGAATCGAAATGTGATTGCATTTATAACGGGAGAGTATGTTTCCTTATAATCAATGTCAGGTCTTTGTGAGAAACCTTGAGCTACATGTCTTGCTTTGTACCTTGTAATCTCATTTTTTTGTTTCTCTTTCGTACAAATACCCATTTATATCCAACAGGCTTTACGCCATCGATGTTTAAACAACCGGTCCAAAAACCTCTTGTTTGTTCAACGAGTCTAGATCTGTTTGGATAGCCTCTTGTCATTTTTGCTAATCAGATTTTTCGACATTCGTTCACCGATCGTGGTTACGGATCATAATCATTTTCACATATTTCAAATGACACATTGAAAGCAAATATATAATAATGAACAACATTATTTCTATCCCAAATCTTACCAAAGTTTAAATAATTTATTGAGATCTCATTATTTTCATATTTTCCCTCTTTTTCTAGAGGCACTTGTTCCTCGTCAAGTTCTACTTATTCGACAAATTCTTATCAAAGGATTCTTGTGCTTTCTTTGGAGTATTTTGATTTACATTTATTTTTACTCCCGTTTTCCTCTTTTGAAAGCTGTTACCTTTGAATCAATGGTCTTCCACGCTTTAAGCGTTTCGTTGGTTCTTGTGCATTTTATTGCACAGAGATATCGATTTTTGCATGAGAATTTTATAGCTGGAATATGTGATTTTGTCACTCGTTTTGCATTAGTAAATGCATCGGGTAATTGATTTGCAATTTGTTGCAAATGAATGATCTTTTGAACTTCAAGTTCACACTGATTTGTGCGTAGATCATAATATGTTTTCCTCTTTCGAGGAAGCTGTTACCTTTGAACCAACGGTCTTCTACATTTTAAGCGTTACGTTGGTTCTTGTACATTTTGTTGCACAGCGACATCAATTTTTGCAGGAGCGTTTATAGCTTGAATATGTGATTTTGTCACTCATTTTGCGTCAGTAAATGCATCGGGTAATTGATTTGTAATTTGTTGCAAATGAATGATATATTGACCTTTAAGTTCACACTTTGATTTATGCGTAGATCATAACGTGATAAAGTAGATGCATTTCAAACAATTTCATGTCATTCCTTTTGAATTGTTTTCTTGTCTCCCCTAACGATGGGAAAATTGCTTCAACAAAGTGACAATTAGAAAAACGTGTAGTAAATAAATTCCTGTTAGGGGCTTAAGGTATCTTATAATGGACGATGAGTTAAATCCAATATAAATCTTAAGTTTTCGTTGTTGACCCATCTTAGTTCTATTGGGTGATGATATAGGAACATACACTACACAACCAAAAATCTTCAAATGTGAAATATTTGGTTGTTGACCTAAAATGAGTTGAATGAGGGAATATTCGTGGTATGCGGTATGCCTATAACTAATGATAGATATTGCATGAAGGATTACATGTCCTCAATCTGAAGTTGGTAACTTAGTCTCATGATTAAAGGCATAACAATTAATTGAATGCATTTAATAAGAGATTTTGCCAAACTATTCAGGTATGCACATATGGAGCAAAATGTTCAATCGTAATTCCTATAGACATGCAATAATCTTTAAATGTTTGAGATTTAAACTCTTCAGCATTATCAAGATGGATGATCTTAATTGGTTTGTCAGGGAATTGTGCTCTTAACTTAATGATTTGAGCTAAAAGTCTAGCAAATGCAACATTACGAGTCAAAAGTAAACAAACATGTAACCACCTAGTTGACGCATCTATCAAAATCATGAAATATCTAAATGGTCCACAGTGAGGATGAATAGGTCCACATATGTCTCCCTAAATGCGTTCTAAGAAAACTAGAGATTCCACAACTTTACTTATGGATGATTTAGCTATCAATTTACCTTGAGAACAACTAGTACAACTATAATCATCAGCTGAAAATATTTTGTGACTCCTTAAAGGATTTCCATGCGAATTATCAATTATTTTTCGTATCATTGAAGATCATGGATGACTAAGTAGGTCATGCCATAAAATGAATATCTTTGGATAATTAATTTTTTTATTTAAGATGAAATTCATTTCGACGTGCCTTATATAAGTCAAATATAATCCAGAGGATAAAGCTGAGAATTTTTCTAACACTTCTTTTTTCCCATTTAAAACCAGTGTGACATAGAGAGATTCTCTATTATTTTTGTTCATGGTTTTAATGTGATATCCATTTTGTCGAATATCTTTAAAACTAAGTAAATTCTTTCTGGATTTTTCGGAGTATGACGCATTGTCAATATGAATTGTTGTTACCCCAGGGAACATAATATTTGCTCTTCCAGAGCCATTAATCAAATTGGAGATGTCAGATATTGTTTGAACATTAGTCTCAGCTAAGTTCAAATTGGAGAAATATTCTTTCTTTTTAAGGATTATGTGCATTGTAGCACAATCAACAAGACATATATCGCTCTTATTTAATTCATGATTTGAACACATGATTTGATGATTCATCTATACAAATAATGGTTGAAAAATTAGAAAAAAGAGTTATATTTTATCCATAATAAGAAACTAGTACATATAAACTAAAAAACATAACAAAAACTAGTGCGTATAATTATTGAAAAACATTACATATGATCATTAAAGATATTGAGATTAGTGTTTGGATCATCGTAAAAATTTGGGATTTCCATATAATTAATGTCCGATGAGCCATCTCTGATAGTGAAGTTCATCTCAACTGTTTTGCCTTTCTCCTTTAGAGAGGCTTGATAAAGATCAATAAAATGCTTAAGCGTACGACATACATGAGCCCAATGGCCTTTTAGACCACACTTGTGACATGGTTGGTCACGATTCGAGTATGCCCATTTTCAGCAGCATTCTTTCCTTTATTCTGTGCGACGTCATTTCTATTGCATTTATTTTGGAACTTATTGGCTCGGAATTCAAAATAGGGCTTTCCACGATCTTTGCCGTTCGATCATTTCTCCTTTTCACATCCGTAGTTTTTCTTTTCTTGACCATTTTTTGGTCATTATAAGATGAAACATTTACTTCATTAATTAAAGCGGAACCAGTTGGACGGGAGTTGTGGTTCTTCAATAAAAGCTCATTATTTTGTTCAACCACCATGAGACAAGAAACTAATTTCGAGTATTTTTTAAATTGACGCGCTCAATATTGCTATTGCAATAACAGATTCGAGGCATAAAAAGTATAGAATGTTTTCTCCATTATTGCATCATCTGATATATTTTCTCTGCATAGCCTCAAACGAGAGGTAATATTAAACATGATAGAGTCATACTCACTAACTATTTTGAAATCTTATAGCCTACGATTCAGCCAGTCGTTTTTAGCTTTTGGAAATAGCATCGTCTTTTGGTGATCATATCGCTCTTTCAAGCTTAACCACAAGGTGAGAGGATCTTTTATAGTGAGATACTTACTTTTCAAACCTTCATGGAGATGATGGCAAAGGAATATCAGTGCTTTTGCACGGTCTTGCATTGATGTTTCATTTCCTTCTATAATAGTTTCTCCAAAGTCTTTAGCTTGGAGATGTATCTCGGCATCCAGTTGTCATGACAAATAATCGTTGCCAGTGATATCGAGGGCAACAAACTCAAGTTTTTGAAGAATTTTCATATTCTGAAAATATGTCAAGAAATTGAGTAAGTAGTTTTTCTCTTTTATATAAAAAAAATAATATACGATTAAATATATGTTCACAAGTTGATTATTAATATGCAAAATGTACTACTTGTATGAGTTAGTGGGACAACCTCTAGGTTAGGTGGCGAGACGAAGTCTACTTAAAATCATACCTCATTGAACGGGATAACCTGTCTTCCTTTCAATGTTTAGCTTTCTTGGGGACAAGACTTACCCAAGTATCAACCCAAACTCATAGCGCTATTTGCAATAGAAAAATCAAGAATAAAGCACAAGTATAGCGAGAAAACTAGTTATGTAACTTATTGACTTTTGATTTTTGATGTAGAAGATCGTACAAGACGCAACTACAAAGCATACTTTCGCAATCGTTAACGTTATAATGCATAGTGTATGAATAAAATATGCATATGTTAGTGATGCATGTAATAAAAGAAAACAACCATGATAACATGAAATAAATTGAACTTATTTAAATTAACAAAAGTTATACCTTCCTAGCTTTGTTTCCTTAGCAAGCCTTCTTGAACTTTAAGATCTCTCATTTGTGCAAGAGCAAGCTCGTGCTGATAACGTATTATAAATTGAGTTGGAACTTGTTAAGAACTAGATAAGAAAAATAAAAGACTAAGAACTTTTACTACTACAAACTACTACTACAAAAGAGAAGAGAAGAAAAGAAATGAGATAGTTGGAATGAGAAGTTTTTCATTCAACTTAGTGTGTTTTTACAATGAGATTGACACCCTTTATATAGGTAATTTGCTGATGATGGTAAATGTAGTTAGACAATGTTTGCAAATAACGCATACATCACAAGTCATGCAACTCTTCACAAGCAACATTGACAATACATGAAATAGTGAATATATTGGATATGAATACAATTAAGATCAATGCTTGATCTTCCAACTCAATGACAAAGCTATGCTTGACAATGAAGTTATCCAAAATCTTTATCAATTGTTCATCTATATTTACTTGCAAACGCTTTGAAGATTGGCTTCGGTCCCCTTGAGTCTCCGGTGCGTCCTCTCATTCCATTTCTTATTCTAAGGTTTCTAATGGTTATTTCGAGCTAAAGAGGAATTTGAATTAAAACCCACTTTTCTAAAATCCCCAATTGCAATGTTTTGTCTTCTACGCCGAAGGTTGTCGCCGCCTGTAATCAATCTCACTACTTGTACTAATCTGACAACAAAAACCTCTTCAAATCAATCCTCATCTTTCACAGTTTCATATCTCGTAAACTCGTGTGGTCTCTCCCCAGAATCCGCTCTCTCCGCTTCAAAGAAAGTTCAATTCAAATCACCTTCAAAGCCCGATTTGGTTCTTCACTTCTTTAGAAATCATGGTTTCTCCAATTCCCAGATCGCTAATCTTGCATCCAAGCGCCCATTACTCCTCTTGGCCAAGCCACACAAAACCCTTCTCCCCAAATTGGAGTTCCTCAACCAAGTTGGGTTCTCAGAGTATCAAATTGCTGACTTCCTATCCAAAGACCCTACTTTTTTGTGTAGGAGCTTAGAGCGTAAGGTTAAGCCCTCTTACGACTACCTCAAAGGTTTGCTAGGCACCAATGAGAGAGTCGCCGCCGCCATTAAGAGCTCACGCGCTACTTGGATCCTCCGACTCGATCTGCAAAGGATTATCGGTCGTAAAGTTGAGATCTTGCGAAAGCATGGGGTTCCTGAGGAGAATATTATTAAATTCATTGCGGCGAATATGCGATCGCTTGGTAAGAAGAGTGATAAATTTGAAGAGTTGGTTAGGAATGTCAGTGAAAGGGGTTTTGATCCTTCTACCATGCTGTTTGTCCATGCAATTAATGTGTTTTTAGGAATGAAAATGGATACATTGGAAGCTAAGTTGCAATTGTTTAGGAGTCATGGTTGGTCTGAAGATGAGATTGCTGAAGCAATTCGGAAACAACTATTTTTTGTTTCTCTATCAGTGGAGAAGCTTAAAAGGGGATTGAATTTTTTCATGAACAAGTTGAAATGGAATTCGTCGGAGCTTGCAAAGTGCACAAACATGCTTGGGCTTAGCTTAGAGAAGAGGGTTATTCCTAGATGGATGGTTGTTCAGTGTCTGCTTTCAAAGTGCCTGATCGAGGATGTTGTTAGTATTCGCAGTGTATTAGTGTTGACAGAAGCGAAGTTCCTTGAGAAATTCTTGGACAAGTATGAGAGTAAAGCCCCCGAAATATTGAAGTTGTATCGAGGTACATGATGACTTACTTTCAATCAAAAAGGGTAATTTTGATTGTTGTGTGTGGTTTGAATGAGAGACTAGGATGTATAGTTGACATCTCCGTATTATATTTGTTTGTTCCTCCTTTCGGTTTCATTTTTTTTTTTTTTTTTTAAAAATCTTTCTTATGGCTTAACTAAACTAGTTCTCCTAGTTTTTTAACTCATGGTAGAGCTCTATGTGAATGTGATGAGTTTGAAAATAAAGATGCATGAGAAAACTATATTCAAATGATTAAAGGATTGTTGGGCATTAAAGATTTAGTGATGCTTACACATGAATCTCTCTATGTTGTTATTGTCAATATACTAAATAATGCCATATAAGAAAAAGTTAGGGTGCTTGTTATTGATTTTAAGTTCTTGTTTATATAGTGTTGTTTTCTTCATATGCATAATTTAAGATTTGAAAAGATTTTTCAATACTTATTTTCAAGATGCATTTAGTAGAGTGTTATGAGAGTTGGAACCATATTCTAGGGCATTGTCACAAAACTAAGGAACCAGAAACTTTCTCCACAAAATATGTTTTACATTTATAGAACTCCGGGTGCGCACATCACATTTTCTTCGTTGTCGTTCGCCATTAGGATTTGCTCACATCATGGGGGTTTGAGGATTCCTCGCAATTGGAATTTATTGTTCTCTTTGGATATCCCAGCTCTAGAAAGACCCAGAGCGAAGTGCTCCAAAGAGAACAATAAATTCCTACTATATATATTCCGCGGAAAGTTTTTATCATAAAGAGAAATTGTATTGCAGATACAGGATGGAAACACATTTTGACAGTCATTTAAGTCGAAATCAAATGAATGTTAATATTTTCTTAAGAGTTTAAGAAGATGATTTCTATTAAGTCAATCCCAATTGTATTAGGCTACAAAAACCATATAAATGTTATATTTATTTACTTTACACCAAGGTCAAGATCTACTTGCAAAGTAATTACTAATTAGAAGATTAGATCCTCTAGCATCATTGTTCCGGACTCATATATTGTAGCATTACCATAAGCTAAAATATTAGGAGAACTAGTTCAACAAGAAGATGTAGAAATGAAACATTCTAATACTTAATATTCTTCGCGGAGATGCCAACAACTTAACATCCTACAGCTTACGTTGGTACAACTTCAATATCTCCGGGAATTCACTCTCATACTTGACCAAGAATTTCTCGATGAACTTGGCTTCGGCCAACTTTAATACACTAGCAATATTTATTCCATCACTTATCAGGCACTTTGAAAGTAGAAACTGAATAACCATCCATCTAGGAATGATCCTCTTCTGTAAGCTAAGCCCAAGCAAGTTGGAATGCCTTGCAAGCTCCAAAGGTTTCCACTTTAATTTGTTCATGAAGAAATCCAATCCTCCATTAAGCTTCTCTTTCGATATAGAAATACAAATCGGTTGATTCCTAATCGCCAAAACAATCTCATCATCAGACCACCCGTAACTCCTAAACATCTCTAGCTTTGATTCAAGCGTACTCTCATTCATTCCTGAAAATACATGAAGTGCATTCGCAAACTGCGCACTAGAAGGATCAATACCCATTTCACTGACATTCCTAACCAACTCATCAAACCTATCATTGTTCTTAATCAGCGTTCGCATCCTCACCATCACCAGTTTCTCAATGTTCCTCTCCGGCATCCCGTACTTTCGCAAGATCTCAACTTTATGCCCCAACAACCTCTGAAGATTGATTTGGAGAATCCATGAACAGCAGGAGGTCTTGATCGCAGCGGTGGCTTTTTCGTCGGTGCCCAGTAAACTCTTGAGGTAGTCATAAGAGGGCTTAATCTGGCGCTCTAAGCTCCTAACGAGAAAAGTTGGTTCTTTTGAGAGGAAATGGGCGATTTCAGGGTCTGAAACGCCTATTTGATTGAGGAACTTCAATTTGGGGAGAAGGGTTTTTTCTGGGTTGGCTAAGAGGAGTAATGGGCGCTTGGTTATGAGATTGGCTATCTGGGTGTCGGAGAAACCTTGATTTCTGAGGAAGTGAAGAACCAAATCTGGTTTTGTTGGGGAGGTGAAGTGGATTTTCTTTGAAGCAGAGAGAGCTGATTCTGGGGAGAGTCCGCATGAGTTTACGAGATATGAAACTGTGAAAGATGAGGATTGATTTGAAGAGGCTTGTGTTGTTGTTGTGGAAATGGGTCTGATCAATTGGGGTTGGGGTTGAAGAAGAAGAAAGAAACGCAAATGGGATGTTTTTGTTATTAGATTTGTACAACTGAAGGTGATTTGAGACAACAATAATCCTCTGCCAAGAAGACAAAACATCGTAATTAGAATTGTTGGGATTTGAGTTTGAGAGGGGTTTATGAATTCAAATTCCTCTTTAGTTCATGCTGATGAAGAAACAATTAAAACCCTAAAAGCCCCTCAAGTTTTGCATTTTTATTTTTATCATGACAGCAAAATATTTTTTTTCTCAACTGGAAGTCGAACCCACCGGAGCCAACTCTTTTACTTGCTCTGGGCTAAAACTAATGCATATTTTTTTAAAAGGAATATAATTTTTTTAACCCACTTTTTGACACCAATTAAGTAGTTCTTATAGGAATCACTTTTGACACCAATTGGATAGTTTTTATAGGAGTATGATTTTGTAACCCACTTTTGACACCATCTGGATAGGTGTTGTGTGATGCAACACACGTACGCATCATGAGGTGCATCACACGGCGTCTTTGCGGTCGGTGTCAATTAGGTGGTGCAAGATCCTTTTTTCATCCAATTTTGGAGTTAAAAAGTGACTTAGATACAAATTCAACAAGTCATAAAAGTTATGATATAATAATAAATTCAAGAAGATTAAGATGTAGCAACAAAAATTGTAAAGGGTTGAGATATTTTAAGCGAGGTGACCGTCACTTGAACTAGGTCGGGTCGCTCAACCCAAACCATTACTCAAGCTCAATATCTGAACTAGGCCCAAATAACAATCGACACGCCTATTTCAACTCGCGGAATAACATACTTGACCATTTGGAATAATTAATACTAAGTAAAAATCAAAACTAGCATTCCTTATATCATAAGATCAACATGATAAGAGTTCAACTATCTAAGTAGGTTCAATCCTCTCAAATAGCTTCCAATACTCCCAATAAGCTTCTAAATAGTGCAAAATAAATAAGGAGGATTTCAAACTACCCAAATAATCTACTTTGAGTTACAACCCAAGTTTAGCTACAACCCAAGTTTATTATTCTCAAAAATCAAATAAATAAATAAGAGGAACGTGCAACTTCTCACAAAGTAAGGAAAGACTTGAGTGGGTGTCTTTCCCTTGTCACGAGCTAAAGTGAATGTGGACGCACCTGGAGAATAAGTGGGGTGAGCTAAAGAACCAACGAAGCTCAATAAGAAAGAAGACTCGCTCAAACATTAAATACGCAAGTGCTACCTACTAATTAAGCAAAATCTAACATGAAGTTGAAAAACTAAATCTCGAGATATTAAGTAGAAAACAAGTAGATATTGATCAAATTCAAATTCAAGCATGTAGATAAGATATAAAAGTATATAGAAACATGAGAGCATTGTTCATCGACATAAACAAGAATATAGTCATGCATTCATAACTTCTAAAACGAGTCTCAAGAATCATTTAAAGCACAACATAATTCAAATCACTCATGCAAGGGGTCCACAAGAGATATACCATAAGAGATAATAATAATTATAAGTCATTAGTTCATTCAATGTTAATAGTATGAATTAGGTGACCGAAACACTCACCTTCTAGATGATGTGAACCATTGGTGGTCACAATGGCTGTTGTAACCTCCACCTAGTTTCATCAAACCAACAATAAGTGTTTCCAAGCCATTACCGATTGTGACCACTTGTGAACTTGATATTTCGTAGTGCATACCACTCTCTTTTTGGTGGGATCGTGACCACACCACTGCAATTCGTGGCGCAGACCACCCCATTTTGGTGGGCACATTGCCACACCACCACTACACGTGGTGTAGACCACTCTCTTTTGATGAGCATCTTGTCACATCACTGCATTAGATCGAATAACACAAGTGTTCTCATTACATGCATTCCATAGATAAACATATTCGTACTATTGACTAAATGCAACTCAGTCTCAAGTCTTTCGATAAAAATTGACATTTCTATTTATCTAATATTCAAGCCACATTTAATGTATGAGCGAAGCTCCCCACTTACCTCGACTCGTAGCGACGCTTATAACAACTCCTAGTATGTTCGGGGCCGATGTGAACCTTCGCGCGGCACTATACAACCATAATACATCTCATCAATAAATGCTTTAATTTAAATTAATTAAATCTTTCATTTATTGGTCTTTGAGATCCACTAGTGTGGGTCCCGCGGGTCCTCCGTCGCCGATACGAGGGGTGAGACTCGATCGATCCCCTCGGAGACATGATAACGCCCGTTCGAAAGCAATTACTTTGCTTTTATTTTGTTATATATATATATATATATATATATATATATATATATATATATATATATATATATATATATATATTTATTTTTTTAGAGTTGACCGGTCAACAAGGGGTGTTTGGTCTCTAGTTTTCAAACCAGGGGCCAAACGCCCCTAGTTGTAATCTTAGTGTCGTACCCTGCCCGGCCATGGTGGCGGGCCTCTTGGAGGGTGGGGGTGGTCACGACACCACCCCCTTCCATTTCTTCTCTACATTAATGGTGGGGGCGCCTGGTGGCACCCCCATCTATTCGGTGGCGGCGGTGACTCGCCCCCGTCCTCTCCGACAATGGCGACACTACCCCCTCCTTTTTGTTTACCATCTTCACGAAAACTTCAAATAACAAGAACTTGAATAGTTAGAGATTACCTATTTTGAAATATGTGTGGCTTTTGCCTTCTCCTCCACTTTCTTTTCAAATTTGGGGTTTTGAACAAAAAAGGGAGTTAAAGTTTTAAATTCAATTTATATTAGGGCTACATTAGTTTAGAGTTTGAAAACTTACTAAATTATCCTTAGGGGCAGGTTTATTTGATTTTTAGGTCATCACATTAACCAATTTAGCCTTTTCAAATTCACTCCATCTTGTGTATAAAAACTTTGAGCTATGCAACCCCCTTTGAACTTACAAAGAACTATAAAATAGAACAAGAGAAGAGATGTAGGAGAAATATGAGAACTTTCATTCCAACATGGTGTACCTCATTACATGGGTGTGACCCTTTTATATAGGCTCATTGGTAAGACCAAATGACACAAGTTACATTTCCATATAATTACATGAATAAATAGCATTAAGGCCAAGTAATTACATGAATTAAAGTGGGTATTACACCATGTGAATGGTTGAAATAATAGGAGGTGGAATATGTAGAGTTGTCAATCCATATTATTTATAATACTCCCCTTAGATGACAACTTGCTAAAAGAAAATGTCTCGTTAAAACTTTTACTAAGAAAAACCCCGTGGGAGAAAATTCAATATAGTAAAAAAGTACATCGTTCTCATCAATGTTGATACGGAATATGATTTTGATAAGATTGTCTCATTAAAAACCTTACTAGGAAAACTCAATGGAATCAAATCATAGCGAAGGAAAAAATTGGACAATACACTAATCAATTTTGATAATGGAGTATTAATATTGTTAGGATCGCCTCGTTAAAAACCTTGCATGGAAAATCCAGTGCGGTAAAACCATAGCTGAGGGAAAAAGAGTGCAATACACTAATAAATAACTAATTTTGATTATCCCCCTCATGTTCATATGGGTGAGACATCTTATGTTGTTTTGCAACAAATCGTTGCAAAACTTAGTTGTACCCTTTTGAATAAAACAAACTCATGTCACTTATGATTAACTCGAAGATGAAAAAATTGTATATAACACAATTTCAATTTCTTTGAGTTGGTGAAGAGTTGTATCATGCATGTAAGTTAATCAAAAATACAATATCTGCTTTTTTACGCCTTAAGTGTTTTGTTGGAGTATGCATTTTGTTGCATATGAACAACATTTCCTATATGAATATTTAATGTTGGAACATATGATTTTGTCACTTTTTTTTTATATTAGTAATTGCATCAAGTAACTGATTTATAACTTGTTGCTAATAAATGATCGTTTGAACTTTCAAGTTCATATTAGTTTATACATGGATTATAATGCAACAAACTTGATGTGTTTCATGCAATTTCACGTCATTCCTTTTGAATCAGTTTTATATTTCTCCCTAATGGTGGATAATTACTTCATCATAGTGACATCAACAAAACTTGCTATAAAAAATCCCCTATCAGGGGCATAAGATATCTTCTAAGATAATGAATTGAGAGTTAAATCGATAGAAATCTTTTATTGATTTGCCTTAAAATAATTAGTATAATTGTAATCACCGGTTGATTAAATTCATGGTTCTTTAAAGGATGTCCTTACAAATTATAATTCGTATTATTGATGATATTGGATAATCAAAATGATCATTTTTATTATGAATGTCACTAAATCATATGACAACATTTATTTTAATATGCATTAGGTAGAAAATATAACCAGAAGGTAGAGCTAAGAATTTCATTCTCAAATAACACCAAAATTATATTAGATAATTTATTTATTATTCTGAGTAAAATTCTTGTGGTGCAAGGCATTAACAACATTATAACTATTATACCAAATATTGTATGAACATTAGCCCCAACTAAGTTCAAGTTCGAGAAATATTTTCTTTTATATCAAGACATAAATTTATCGCCTTTACTTAGCTTATGATTTGAACACATCTCAATATGTCAATTTTAATGAGCCATAAAATTCATAAATTTGCCTTTGATTGGCATGGTGGATGCCATCAAAATATTTGGGCATATATGACAATATATAATTAATATGACATAATGGTCTTTCATATATGACATTTATTTGTCAATAATTTTGCCCTTCATATTTCATGTGGTGCACCACTTTTATTCTACCTTTGGTGGAATTATTAATATGACCTTTACCAAATCTTTTCCCACGTCCATAATTTTATTATTGCGATCGTTGTCGTTTTTAATTATAATGTAACATATGCTTCATGAAGTTTGACCATTAATTGGACAAGAATGATATTATAAGTATAATATCTCATTATTTTACTCAGCTACTATTATGAAACAAGAAACCAATTCATGGTATTCATATTGAATTGATACACGCGCTCGATATTTTATTACAATAATATATCGAGGCACACCACGTAGATTTTCTTTTAATTGCCTCATCGGTTACATTTTCCGCATAGCTTCAACCTAGAGGTACTTAAAATTGTGAAATTATAATTCATATTGACTGATTTTAATTTGGAGCTTGAGACCTTGCCACTCATTTCGAGCTTGTTGGAGCATGACCAATTTTGATTTTTATATTTGTAGCTCTTTAAGGTGAAAGATTATAAAGTGAAATATTCACTTTTCAAATCTCGATAAAGCTATTGGCGAATAAATAATAGTGTTATGAGCATAGCCTTGCATAAATATTTTTATTCATAATTTTAGCAACTAGAACTGTCTTGACAAGTAATCTTTGTCAATAATATTATGACAACAAATTCAATCAAGTATAATATTTTTAAACTATAGATGATGTAAATAGTTATTTTCACTTTTTATATAAAAAAAACATAATATACGATCAAATAAATGTTCACAACTTGATTATTTTATACACTAAATATACTACTTGTATGATTTGGTGGGATAACCTCCAGAGTTGGGTGGCGAGACAAAAGTCTATTTAACAACCGTACCTTATCGAACGGGATAACACGTATCCCTTTCAATGTTTAACTTTACCGAAGACAAGACTTACCTGCTATCAACTCAAACTTAGTGTATTATTTGTATTATAAAAATAAAAAGTAGAACATAACTAATCGTTAATAATTTTATGAGAAAAAAATTATGTTACATATTGATTTTTGATTTTAAATGTAGAAAATCGTACAAAAGCGCGACTACAGAGCAAACTTTCACAATCAATGTGATATATAAATATATATTGCGTCGTGCATAAATAATATATACTTAACATTTTATAAAATATAAGTACATGGCGTTGTTACCACCAGATGAATTTGTCTATAGACAATTTATAGCTAGTAGCCTCGCATTTTCTCGGTTTCCAAACCTATATATTGTTAATATAATTTTTTTATTCAAAAATCATGTTGCATAAATAACTGAAAAATGATGTATTTAATAAAAATATTAATCCATCCATATGTAGAATAAAATGGAAATAGATTGAAATAAATCAAATTTATCAAAATTACACGCACACATTTGCTACGGCTCATAAATATTAACATGCGACAAATATGGCAAGACACATGCATTCATATTTATAATTAATAATGATTATAAATTACTCATGTATGCAAAAGATATGCAAGAATTCAATGGCTGGATGAAGAAGTCGAAAGACTTGAAGAAAAACTCACAATTCTTCACATAGCACAGTGAAAGTACAAACACTATGTGAGAAAATCTCTACAGTGCATATGTATATTAGCTAAGTTGTCTTATAACAATTGTTTTAGGGGCATTACTTCATCGAAAAATATTTAATTAATTAAGTTTAAGAAGGTTGTGGTGTGTTATTTGAGAAAATAAATTAATAAAGTTAAAAAAATTAATAATTTATATAATCTGAGAATGATTCCTATTTGGCATGACTCTGTCTCCATGGTTTATTTGTCAAATAAGAACAGAAATTTGTAATTTCTTTATTAACTTCACATGTTGATTAAGTTGAGGCTCTATCCATGCTTATTCACACCAAACCCACAATGGCCGTTAGAATTCTAATGATGTTTAACTTTGCTACTACAAACATGGTAATGGGTATGGTACTTATATATTGGTAACTTGGTATTTTGAAACACAGTATCAAAAAGAACAATTTTTCATATTTAGGATGCTCAACATGATTTAGGCCAACCCCAAAAAACTGAATTTATGCAAAATCATTTTTCGTAGATGAGGTTTGGAAAACCGTGCCCTTCCAAATTCATTTTTCTGTGAAGTAGTGAAAAATGAATATGCATTTGATTGCATTAAACTCAAAACTTGAAAATTAAAATCAAGCAATATCTTATCAAAACCATAAAGTCAAATTTATAAGTTATACCTTTCAAGCAGCTTTTTGTCGATCCCCTTAGAAAAATCTTCTTAAATTAATTGAAGACTTTTCTTCACCTAGAGTAGAGACTAGTGCTGATAACATGTTATAAAACTACTTTGAGTAAAGCTGGGGAAAGTAAACAAAGAACTAGCAAATAGAACAAGAAAAAAGATGGGGAAGAAATAAGAAAACTTTCATTCCAACATGGTGTACCTCATTACATAGGCATGAGCCCTTTATATACGCCCTTTGATAAGACCAAAGGATACTAGTTACATTTCCATATAATTACATGAATAAATGACATTAAGACTAAGTAATTACATGAATTAAAGTGAGTGTTACAACATGTGAATAGTTAGAATAATAAGGGGTGGAATATGTAGAGTTGTTAATCTATATTATTTACAACAAGCCACAAATTACAAATAAAGCCGTGGAAAAGCTTCACCCTTTAGTGGGCCGACCCGATTCGAGCTCGAATACTCGATTAAGTCTAGATACCAAGTGGTCTACACCAAAAAAACAAAATAACAAATAAAATAAAATAAAATTACAAATATAGGTCATGAAAGTTGGAGTGTTAGTTGCAGTATGCAAATTAGGTTGGCTTGTACAAGGGAGATTCAGTTCAAGCGCTTTCAGTATGTAGATGTAGAATAAAATTGGAAATGAAGATAAGTGAAGATTCAAAAGCATTGCGAAATTACAATGTGAATCAATAGCCATAAACAATAAAGCAATAACTTCGTGGAGGCACCTACTTCTTCAACCTCCATTGTTGTGTAGTCGAATATCGATCCAGTTGTTGTACTCTGTCAATTGATAGTCAACTACATAGCAGAAGAAGCAACTCTCGAAATAACCCTGGCTAGCTCTAGAAAGACTTACTAACAATTGCTCCAAGCAGAATTTGCAGTTGCGAGGAATCCTCAAACCCCCTCCAAGGTAACCATACCGCTAAGCGAAATCCTAACGGCAAGGACAATGAAGAAAGAGAAGATCCACACTTTTGGATTTCCCTAAGCATTAAAAGGAATGTTGTCGAAAGAATGTCAGGTAAGAAAATTCTTCATGCTGCATCCAAGATGAAGAAATCAAACCAGAACACATAATATTTATATGAGCATGAGCTTTCAAAAGAGCAGGCCCAAGGGAAATGGAGAAAAATACAAACAAGAAACCTTACATGTAAATCTTATAGAAAGTTACAAGTGTGTAATGTCCCTAGCACTGTATCATCTGAGTATACCCTTTCGAGTCTAGCAATTGGCCAATCAAAACACCTAAATTAAGTAAAGATTCAGCCAAATTCTACGGACAAATGTTTCCTTTCATGTGCTTACTAGTTATGAATCAGAAACATCACTTTATCAGAGAGCTCTATTTTGGCTTCCAATATAGTTAGGACAAATGAATATGTCGAGAAGTCCTCGGATTCAGAATATCAGATGAAATTAAATGATAATAAAATTGAGTTGAGTGATGCAGTAAAGGCCGTGTTCCTAAGTTCTAGTAACATTGCTCAAGAACGCTACATTATGGTTCAACCCTCATAAACATCTCCAGTATTTTTGAAAGCCCTATCCAGTATATTGAAAACTAACTGCATAGATTCTACCAAAAAAAAAAAAAAAAAAAACTACATAGAAGACTATAGCATTGCCATAAAAGACTAAGAGGACTAACCAGTATAAATAACATTAAAATCATTTGAAACTGAGGATGAACAAACAAGCATATCGGAAGAAAGTACAAAGCCGAAATTTCTTCAAGGAAATGCCAATCTAACATCCTAAGTTTCTCATCACAAACCTCTAAAACTAAAATCAAGACCATCCTTTATGATCAAAATAAGTCACAATTTACCTTGCTAGCATTGCCATAAAAAAGTAAGAGGACTAGTTTAAACTTAACCAGTAGAAAGAACATTAAAATCATTTGAAACTGAGGATGAACAAATAAGCATATCGGAAGAAAGTACAATGCCGAAACTTCTTTAAGGAAATGCCGATTTAACATCCTAAGTTTCTCATCACAGACCTCTAAAACTACAATCAAGACCATGATTCATGATCAAAAATGGTCACAATTTACCTTGGTACAACTTCAATATTTCGGGGGCTTTGCTCTTATACTTGACCAAGAATTTCTGAAGGAACATGGCTTCAGTCAACTTCAATACCCTAGAAATACTTATAGCGTCTTTGATCAAGCACTTCGAAAGCAAACACTGAATAACCATCCACCTAGGAATAATCCTCTTCCGTAAACTAAGCCCAAGCAAGTTGGAGTACTTGGCGAGCTCGAAAGGCTCCCATTTCAATTTATTCATGAAGAAATCCAATCCCTTCTCGAGCTTCTCCTCAGACACATCAATGCAAAGTGGCTGATTCCTAATTGCTGAAACAATTTCATCTTCACTCCACCCATAACTCCTAAATATCCGTAGCTTGGAATCCATTGTCTTCTTATTCATTCCTGAAAATATATAAATTGCTTTGACAAATTGCGTGCTAGAAGGATCAATCCCTATTTTTCTCACATTTCTAACCAACTCCTCAAACCTATCATTGTTGTTACCAAGCGATCGCGTCTTCGCCGTAACCAATTTCACTATGTTATCTTCAGGAACTCCGTGGTTTCGCAAGATCTCGACTTTATAACCGATAATCCTCTCAAGATCGAAGTGGAGGATCCAAGAGGAACGCGAGCTCTTAATGGCGGCAGCGACTTTGCCATTGGTGCCCAACAAGCTCTTGAGGTAGTCGTAAGAGGGCTTAATCTTACGTTCTAAGCTCCTACACAGAAAAGTTGGGTCTTTGGAGAGGAAATCGGCGATTTCGCCATCTGAGAACCCAACTTCCTTGAGAAACTTCAATTTGGGGAGAAGGGTGAGTTCTGGTTTGGCTAAGAGGAGTGATGGGCGCTTGGTTGCGAGATTGGCGATCTGGGTATTGGAGAAACCGTGATTTCTGAGGAAGTGAAGGACCAAATCGGGCTTTGAAGGTGATTTGAATACAACTTTCTTTGAAGCAGAGAGAGCTGATTCTGGGAGAGAGACCGCACGAGTTTACGAGATACGAAACTGTGAAAGTCGAGGATTGATCTGAAGGGTTCTGTGGTGGTGGTAGTGTTGTTGAAATTGGTCTGAGAAATTGGGTTTGAGATGGGTCAATTACAGAGGACAATCTTCGTCGGAGAAGACAAAACATCGCAATTAGGGAATTGGGGTATTCAGAATTGTGATGTTTGAGTGGGCTTTTTAATTCAAATTCTTATTTGAACCCTAAACACCCTTTTAGGTAAAATTGACATAAATAATAAATTGAATAAAGAAGAAATGAAAAGAGTCATGGAGTCATGGAGCTAAACTAGACAAAGGCAATGAGTATTACTTTGACATCTAGGCATTTTTTTTTTATAAAACTTTCTATCGATCATTACGATGTGACTTGTCATTAAAATATTTCTATTAAGTTAAATATATATATATATATATTTAGTAGAATCGCAATTAGCCGACTATGATTTATGAAAGTGAATGTTGCGCGATAAAGCAATAACAACTACATAAAATAGACGTAGTAGAAATAAAAATGTTTAGATGAATGTGTGGTGAAATTTGTAAAGATAGAATAAATAATATATAAATTTAAAGACAAAAAGGGCCTACAAGCATCCCCACTAGAAAACTACTCAATAGAAATTAAATAAATTTGACGATGTAAGTGTACCAAAGTTTATTTGGGACACATTCATTAGGAGGGATTTGAATGATTTGAATAACTCATCTTCAATGTAGCCGACTCCAATTAATTTAGGATTGAAGTTATGTTGTTGTTATTCTATCGATCAACAACACACCTAAAAGGAGGTCACATGAAAGCCGTTGTAGCCTATAAGATCAGAAATGCACAACAAGAAACTTCAAGAACATCATCATCTTCATAACTTTTCAACCCAGAACGGCTTTGAATATAATTCGCAGTTATTTTTGACGTGGTTGTAGACGTGGTCGATAAATTTCGGATGCTCGTGGGACTGCGATTAGGCTTTTTGCGCGTCTGGAGCTAGGTGAATAGTACTTTTGTGTGTTGAATTGTTAATTTGCGATGTTTATATTGAAATAGCATAAATGTCATCCTAATGTGTGTTAGGATAGTACATTTGACGAGTGAGACCGTGGGTAAAGAAACCACCTCGATAGGCGTGTCGACACGGGTACCAGGTAGTTTAACCGACTTAACATTAGGTCGGGGAAAATAATACACACAAAATGAATAAAACCGGTTCAATAACTAATATGGAATGCATATTTGGTGGTTAGGGACATGGTAGTACGCGTATGTCGCGGCTCGGGACAAGAAATCGGGCGTCGAAACACCCGAAAATGGACTTTTGAGGTGAAAACAAGGATGAGTGTCTTAAGCGAGTCATAATTGGAGTCACTAGTGGTTGGAAAGGGAGCAAATAGAGACCATTTGATAGCCAAGTGATGCACATGTGAGAGGTGATGACAAATCGACACGTATAAGTCAAATTGACTTATTTTCCACCACCTTTTTCTCCCTCTTATCCACCCATCCGAGATTGGGAGAAAGAAAACAAGGGTTTTAGTGGTTCATCTTGATAATTTATGGTGCTTGGAGTGGGGAAAGTCATCAAATCCAAGGTGAGAATCTCTTACACCACAACTTTCTCTATCTTTTTATCTTATTTTGAAAGGTGTTAGTGAAGATTTGGAGGTTATTGGGTTGTTGTTATGATGAGTTTAAAGTGTTTTGAAGTGTTGTTGTTGGTGTCGGGAAGTTTGTTGTTGGGTTGTTGGGTGTGTAAAACCCGAAAATTTCAAAGCAATTTTCTGTCGAACGCGATTAGCGCGCTAATCGCAAAGATCTAGCGCGCTAATCGAAGCATCTAGCGCGCTAATGACAATTAGCATGCTAGGCTAGAAAATTAGCGCACTAATATTCGTTTGGGCGAAGAACGTATAAATGTCCGGGCATCTAGCGTGCTAATGCCCGGACCTAACGCACTAATGTACCCCTGTTTTGACATAATTTAGGTGAAATGACTTAACACACATACAAATGACTAAATATCACTTATACATATAAATAGGTCATCTCGAGCTGTAAATTGGGATATCCGGGACTAGGCAGAGTCGGACTGGGTTAGTGACGGTACACGGAGTGCAGTGTGAGGTGTGTAATATGCCAACTGAGATTACTTGAGTAGTATTTCTTTTTGCTTTTGAATTCATTTCATGTCTTTCAATACTCTATTCCTGGTACACTACAAGAAAAATGATATTTAGAAACGGAATTAGTAACGGAATTAAGTTCCGTTACTAAGGAAAAATGGTTAGAGATGAAACGGACTAATTCAGAGACGGAATAGAGAGAGATCAGAGATGGAAATAGAGACGAGAAAAGAGACGAGAATTAAATTAAATTCCGTCTCTAAATAATGGCGCCAACATTCCCACCAAAACTTTCTTTTTATAACCGTTCATCAAATCTCTAGATTCGTGAAACCCCTCGATCTCGATGATTCAAAAATAAAATAGCAAGCACACAACTCCCTCTCTCTCTCCCGATTCTGTCTCTCTCCGAAAACCCCATCTCCCCGACGCTCCCTCTTTCTCTCCGATTCTCTCTCTCCGAAAACCCTATCTCCATAACGCTCCATCTCTCTCTCCGGATTCTCTGTCTCTCCGGAACCCCTATCTCCCCAAAAATCCTCTCTCGACGGCAGATCTCTCTCTCTCTTACCGCTCTCTCGTTATCGACGAAGAAGAGCGGAACCGAGAAGAAGAGAGAGGCGAAGCGCGCAAAGTGAAGTGGGGGATGGACTTCGCGACCTTCACGGCTCCCTAGATTAAGCGAGATTCTCAAGTAAGGGTTTTTGAGGGCTTGTTTGAAAGATTGGATTTTGGGGGTTTTGATGTGATTGTTATTGTGGCAGATTGGCGTCGCTCGATGGGGATGTTTTTGAAGCCCTCGTGTTGGTGAAGAGAATGGGAACCGATGTCCGAGAAGGCCGACGAAGGCAATTCAATTACATTGGTAAGCAATTTGGTATTCGTAAAAATTCGGTGTTTTGTTTGGATTTCGAGATAGTTGGGTATTGAATTGGCGGAAACGTGAATGAATTTTTGGTATTAGTTGTATTTCAACTCTATAGGTGTTTCATCGTTAATTTAGGGTTTTTAGGTTTCGGTTTGGTTCCCTGAATAAGTAGTTGTGAATGCATAATACACGGCTATATACGTAATAATTACTTCTTACTACACAAGTTCGCTTTTTTTTTTTCTCTGGTCTTTCATTGGATAGTGAATCAGTAGGAATGTGGATGACACTCGTATTTCGGCCCTATCGGTGTTTAATTGTCGGCATTATTCGATAATCGTTACTTTGTAGGATTCCTTGTTGGTTGGCTTAGGTTTTTATAGGTTTCAAGTTTGTTCCCTCAATAAATGGTTCCTTGATGTATTTTCACCCAATTCAATTCTTTGTTGTGATGCATATGCGCGAATTGGAAAGTACACCATCAATTGCACTAAATCGAGCGCAATGAAAGAGTTTGATCCATGTAGCAGACCCCAATTAATTTTAGGTTTGAGGCTATGTTGTTGTTCTCGTGATGCATATGCAGTTTATTACAATCATTGGTGGTCATCCATTTATGTTGGTTTTTACTAGAGAAGTAACGAGTTTGTATTGATAGCGAATTTTAGCTTCCATTGATTGATACGATACTATGGCACTATGCATTTTTTATGAAATCTTGGAAACAAGAGAGTAAACAAAGAAGTAACTTCAAAGGGTCTATTAGTCCAGCTTTATATGGAATAATTGATTAGAAAGTAATTAAGGCTTATATGAAATAATCTAAGTAACTAAATATCCTTACGAAAGCCTAGAAAGCGTAAGAAGAATGCCTCAGAATCGTCTTCATGTGGTTCCGGATGAGACATTTACTTTATTTTTATACAACAAGTCTCGCTTCCCATTTCACATATTGTGGTGGATTGTGTTCCTAGTCCCGCTGGTGAGTACTTTATATTGGTGGTCAAGTCATTGAACGAAAGAGCCCTTAGTTATAAACTATTTGTGAAGTTCATTCTACTGTGCAATAGGAAGACCTAGAGTGAATACATGATTTGTTGATTATGAAAGAGACGTTCTTGCTCGTCATATGGCAAAAGATATTAACATTAGTACAAAAGTGAAAGGTAGATTCACATGTCTTATCTAATGCAAAGCGGGGAAAAATACTTATTGGCTTGAGTAGTTTAGTTTAAGCTTGTAAAAGGGAGTCTCTTCTCTTGGTAACAAGGTATCCATAGCGATCTTCTACTTTTTATCGATCCAGTTTGTCCTTACATTTCGACATATCTTCATGAAGCTCTCGCCGACCACTTTGGTAGTAAGCTGGATCATGCCTTTATTAACTAGCCCACTAGGTGGTTGGATCCAATTGGTGTTACCGCATGTTATCCTCTTTGTGAGGTCTCGGATCAATTTTTCCGCTAAAATAAGTTGGGAAATCGAGATGGTCTATTCTCGGTGTTACCTCTTGTGACCATTAGAAGTTAGTTCCACTTGGTAGTTTGATTGCCCTATCAAGGTCTTATTGCGTAGTTTTACTTTCTTGTTAGTTCCGGACGATGCGTATCTCAAATATCAGTATGGCCCATGTTATTTTCTAAATGCTTATGAAGAAACTTCGAAGATTAGACAATGGAATTTAAAGGACATGTTGCTTGGAGGTTCGCTCGTTTTAAGTAAACGTTTATCTCATCGCAAGACACCTCATTAATGTTAAACTAGTTGTTTTTTCTAATAAGAAACTATATAGTTGGTGACCAAACATTTGTTATTCTCTTTGCTTGATTACTTCTCATGGATTAGCATTCTATTCTAATAAAGACTATTTTTTTTTTTTGAAGAAGCGATAAAGACTCTTAATGCCTTGTCGGTCTACTTATTTTTTGTAGTTTTTTAGAAAATCCCATGATTATTTATTGTTTTACCTTGATATATGTTGTAATCGTATCTTTTGATTTTTCTTATGCACTTTTGTGTGCTCGCAAAAAGACGAAGAAAAACATGCGTTCATTTTTTTTATATTATTTCGGTGTAGGGATGGACAACCATACAAATGACACGTGACTCTGCCATACCTTTTAATCGCAGATGAAAAGGTATACTTCTTTAGGTTTCTGTGGATATTGATTTCTGTTTCTTACCTTTTGCCATGCCTCCATCCCACCTCTTTTTTTCTTCCTTCACCTTAGTTTTCTTGCTAAATAAAGTCTTGGAAGAATCATGAAGCCTTCTTGGCAGAAATAACATGTCTTCTAATTAGGGTCTATAGAAATTGTTGCAGCCTTAAAAGGCGTAAAAGAAATTGCTACAACTATTGTAGCAAAACCTAATTGAAGAATCCAAGTGGAATTCTTAAATTCGGTATTAGTTCTCTTTATTGCATAGGGGAAATGGTTCTTTCTAATATTTAGATGATCAATCCTCCAAAATAATTTGCTATATTTAAGATGGGAATTGTTATATTTGGTGTTTGTGGAAGTGATTTGCTTGTTATGTTCTTGTTGCGTTGATGGCGTATACGTGCGTTGATGGTGTATACTTTTGTAGGCACGAGAGATCACCGAGGCTGCAATGGAATTAGGAGATGTTTGCACGATTGATGATTAAGACAGATATGCCTTAACCTTGAACCCTAACAAAGAAGCTTTTTCGGATTATACTTCGTAGTTTGTTTTCTTGATTTTTTTTGTTGGATTCCACCTCTGTTCCAAAGAGGCTAATACATTTT
The DNA here is from genome assembly GCA_039657365.1 of Stephania yunnanensis. NCBI lineage: Eukaryota > Viridiplantae > Streptophyta > Magnoliopsida > Ranunculales > Menispermaceae > Stephania > Stephania yunnanensis. Next base: position 31,681,991 of record CM077585.1, on the reverse strand, counting down.
CAGTTTGATTCTATAGTTCTATGGGTTGGTGATGTTGTGAAGTATGCATAACTATATTATTTGTTAGATAACATAATCTCATAGTTTGGATCATGAGTAATTAGTCTCTTGGGTCTTGAACGACTTTAATATTGATGAATTTCTTTTCCTTACGGATAGTGATGAATTTCTTTTTCTTTATTACTTTATTTATGTTGTGTTTGGCTCATACACTTGTGCTTGCGATGATACGTAGTTCTCCCATAATATTGTTTATATTCCTATTATTGTTTGTATAATTTAGTGATTTTTTTCTTTTTGATCTTTTTTCGGTGTTTTGTACGAAGTCAAGTATTTTTTGAAGCACAATCAACTTTATATAATCTCGGAACACTTCTTCATTTTTTTTTCATTTAGAACAATTTTTACTTTTACTTTTGTAGAAAGATACGAAATAGAAACTTTTTAGATTGTTTTTATTGTTTCGTGTACAGTACGTTGAGAAAAGATAATTTTAAGGATATGTTAAGTTTATATAAACTGTGCAATATCAATATATTATTTACCTATGATTTGCATTATATATTGGCGAGGTTAAATGTGTTTGGATTGAGACCTATATATATATATTGAGACGGATTGAGACCTAAACAAAGCGGAATTGAGACGGATTAGCAACGGAATTCAGAGATTCCGTTGCTATTCTGTCTCTAATTTTCGAGGAATAGATGCATGAATCAGCAACGGATCAGAGACGGAATACAATAATTCCGTCTCTGATCCATTGCTAATCAGAGACAGATCAGAGACGGAATGCAATTACAATTGTACCCTTTAAAAGAATTTCCATTTCATTTCGTCTGTTCGTTTCTAAATTCCGTCTCTAATCAGCAACGGAAACACATTTCCATTGCTGATTGAATCAACGACGACGATTTCAGAGACGAAATAGATTCCGTCTCTATTCCGTTGCAGAATTGAATTAGAGACAGAATTTATGCAAATCAGAGACGGAAAATTCCGTTTCTGATCTGCTGTTTTTTGTAGTGGTATGTCGTAATGGACGGACGTCGAGGCTCTCCCTCCGTGCCATTTCTGTGTGTACATCCACTGAGCCATAACACGTGTGTCATCTCGGTGAATAGGGCTACCCGAGAGTGTGATAGGCACGTGTGGGTGCATCGTAGGTTCCACGCCGAACACGCGGATCCAGATACTGGCCTTGCTTGAGTGCTACTCGCCAGTAGTCTATTGGGAGTCCGAAGTATGGCGCTAGTCTGACCCTAGGGGCTAGGAACACACACTTTGAACTTTCACTATTACATATGCATGCGATGATCACAGTTGCCCGCTTTTATTTCCGCATGTTTATTTAATAGTTTTGTTTAAACTCCAATACTTACTTTCCGTATTGCTCACTTAATTTCCTTGGGAATACTCACTCTAGACTCGTTATCTGTCTTTTGTGAAGGCTTGAGTGCAGATCCTAATACGAGCCGGGGCAAGGGCAAGCTATCGGAATACATAGACGTTTAGCCAAGCTTGTATGTTTGTATATACATATTTTGTTTATTTTGGGATTTGGGATTATGTGAGACACTAGGACTTTATATTGTTGATATTTTGATACATTGAGGTACATTTTTTATCTATCTTTGATATGAGTTTTCCACATAAGGTATCGAGTTAAATGCATGACTTAATTGCTTAGTAGATGAATTGGCAAGATAAAAGACTTCATTTGTGTTTTATTTGGGATTAATTTGATATTAGAGACAGATGATTTGAGGCCATTAACAATCTAAACGGTAAAAGTCGTTGTTTATTGAGGATAATAATGACTATGGTGAATGAGATGGCATGTGGGACACAACTGGCGCTGGTAGGCCAGGTTGTGGGCCCGCATCGGCCCCCGTGGCGGTCCATTTGGAAAATGGGCCATTATAACCCCTTACATAGTCTGATCACTTTTTATTTATAGAGAGTTCATTTACATTACAACCTTCAGATCTCTCACGCACATTACTTCTTAACTTTCTATCTCTAAGAAACTTCCGACATATTAAACGTATGACAGACTCCCAAACTAATGTGTCACAATATACATTTTATTAACCAGCTCCTTGTTCACACTTACACAACCACCTATATTAGTGATTGTGTCTTACATCCCCCTCAAACGTAGAGGAAGAGCTATGACACCAAGTTTATTCCTTAAGTAAGAGAACCTAGAGAAAGATAAAGCCTTAGTAAAACCATCAGCTATCTGATCATGAGAAGGGATATGATAAACTGCCAAAGAACCATTGAGCACTTGATCACGAATGTAATGAACATCAAGCTCAATGTGCTTAGCGCGAGAGTGAAACATTGGATTGTAGGCCAAGGCAGTAGCACTCATATTATCACACCAAATCACTGGTCGAGAAAGAACCGAAAACTTTAATTCAAAAAGTAAAGATTGAATCCAGGATAACTTAGTTGCAACCTGAACCAGAGCTCTGTATTCAAACTTTGTGCTGGATCTTGCCACAATATTATGATTATTAGATGGCCAAGACACTAAGTCGGAGTTAAAATAGACAACATAAACAATTATTGATTTGTCGTCATCAGGTGAAGAGGCCCAGTTTGAATCAGAGTAACCAGTAAGGACCATCTTAGCTCCTAGTTTGAAGGAAATGCCAAGTTGACAGCTACCCTTTAAGCATCGAAGCACTCTCTTGAGGGCTTGCTGGTATAGAGTAGAAAGAGATTGCTGATACTAGCTTAATTGATTTATAATGAAGGCAATGTCTGGTCTCGTGTTAACAATATATTGAAGACCCCCAAGATGCTACGATAGAGGGACTAATCATGAAATGGAAGTGTCTCTGCATAACTGTTTGCCCATGACTGCAAGTGTATTTGCTGGTTTGACATTCACCATACTCGTCTTCTATAATAAAGCATTAATATAGTTGGTTTGTGTCAAGTATAAACCATCGTTGTCTCTATGCACTTCAAAACCAAGAAACAAATTGAGGTCTCCAATGTCCTTCAAAGCAAAGACTTGATCCAATGAACTGATGAAATGAACTGATGAACCGATGAATAAGAGACTTGTTATTCCCTGTGATAACAATGTCATCTACATACACCAGAATATACAGTATATTGCCTTGATGATTATAGATTAATAAAGAATTATCACATTTGGAATTGATAAAACCCCACTGTAGTAGTATCACTTCGAGCTTGTCAAAACAAGCCCTTAGAGCCTGACGTAAGCCATACAAGGCTTTGTTAAGTTTGCAAACATGAGTAGGATAATCAGAATCCATAAAACCAGACATTTTTAGTGAGATTGCCATTCAAGATGGCATTATTAATATCAATCTGCCTTATAGACCAACCAAAGTTGACAACAATAGACAGGATGATACGGAAAGTAGATGCCTTCCTTCACCACAGGACTATAAGTCTCAGAAAAATTAATGCCAGGTAATTGAGTGAACCCTTTTGCAACTAACTTGGCTTTATACCGATTCACAGAACCATCAGAGTTCTTTTGAACAGTGGAAATCCATTTTGTGCTAACCAGGTTCTGCTATGGAAAAGGAAGAACCAATGTCCAAGTATCGTTCTTCATTAATGCAGTGTATTTAGCTTCCATAGCACGCAACTTTCCACTAAAGGGAACTTAAGGTAACCTTTACTAAAGAATGAACATTAGTGGCTGATAATGTGGTGGTAAACACTCTAGCATTTGTAATCCCTGACTTAAAGAGAGTAGTCATATGATGCGTATTAGCAGGAACAGATGAAGTAGAAACAGGAACTGGTATAGGAGTGAGAAGAGGAAGGATTGCATAAACATCAACTGGAGACTGTTGAACAGGAGGTGAAAGAAGTGACATATCAATAGCTGCAGGAATAGTAGGACTAATCTCAGCTGGCAAAAAAATACTCCCCTGTTGATGTAGAGTAGTAGGAGTCTTAGAGGATAGAATAGGTAAGGAAAATAAAGGACCAGGTACTGAAGAGAGAGAGGCACTAGAGGATGGTGCAAACAAACTCTGATAAGGAAACTCTTCCTAATTGAACAGTGCATGCCTTGAAATATACATTCTCCTTGTTGCAGTTAAACATTTGTAACATATGCGTTCTGAACTATACCCAAAGAAGATACACTTTTCTGATCTGAATTGAAACTTATGTCTATTGTAAGGCCTTGTATAAGGAAAACAAGCACAACCAAATACTTTCAAAATTGTGTAATATGGAGGTCTGTCAAATAGCTTTTGATAAGGAGACAATCTATGGAGAACTTTTGTAAGTAGTCGATTGATCAGGAACACAGCAGTGCTACAAGCATCCCACCAGTATTTGTAAGGAAGATGTGAATGTACTAACAAAGTGAGGCCAGTTTCAACAACATGAAGATGTTTCCTCTTAGTTTTCCCATTTTGTTCATGTGTGTAAGGACAAGGGTGTTGAAACCAATACCATATTTCTCCATGATTGGTTTAAGATATCAATATTCACCTCCCCAATCAGATTGGACCATTTTTATTGAAGTACAGTACTGATTTTCAACCAAAACTCTGAATTTAAGAAATGTATATGCAACTTCAGATTTTGATTTCAATGGATATAACCATGTAAATCTAGTACAATCATCCAAGAAATGTACAAAGTATTTGTATCCTTCAGGTGATGTTATAAGAAAAGGGCCCCATACATCTATATGAATCAAATATAATACATTCATGCTACATTTATTCCAAACTTTAAAAGGTAATGCATGATGCTTGCCCAAAGAACAATGAGAACAAAAATCAATAGTAGAGCAAGGGATTTTTACATAATTGTGAAAAAATTTGCTTCATTGTCTGAGAATATGGATATCCCAGTCGCTTATGCCATAAGGAAGAAGAGATCTTGTTAACTGCCATGAATGACGAATAGCCAATATGTCTTTGAGAAAGCTAAGGTTGTCCAAAAAATCGATACAGTCCATCTCTCTGGGTGCCAACCAGTAAAATTTCCTTTGTGTTAGAATCATTCACCAAACATTCATGATTAGTAAACTCAATAACCACATTGTTATCTTTGGTTAATTAAGAAATACTGATGAGATTTTTTTTTCACTCGAGGTACACACAATGTATTATGAAACTTGAGTGTAGAATTAACTTTAACATCTCCTACATGTGTGATGTTCAATGATTCACCATTTCCAACAAGTAAAAAACCAATACCTGTATAAGGAGAGAAACCTGAGAGTTGAGATGGATCTGGTGTTACATGTGCAGTAGCTCCACTATTTGCATACCATGAATGATTTCTTGAACTTTCACCATGACGATAGAAAATATTAGTTGCTTCAGTAAAGAAAGCTTGAGAATTTTGAGTATGATGAATCCCAAGAGTATCATCTCTATTAAAGCCACCTCTTAGAGTATTATGGAACCCACCTCTAAAACCTCCTTGATTTTGAGAATACAGGCCTTGATGTAAACCTCCATTAGATGGAATTGACCCCATTTATGCAAAATCAGCTCTATAATAACAATGATCTGCTGAGTGTCCAATCTTTGAACATATCTGACAAGTAGGTCGACTTCCTGTGTTTTTATAGTTTCCTCTTCCTCTATTTCGACTACTTCTTACTCTATAATTGGTTGATCCACGACCACCTCCATTCTACTGATTATTTGGATTCTTAGGGTTATTGTAACCACTTTTAACGTCTACTGCATTTGCAGATAGATTTGAACTTTGTAAAGACAAGGAACTCAATCCAAACAGGTTTTGTAGCTGTGTAATCTTTGTGGCAAAATCGAGAAGTGCATATTGTAAATCTGTCCACTTCAAGTCATTTTGATACTGTAAGACTGAGACAATTGAGAGTTATTCAGAATCTAATCCTGCAAGTGTACATGAAATCAGATCCTTTGAAGAAACTAGTGGTCCAGCAATGGCAAGACTATCAAAGAGCTCCTTCATCTTTTTGAGATACTTCATCATTGTTTGAGACCCTTTTCTATATATTTGTAACATTGTTCTGCGAGTTTGAACTTGAGCCTATTATTTGGTCTGCGAAGTTCTTCAATTGCTATCCACAATTCATTTGTTGAGGACATGAACTCCGTGACTTGCTTGTAATGTTGTTAGCCAGAAATCCATACAACCATCCTAAAAGAATTTAATCTTTAGATTACCACTAATCATACTCTTGATTCACTTATTTAGATTTATCAAGAAACATTGGTGGACATTTTGTTGGGTTTTTTGGGTTCGTAAGCAGCGGAAAACTCAAAACAAATTTTGAAAACCCCAACAAAATCGAAAATAAGTAACTCATACCTTATTCCGTGATTTCCTTTTGATTGTTCGATTTTCTAGACGTTCAATTGTGCGTCCTCTATCAGAAATCCACACAAGAACGGTGATCACAATTTGGAGTGCTAGGCCCAAGAGAGATTGAAAAATGATTTTTCTTTCTCTCCCTAAATTCAGAGAACTCAAAAAATTGTAAAACGAAATCTTATTTGATTTTTAGGGATCCACCCTTTATTTATATGCGTAGATAAGCTCTCACTTAAAATCTTATTCGTAATACAACTACTGTAATTCCGCGGTTTAAGCAAATTACACATACGCCTATATTATTAAGTTATTATATAACAGATCGTAAGGGCTTTTATGTCATGAATTTTATCATATAAAATTCATTGCTTTAGACCAATTGAAATTGTGTAAAGCCATTCTTTGTGTGTGACCCAATAGGTTCATGCGACGTCAAGCGATGAACCAAAAACTATTTTGGTACACAAGTCATAAGTTGTCTCTAGCAAGGCATTATGACTACCCAAGTACCGTGAATATCAACATCGATACAACCTAATTAATAACGGATATCATATCATTTTGCCGTGCAATATAATTTGATTAAACATAAGACATGGAAAGTCACCCTTAATGTTCAATCGTACTAGTCTCGATCTTTAGGTAAACCAAAAACATCCAAGTGACATTGATCATATCAATTCACACGGACTTGGCCATTATCGGTCTATCTTATCGAGGGATCTACTGATATCTTTATCTATACGTGAGTGAAAAACTTTATCTTTATTACACACCTTCACATATTATTCACACGGTAACCAATCACAATCTTTATAATTGTCCGGTTAAAGACATCATTTGATTGTGTCAAATTATCATGCTCCTAACATTGATGATGGTAATCTCAAGTCGAAGGACTAAATGATATACCTATCATGAGTAACACCTATGACTTAATCCATGTGGTGTTCTAACAATGGTCGATCCAGTATCTTATTCCATAATAAGTACTCATAATCTTGATTCGTATCCTTATAGGAATGAGCATCACATGACCATCAATCAAGATTCACACTAGTCTTAATTCATTATAGTTCTCAGTATAATGGTCGACTATGGACATTTATGATATTTCAACAAATACCCATGGATCTTACTATAAGGTAAATATGCAATCACTTATAATAAAACAACAAATAAAACTTTATTTTATTAACTAAGATTATAAGATAAACGTGTTTGTAGATTGACCTAGGGCACATGCCCTAACACATTTCTTTGTCCCAAACAGATAACCATCAAATTTACAACCTCTAATCAAATGAATGATTGCAGATCTCCAAATGATATAATTGGATCTATCAAGTTTCACAGAACAAATTTGATTGAAAGAACTACCAAAAGGAGCCATTACCCGAGTAAAGTTGGTATGGCTCATCATTTAATTTGGACGATGAAAATGATACATGATCTTCCATTATTGCGTGAGCTTAAGCTCTGATACCATATAAGATCATAAATGCACAGCAAGAAACTTCAAGAACATCATCATCTTCATTACTTTTTAACCCCCTTACACAGTTTGATCACTATCTATTTATAGAGAGGTCCTTTACATTACAACCTTCGAGATCTCTCACACAAATTACATCTGAATCCTCTATCTCTAACAAACTCCTAACACACTAAACGTATGACTGACTCCCAAACTAATGTGTCACAATATACATTGTATTAACCACTCTTTGTTCACGATGTTTTTCATGAAATAATGTGGGATTAGTTTTTTACTCATCAAATAGGGGGGCTTACTTTAAAATTACAAAAGTAATGTATAACTCCTTTTTCAAAAAGAGATATTGATGATGAGGTGGCGTGCATGGTTGATGAGGTGGAAGAAACTTGTATGAATAGCTCCTTTTGAAAAGGAGCTTTCTATACAAAATACTAAAGTGTATGAATGACTCCTTTTGAAAAGGAGCTATTTGTTCAACTCAAATATCACACATCGAGGTGGAGAACCCCATGCAAATGACATGTGCATATCAAGATGGACAACCCGCGCCACTCGCGTATCTCGAGGTAGACAACTCATGTAAACGATACGCACGCATATCGACGCGGACAACTCATGAAAATGTCACACATGTATGTTGAGGTGGAAAATTCATGCAAATGCCACACACGTATGTTGAGGTGGACGACCCATGCAACCTCGTGCAATTTATGCAAACGTCATGCACGTATCTCAAAGGGTGCAACTCATGCAACCTGTTGCAATCTATGCAAACGTCACACATGTATCTCGAGGTGCACAATTCATGCAACCTCGCCTAATCCATGCAAAGGTTACACACGTATTTCGAGGTGGACACCCCATGTAACCTCATAAAATCCAAGTAAATCACGCAAATGACTCGCATGTGTCTTGAGGTAGTAAAGCCAATGCAAACATCACATACGTATCTCGTGGTTGACAACACATGAAAACACCATGCACGCATGTCGAGGTGGGCGATTCATGCAACCTCTTGCAAACCATTCAAATGTCACATACATATCTCGAGGTGTGGACAACTCATACAACCTCGCCTAATCCATGCAAAGGTTATGCACATATTTCGAGGTGGACACCCCATGTAACCTCGTAAAATTCAAGTAAATAATGCAAATGACTTGCACATATCTCGACGTGGTAAAGCCAATGCAAATGTCACATACGTATCTCGTGGTTGACAACACATGAAAACACCATGCACGTATGTCGAGGTGGGCGAGCCATGCAACCTCGTGCAAACCATTCAAACGTCACACACATATCTCGAGGTGTGGACAACTCATGCAACCTCGTGCAATCCATGCAAACCATGCGAATGTGAAGCACGTATTTCAAGTACATAACCCATGCAACCCGGTGTAGTCCATGCAAACCATCCAAACGTCATGCACGTAACTCGAGGTAGATAACTAATGCAAACGATAAACACGTGTCTCGAGGTGGACAATCAATGCAAACGTCATGCACGTATCTCAAGGGGAAAATCCATGTATATCCATTACAGACCATGCACCTCATGCAAACATTACGCACGTATCGCGAGGCGGACAACCTGTGCAACCCATAGTAACCATGCAACTCATACTTTAAAGTTTTGTCTTACTTCTATCTCGTGATGATAAGAGAGATACAAAGATTGAAATAATTATAGGCCAAGACTACGTTATTTCTTTGTCTATAATTTAAAATTAAAACAATAATGGTATTTTGAAAAATAAGTCAATTTCATGAAAAGGTTGTATACATCAACTTCATTCACCTAAGATATAAATTGAAAAAAAAATCACCATGACATCAAAAAAACTCATCATATAGGTCTATTACGACGGTTACGTTGACGTTGTTGCTCCGTGATGCAAATTGGACGTACTCTATATCTAGTTGGACGTTGTGTTTGTACATCCGATTAAGGTTGTTGAGGTTGCTGATCTTGAATTGAATGTCGTTGATTCGATTAATGTTCTTCCTGGTTCACTCGACTCACATCTAGTATTAATGCTTCAAAAAATAGGAGGTTGAACCATTCCAAAATACCGGCTTCTTGTATGTGGTTAGCCGAAAGGAACATGAGGCGGCGGCATGCTTAACATGTTCATGAATGAGCCATCTCCACTATATGACATATTGTAATTATAACATGGTGGAGTATATGGACTCGGCATGTATTGAGGCAATGAAGGATACATTTGATGTCTAGGCATTCCATGGCCACATATGAAGACGACGACCCGGGTGCATAATGATCAAAATGGTAAGGAGGAAGATTCATGATCGACGTCCTAGGTACAAACATTTGAGGTTCTGGTTGCATTGGGGACGATGTAGGAATGTACCCATGAGAAGAATGACGTGGTGGGGATGAGCATTGGCTACTATCGCCAATAGTCTACGTTCTTCTCACTCTCAGAAGAGATGAACTTGGTAGAGGAGAATGTCTGCTACTCTCTACAAAGCAATCTCGGTTCGACGACATGGACGTGGTGGACGAGGACGTCTCGTGCTTTCCCCACTGTCTCTATTCGTGTTGTTCTTCTTCTCGCCTCTCTATTTGATTCGCCTTGATCCTTTTCTTTATCTTCCTCTTCATTCTCCTCATTTATCTCCCTGTTCGACATCAATTCCATCATTCTATAGAGTAGAACTTTATCTTTCATATTCATCTAAAATTTTAATGCCTTCATCAAGCGAAGCAATACCTTGCTCGTACCCATCCTAAATAAACACTCGCCTTAATCGATGCATCAGTTACACTAATATAAAAACATGAGTTTAATACACACAATTTAAGATGTTACTTGTTCGGAAAAAAAAATAATAGTTTCAAGTTTACCGAATAGTCACGTAAAGCCCCGTCTTGTCCAATGAATCGTCTAGTGATTGATCGATACCATACCATGTAGTTTTGGTGATCGTGTCCTTCTTCTTGTACCACTGTGACTATGTTGTCACCTCAATTTTCCCACATTTGTATAAAGGTTGCGTGAAAAGCCACCCAATTTTCTTGATTGTGTCCACGTAATTCGATTCGGTGCAGTCGGGTGTCGTAATCACAGTTTGGTGGCACGACCTATATCATTTCGAATTGTCTCATAACCCTTTTTTGGTTAATGCCACTTGACTATGTGGAAACAAATTAGGGGACACATCATAGCCAACTACCATGACAAGCCAAGACAATATTCGAGACATCATAGCCAACTACCATGACAGTCAGTACAATATTCGAGAAGAAACATGATGACTTCAGCGTAAGGTTGCCACACCACGTCATCCTCTTTCCGCAAGTCGAGTGCATCACGATAAGCTAATAAGACGTGTGTCGCACTCTGTGTAACTGAAAATACATTGAGCCATCCGTATACAAAACAATAAATTATGGAAAATGAAAATGGACTTAATATTATAGAAATTATGAAATAATATTTGTATTACCTTTGTCATAATGGAATGTCCATAAGCACGTGTTCTCCATCCACCGTTTGAGGTCGAACTCTAGAAACACCCAGGTGTCTTAGTGCTATGAATGGAAATCTGTCCCATGCCCGATTGTACAAGAATTGACGTGCTCGCAACCTCATGTGCACATGCGCAAGATCCGCGACACAACTCCCCGTACAAATAAGCTAAACAGGCATTCCCCCAACTATAATGTCTAGCTATTCAAAAATCCTCAAGCAATGGTAGAAACATCAAATGTATAAATCGGTTTGACTTGTCGATGAATAGACAACCATCGATAAGTTGCAGTATGTACGATTGAACATAACGTCGCATCGATTCATCATCGTTGCCGTCATCTATAGCTGGTACGTTACGTTCAAGCCATTCAACTTTAAGTTTACAACCAATAATGTCATTTCCAACGGGAGTTCGACCAAGTAGCCTCTCACACACCTCAACATAGTTTGTATCGGTCGTTCCGTCACGGGTAAACCTTCTATAGGTAAGCCGAGCCTGTACTCGCACGGCACTGGAGTGTAATTGTGCACTCGCAACATTGCATGTGAAATGTATGTGTCTAAGGGCGCCATCTCTCTACGAATGCAGTAATCAAAGCCCGATTAAGGCTGAAAATGCTACGCGGGAAATCTCATAGAACGCATTGGAACGAAGATATGAGATCCTCCTTGAATGGTACTACACCGTTTGATCAACGACATCACTTATTTGACTCACGCATTATGTTCGTACACCTTATAATTAATAATGTATTAGTCGATATATATAATACGTTTATGCAAGAACATTTGATGTATACATGTAAAAGATTTTAACTAATCCATCCAGGTTCGCGACGATCTGTGTGTAGATTGGAGATGTAAAAGTGAAGGATCTGATGGACCTAGATCCATTGGTTACAATTGACTAATTTAAAAAAATTAGTCGTGTTGTTTGGAAACTCATAATAACTCTTTCATATATGTTTAGACAATAACGAATATTTAAACATTTCAATATAATCAAATTACTAACTTAAGTCATCACGAACAATATACAAAATCGACTATCGGTTTTCATTGGAAGGTTGAGTTCTACTTGGACAATTATTTTATGTCCCTCTGAATGACAAATACTATACTGGTTCTTCCTAGTAGGGACTCGTTCACAGTGTTTATTAGGACATGTTGTTCTTCTATGTCCTTCTTGATGACATATGCCACATCGCAAAGGCCTGGAGATATTAGGAAGATCCATCTCATTTTGCCTTCGCATTCCCTTTAGTCTCCCTCAGCAACGTCTGCACCTTGGGTCCGGTATGATCTTCATCTCAAAAGTCGGTCAATATTTCTCATCTGGGATGGTTTTGAGATTAGAGGAGTAAAATTGCACGTACACATCTATCCTATAGTATGGCTCAATGAATTGAGCGTAGATCACTCGAATAAAGGCACATGCAGCTAACGCGTGTGAACAAGAGAAACCAAACGATTGTCATTTATTGCAATTGCACACCTGCTCCTTTAGGATGACGACTTGGGTGTTGTTACCTTTATGCATGTGATCTCCATGTCTTCTAGTCAGCACTTCAAAGTCACCTATGTCACGATTGATCAAATTGACTTGATGCCTCCTTGCAGATTGTTCATAATGTGTGAGTTTATTCGTGACATATTTTGTGTAGGATAGTCCGTTTGAGATTGCTTCATTGATTTCCTATTTACGCCGATCCTGGTATGTCACAAATCTGTGGTAAATCATCTGAGTCATCGCTATTATTGGCAAAAATCGAGCCCCCTTCAATACATTGTTAAAACACTCTACAATTGATGATAAAGTTTGTGTAAGTAATATTACTTCAGCGATAACTATATAGTTGAATGCAAAACAAAACTTGCATTTCATACATACCAACACTATTAGAAATCATCCATCCGTACCGCATGCTTCCATCATGTAATTGAGTCCATAGTTCTTTAGGGATGACATTGACATATATCAGACATTGAGGAGTTTGTGATGATAAGTATGCAAAACGCTCCATGCACGCATTAAATTTCCATTCTTGATGTTGAGCAACTGCTCGAGAAATGAGTTTTTTCAAGGGGTCATTTTTTAATTGGGTTTTTAAATTACCGAGCAAGTATCACAGGCAATAACGGTGGTATCCTTTTGGGGGATAAAAACCATTGGTCGAGGTGTTGACCGCCTCCAGAATGCCAGGGTGATCATCGAAATAAGGCAAACCTCATCTCTATTAGTCACGTGTTTGCGCAACATCCTCAAAAATCATACCCACGAATCGTAGATTCGGTTTCGCAACGACAAATGCAATCGGTAGTATGTGTACATTACCATCAACAGAGATGACAACCATTAGCTTTTCATTATATTTGCCATATAAGAAAGTCGGGTCAATCTTAAGTAGATGCCTGCAAAACTTGAAAGCTTGTATCAATGCTTCAAATGCAAAAAACACACGACGAAATCAAAAAAACGCAGTTCATATATCATCGGCAGCCCATTGTCTATGTGACCACTCGGTTTTTAACCCCGGACTCTTATTCTTCACAGCCGCAAACCATCTTGGTAATATAGCGTATAACTCATTCCAATCTCCAAATCCACATACAATTGCATTCCTTTTGGCTATTTACTTGTAGTTTACTTCGTGTTCGTATTTTTCCTTAATTATTTGTATTAATGTTTTAATAGTTATTGCTTGATCTATCTGGACAATGCTTTGGATCTCTCATGCAAGCATGTTAGCTTCAACTTGGCATGACCGCGTTCTACGTCGGGATTTATACTGATCGCAAAGCATGTCTAATTGTGTGATCTCTCATAATTTTGTTTTCTTTTGCAAACGAGCACGAAGACGCCACATACACCCGTCTTGTGCACTTCTGCACTTGATCGTCTACAGAGTTGTAGTCAATTCCATCACATGGTATTGATAATGTCTATTAACATGTCACACTTTGACAACATGTTGTAAGTCTTTTTTTTGTTGAAGCACAATCCTATTTCCAACTCAAAATTAGACATGTCCCACCCAGTGTGTTGATGAGAATGTTGGGTTGCAGTGGAGTTAGCGACCGCCCAATCGATTTCATTATACACTGACAATAGTTGGTGAACTTCATCATCACTTGCTTCCTCCATGAAATTCTTTTCATCGATAGCAAACTGCTCATTTTCTTGCACGTTTTCCGCACTTTGAGGTTCATACATTAGGTCATCTGTAACAACATTTATGTTTTCCCAATCGCATACCGCTGCAAAGATCACGTGGGACGTACGTCCTCGTCTGTTTTATTATTGTCGTCGTCGTCGTTAACTTCATCGTCACTAGAGGCATTAATGTCATCATGTAATGGACTAATACAACTAACTTGCGCAACATCACCTCGTGGTGATCGCATAGGCAGCATTTTCATCATCAATTTATCGTCTGAAGTGCCGACATCTTCATCACGGACTTGCAAATAAATCGTAGGATTTCAAAACGAGTCGATTGACTCAAATGTTAAATAGATATCTACCGTTGCAGTTAATAGTAAATTGGCCACTGTCGCCTACATCAAGTCGAAGTATGTCGCATCATGCAGCAACACAGGGACAAAATATTTCGAACCTCCGGGGAGAATTATCACGTGACGATAAGTCATCCTAATAGTAAATGCGTTACACACATCATCCATCAATTGTCGGCTACTCGTCCTTAACTTAACCATCAACACTGCTAATCGGGTACGTAGTACGCGATGCTATTTAAACCATTTACAATTTCACCATGCACATAAAATAGAAATGGGATGTTCCTATGTTCCATGACCTACATAATTTATTGAACATTGATGTAAAAAGATTACACACAGGATTACAAATATATCAAGCGAAAAAGTTGATTACTAACGGGAATTAAAGCGCAATCGAAATTTCGATGTAGAAGACCGTCATAACAATGCAACTACAGAGCATACTCATTTCTTTACATCAAGTACCAATTAATAACTCATATTTACATCCCAAACGATGAAAACTACTAAACTAGTTCATAAGGAGCATGTATTTCATCAAAATAGGATTATACTAATTTGTTCCCAAAGACTAATATATATATATATATATATATTATATTTATCATCAATTATTTTATGTTTTTTTTATTCCTTTTTTCAAATATCAAGCTAATAATTTTATCAAATTGGGGGATTTAAAGCACAATCAAACTTTCGATGTAGAGGGTCGCCTTAATAGCGCAACTACGGAGCATACTCATTCATCTCGCTTCAAGTACACCCTCTGTTTAAGTTACTTAATGTTTTAAGCACGCATACCATGCAATGAACATCTCAACCATTTTTTTAATAAAATATTTATGTCACTACATAATATGAAAATTATAACAAACCCAAATAAATAATAATGAAAATATTAGTTATTTGAACTTACTATTTTCCTCCTCTTTTTGTCTTCAAATTAATATTCATGTGATAAAAAAATATAGTTAGTTATTTTATTTAAATGGACTATAATAACTCAAAAAAAAAAAAAAAAATAATTAGTTCGACTTGTGTGTTTATTGAGGGATACATGAGAACAATAAAATATAAATAAACACTAAATTAACACTTAAAACAAAATAATAAAGTTAAACAAAATAATAAAGTTAAACAAAAAAATAGTTTAACAAATATAAATAGGTTCTAACAAAGTTTAACAAAAAAATGAATCCTAAATTAACACTTAAAACAAAATCCAAAACTAACCCAAATCCTAAACAAAATAAAACAAAACGAAATCCTAAACTATACAAAATACATATGATAAAAAGTTAACAAAATAATATTTTCACAAAAAAAAGTTTAACAAAACCTTTAACAAATAAAAATTCTTAAACTAACTAAACTAACTAGCTAAACTAAACTAACCTAAACTAAACTAACTAACTAAACTAACCAAACCAAAGTAACCAAAAACACACGTTCACAAAAAGTTCAACAAAAATTTTTTTCTCAAAAAAACAGTAAATAAAAAAAATAATTGTTTAACATCAAGTTTAACAAAAAAATTAAGTTATTCCTAAATGAACACTTCAACACAAATTTCCTAAGCTAAACCAAATCCTAAACTAAACAAAACAAAACAAGATCCTAATAATATTTTCACAAAAAAAAAATTTCACAAAACCTTTAACAAATAAAAATTCTTAAACTAACTAAACTAAGTAGCTAAACTAAACTAACCTAAACTAAATTAAACTAACTAAACTAAACTTACCAAACAAAGCTAATGAAAAACACACGTTAACAAAAAAGTTCAACAAAATAAAGATTTTTCTCAACAAAAACAGTAAAAAAGAAAAATTGTTTAACATCAAGTTTAACAAAAAAAAAAAAAAAAAAAGTTAATCCTAAAATAACACTTCAACACAAATTTCCTAAGCTAAACAAATCTTAAACTAAACAAAACAAAACGAGATCCTAAACTATACACAAACAAAACGAGATCCTAAACTATACACAAGTACATATGATAAAAATTTTAACAAAATAATATTTTCACAAAAAAAGTTTAACAAAACCTTTAACAAATAAAAATAAAATAAAAATTCCTAAACTAACTAGCTAAACTAAACTAACATAAACTAAACTACACTAACTAAACTAACAACTAAACTAAACTAAACTAACCAAACAAAACTAACCAAAAACACACGCTAACAACAAAGTTCAACAAAATAAATTTTTTTTCTCAAAAAAACAGTAAATAAAAAATAAATTGTTTAACATCAAGTTTAACAAAAAAAATAAGTTAATCCTAAATAAACACTTCAACACAAATTTCCTAAGCTAAACCAAATCCTAAACTAAGCAAAACAAAACAAGATCCTAAATTATACTCAATACATATGATAAAAAAGTTTAATTATGAAATAATATTTTCACAACAAAAAGTTTAACAAAACCTTTAACAAATAAAAATTCCTAAACTAACTGATCTCGACTAGCTAAACTAAACTAACCTAAACTAAACTAAACTAACTAAACTAACAACTAAACTAAACTAAACTAACCAAACAAAACTAACCAAAAACACACTTTAACAAAAAAGAAAATTCTCAATTAAAGGGTAAATAAAAAATAAATCGTTTAACATCAAGTTTAACAAAAAAAATAAGCTAATCCTAAATGAACACTTCAACACAAATTTCCAAAGCTAAACCAAATCCTAAACAAAACAAAACAAAACAAAACAAGATCCTAAATTATACAAAATACATATGATAAAAAGCTTAACAAAATAATATTTTCAGAAAAAAAGTTTAACAAAACCTTTAACAAATAAAAATTCTTAAACTAACTAAACTAACTAGCTAAACTAAACTAACCAAACAAAACTAACCAAAAAATACGTTAATAAAAAAATTCAACAAAATAAAATATTTTCTCAAAAAAACAGTAAATAAGAAAATTGTTTAACATCAAGTTTAACAAAAAAAAAATAGTTAACCCTAAATTAACACTTCAACACCAATTTCCTAAACTAAACCAAAACCTAAAATTAAACTAATCCTAAACTACACAAAATCAAATCCTAAACTAAACTAACCTTAACAAAAACCAAAACTAACCAAAAATCATATAATAACAATGTTTAACAAAAAATTTAACAAAAACTAAATCCTAAACCGTCACTTTCACGTTCACCTTCACCTTGTCCTTCTCCCGTCAAGCCGACCCTCATTCTCTTTCCCCTTCAAGCTTGTCACCTCCTTCTCCTTCAACCAATCACCACCTTCAAGCTCATCTCCTCTCTCGCCTTTTGAGCTCCACCGATCTCTAATTAAACCCTTCCACCAACACCCTTAAATACCAAACTAACCCCCACCCACCTCTTTCAAACTCTGTTGACCTAACCTAGGTAGTACCTACCTACTATTAATAACTTGAAGCGAAATAGAAAACGTAGAGAATATATTCTCTGCGTTTTCTATTTCGGGAAGAAGGAGACAGGTACACAGATAGTGTCTTTTTCGAAGGCGTTATCTCGTATACCCGAGCCAACGTGGAAAGAGGCACCGAATAGCACATTCGGAGAATGCGTTATTCGTGTGCTTTTTCCCACGTGGACATCGACATGGACCAGGGAAAGAAGAATAACACATTTTCCAAATGCGCTATTCTTGTTTGCCTTTCCCACGTGGATTACCTTGTAATATTTACACATGGATGTCCACGTGTAAATACGCTATTCGTGTAAATCTGTTCCAATCAATCTACGTGGATCGATATATCCTAATAACACGAATAGCGCAGTCCACAAATGCACTATTCGTGTTATGTGTCCAACGTGGATCAGACACATGGATAACATCTTTTCAAAAGGCGCTATTCATCTGTCCACTTGGCTCGAGATTTTTTCTTCCATGATAGCGCCTTTTCGAAACGCGACATACCTTATATCACGAATAAAAATAAAACCACACTCGTTTTGCTCATTTAAACTGTTTTGTGTTGTACTTGTGTACTTTTTCCCCTTGTTCACACTTACACAACCACCTACATTAGTTATTGTGTCTTACATAGCCAAGGGCAGCCTTTGCCAAGCTAGCCAAACAAAAGTTGCCTGCCCAAAAAATCAATCTTAGTTTGTTATGGCCCCAATTTTTAACTTGAAAAAGCCAAAATCCACTTGGGATACATATTAATTATTAAGTGATGCAATAACGTAACTTAATGAATATAATGTTGTATCAATACATCGGGACATGAATTCCACAAGACTTGGTAGAAGCAAGCCTCATTAAACAGTACACTCTCAACCCATGACTTGCAACACAAGGAAAAAGAATAAATACAAGTGATAAAACAATCACTTACTAGTACTATGCTTAGTTCTTTTGTTGTTGTGGGTTTTATCTCATGATTCAACGACTCAAACAATTCATAAAGCAATCAATTTAATGTCAACAAGAAGACAAGAACATGGTGGAATAGCATAAAAAAAT
Organism: Stephania yunnanensis; assembly: GCA_039657365.1. NCBI lineage: Eukaryota > Viridiplantae > Streptophyta > Magnoliopsida > Ranunculales > Menispermaceae > Stephania > Stephania yunnanensis. The sequence continues at coordinate 31,662,663 of CM077585.1, read as the reverse complement.
AGTGACAGAAAGAATTTGTTGCTATAGAGCAACGAATCAACATACATTGTGCATCAAATGATCTGTTTGACTCGGTTGATCCAAAAACAAATATTCAATGATGATTTGTGATAAAACATTGTGACATGATTATATGTTGTCATAGATCTGTCGTGATTTATCCCGACATACATTTCCCGCCAATCGATGAACATAGAGATGCGGGTAAATGTGGTTGTGACAGATCTGCTAAATCGTGACATACATGATTACGTCGTGATCAGTAGCAAAGTGAAAAATAAAAAAAAATCAAAACCCATACGTGTAAATGTGGCTATGATAGATGCTACTGCTGAGATCACCGACAAACATATTCGTCGTTGATCCAGCAGCAAAGCGAAAAATAATAAAAAACCAAAACCCATCATCCTCGCATCTTCTCTGCGCGCAAACCACCTCCACCAAACCCTCTTCACGGCTACTTCATCTTCATCGCCACTCTCTTCATCGTTGCCATCACTATCGCCACTACCATCATAGTCGTCATCCCGGCCTATTTCATCGCCACTCTTATCATCGTCGTCCTCTACGACTCATCGCCTCTCTCGTTCCTCTCGCACATAACGCCGCTCGCACACCTACACCGTCGGCCCGAGCTTCGCTCCGGTGGACTAGAACGATTGGCATAACGGCTCGTGGATCGCCTCTATTTCATAACCATCGTGGCTCCCCTCCTTCGTGACTTTGACGCCTCTCTCTCCTTCCCTTCATACACCGCTCACACACCGATCGACTATGCCGTCGGCTCGAGCTTCACCCCGATGGGTGGCACGAATGGCATATCGGAATCATGGAGGGCTTCTATTTCGTTATCGACGCCGCTTTCTCCTCCTCCATGACTCGCCGCCTCTTTTTCCCTTCATACACCGCTCGCACATCGACACCGCATTTTGCCCGAGATTCGCCCGGTGGACCGGGCACGAAGGCATAGCACTCGTTGAGTGCCTCGTGACCAGGAAGTTCATGTAGTGGGCCTTCGAATCGCAGTCCCAAAGCATAAGCTCGCTTGATCGATTCCAAGACATCCTCGCCGGAGCATTGCATAACTCGTATTCCTCATCGCCGATGATGATGATTCGCAGAAACACCAAACCCTAACTAGGTTTGCACATTTTCTTATTCTTCTTTGCTATTTTGAAATTTGTTGATTCGTTATGTTTTTTTTTCTTTTACTACCGTAATTTGGAAATCTAAGTTTTGCCTTCAATATTTCAACGAAACCCTACCTAGGTTATGCTTCCAGCTACGACAAGAATATGGTGGAATAACATCCAAAAATAGCGACAATCGAATATGAACAAATCAATAACTCAACAACCTGTTGCTAAACAACAAAAAATCAACAACCTAAGTTTATAGTCATTTGTTAATGTGGCTATTTTGGTTACCAATATTGTCAGAGTCATTTATAACTCCCGACTTAAAATTAATATTTCAAAGGTTGGATTTTATGATTATAGAATATGCAAAGCATGAATCGAATCGAAACAACCTCGAAAAACTCAATTAGAACAAATTGAATTTGCATTTAGCTAGTTTTCAATTTTCACTTAGCTTGTCATATGGCAATTAGTAATTACTATTGTTAAATTTAGTTCATAGTATGTTCATTGATTAATACAGTAAATTAATAAATATGTACATTGTTTAACTTATTGTTTGGTTTTGCATTTCAACGAAAAATGATATCTTATTGAGTTATAACTAATATATTCTTATATTGTTTATTAATTGTGATTGTCATTTAGTTGGTACGTAGCTATATTTGAAATCTCAAGACTATATATATTAGGAATTGATGAATATTTGGATTTATTTTTAAAATAAAGAAAACTATATTAATTTATATACTTCATTAGTAAGAATTGATAAGAAATCTCGAGACTATATGGACTTTAAAAAAAAACTTGGGCAATTCATGGCGAGGAAAAAAAAGTACATAGTTGGTGTACATAGCATGTTGGAGAGAAAGCACACCTGAATAAGCGGTAACATATGTCCCTTTGCACATTTAAATTCCATGTCAAATTTGGCAAATATGTTATTTGATACGGTTAGAAGGTGGAAAAGAGATTAAAAATGCGTACATTGTAATATTGTTTAAGAAACCTCCAAAGCTAGACCTAGACCATACTAGAACACAACCATGATGATGATGCACCCCAAAACTTTACATGTAGTCCTAACCATGACATTATGCAAGGAGGAGACTAGAAAGGTCGTCGACTAAGATAGGCAATGGCTAGTGAGTGAGCGAGTGAGTGAGTGAGTGAGTGGTACAAATTTAATGTGTTGATTGATAGATATTCAATCATTATTGTGTTGAAACTTGATTATTTAGACACTCTATTCGTTAACGGTTGAAGATACTTTCTTGTTCTCCTTAAATGAAAGATGATTTTTACTTACTATCTATTTGATGTTTTTCCTTGTGATATTGTTTCAATTCTTAGGAATCTTTGCATCCTTTCTTTTTTAAATTGCTCGTTTATTCTAATGTGACTATACATCAACTTTGAAGTTATTTAGTACAGTGTCGTATATATAGAGAGACAAGCGGGAATTATGCATTAATAAATACATACATTGTTTAACTTAATGTTTGGTTTGCATTTCAACGAAAAATGATGTCTTATTGAGTTGTTACTCATTCTTATATTGTTTATTAATTGTGATTGTCATTTACTTGGTATTTACTAGGTACGTAGCTATATTTGAAATCTCAAGATTATATATATTAGGAATTAATGAATATTAATTTGGCTTAATTTTTAAAAATAAAGAAAGCTATAATAATTTATATACTTCCTTTTTAAGAATTGATAAGATTTATCCACTGATCGGCTGGAAAACTTAGGATCGAGATGTCTACTAATCGAGAATGGATGTATAGTCGTATTGAAAATGGGTTTACTCGACAAGAGTTCATTAACGACGTGAACGAGTTCATTGCATATGCAAAGACGCACAGTAGGACATTCGCCACCGAAGGGAAGATTCGGTGGCCATGCAACCATATGAAGTGTCATAATCGTTCATACTATGATGTTGACACCGTAGAACTTCATATACTTCGTCGGGGATTTGTTCTGGTATATCATTGTTGGTCGGAACACGGGGAAGAAGAATATATGTACACTCGAAATATACATGACGAACCTAGCAATACGATAAGATATGATGACCATAAAGGGACACATGTAGCCAATTACCGTACATCGTATCATGAGATGGTGCACGACTTGGCGGGTCCGAGTTTCAATTGGTTTCATGTGGAACAACCTCCAAATCTTAGGACGGAAAACTTGTATGATATGGTAGACGCAGCAAGTCAGCCGCTATGGCTAGGGTGCGAGAACATGACCAAATTGTCGGCAGTCGCGAGACTCCTAAAAATCAAATCAGAACATCATATCTCTGGAAAGGCGTACAATGAGAATTTTCAATTTTGTAAAGATGCATTGTCGAGTAACAATTGTTTAGTCGATAGCTTTTGCAACACGAAATGACTAATGCAAGGATGGGGCTACCAGTCCAGCAAATTGATTGTTGAGAGTCCATGTGCATGATTTATTGGGGCGAGGATTCAGAGTTGATGACGTGTAAGTTTTGTTGTGAATCAAGGTATGAACAAATCAAATGTGAAGGATGGAGTGGCGTGCCGCGGGCTCGAAAAAAATGTATTACTTCCCCTAGCACCTCGATTAAGCATTTATTTGCATCCGAAGCGATTGCGAGGCACATGCAAGTGGCATGGGGAACACGTTTTAGATGGCATCATCATGCAACATTGTTCCGATTCTATTGCATGGAAGCATTTCAATGATGTGAACAAAAATTCAAGTGCCGAAATTTGTAATGTTCGTTTAGGATTATGTCTGAGATGGTTTCCAACCATTCGGCCAATCCGGAAAACAATACTCATCGTGGCACGTAATTCTCGCTCCTTACAACCTACCCCCTCAATGTGCATGAAGAAGGAGTTCATGTTCTTAACGGTCATCGTGTCGGGTCCGACTAACCCTATAAATCAAATTGATGTCTTCCTACAACCTTTAATAAAAGAGTTGCAAGATTTGTGGCATGAAGGAGTACTTACCTATGACATTTCCACCAAAATGAACTTCTAACTCTAAGCTGCACTTATGTGGACTGTCACGACTTCCCTACTTATGGTATGTTGTCTGGTTGGATCACACATGGAAAGAGAGCTTGTCCTTATTGTATGGATGACACGGATGCATTCCAATTAAAACATAATGGAAAGCTTATTAGTTTGATTGCCATCCTACCGCGTGACTCCGCTTTAAGAAGTGACAAGATCGGCTTTAGGCGCGATACAACCTGTCGAAAAGGACCATTGGCAATGAAATATGGGTTTGGCTAAAATTGAAGCTTTGGGGCTGATGAAAGCAACTGAAATCGAATCCATTCAGGTGAACAATAAAATTGCCAAGTATCGTGGTGGAGGAAACGAAGCATATTCGGGGACTTACCTTATTGGAAGACGAATCTCATTAGGTATAACTTGGATGTCATGCACATTGAAAAAAATGTGTTCGACAACATTTTTAATACAATTATGAGTGTTCCTGGGAAGAGTAAAGACAATGCCAAGTCGAGACTAGATTTAAAAGATATTTGTAATCGGCCTTTCCTCGAATATGACCCCGCGTCCAACTCGTATCCTAGAGCGTCTTATACACTCGATAAATGTAAGAAAGAAGACTTGTGTGATTGGATACGACAGTTACGCTTTTCTAATGGATATGCTTCAAATATTAGTCGATGTGTGGACACCAACAAATTGATGATGTTTGGGCCGAAAAGTCATGACTGTCATGTGTTTATGCAGAGATTGATTCCTATTGCCTTTCGTGAACTATTAGAGGATAAAGTGTGCATTGCAATTAGCGAGTTAAGTTTATTTTTTGAGACTTGACTCGCTAAGAAACTTAATATGGCGCAAATTGAGTTGTTGCACTCTAACATTCCCGAAATATTGTGTAAGTTGGAGCAAATCTTCCTACATAGTTTTTTTGACTTAATGGAGTATCTTCCCATACACTTAGCATACGAGGCTCATATCATTTGGACCAATACAGTTTTAGTGGATGTATCCATTCGAAAGGTAATTTTTGTAATCAATAGACATTTATTGTAATGAATAACTAATATCTTAGGTTATATTGGTTATTACTACCTAATTTAACAGACATACCACCCCAACATTTTCTCCATCATATAGGTATCTCAAGCATTTGAAGAACAATGTTAGAAACAAGACGAAAGTTGAAGGGTTGATATGTAATGGTTACTTAGTTGAGGAATCAACTTTTTTTGTTCTTTCTACTTCGAGGATCATATCGATCGCGCACGAACGAATCCAACGAAATGAAGTTGGTGGAGTAGGTCCGAGTGTTGCTAACAATGGTGCATTCTCGATTTTCATTTATTCGGGATGATCATTGGGCAAAGCGAGGAAACGATACCTCACGTCGAGAGGAGTATGTTGCAGCTCATCAATATGTGTTACTAAATTGCCCGAAAGTAGTTCCGTTTATAAGGTATTACAACTCATGGTGATTTTTCCTCGACATTTTCTCTGTGTAGTGTGTAATCTCGTATCATTTTTTCGTAGCATATTCAAGTCTAATGTTCGTTTGCAAGAACCAAACATCGCCGATCAAGCTATTGAGATCAAACTTGAGCAACAATTTGCAAGCGTGGTTCTTGCAATATGTATGTAATAGTCTATATACACCTAATTCAAATCAGTTTAGATGTTGAACATCTCATTATGTAACATGCAAGATTTTAATATTGTAATATTACATATTAGACTGAACAAAACGATTTGCCAGATGTGATTCGTCAAATTTCACAAAGACCAGTGCGTTCATGTACGAGTTATCCCGCATGCCTCGTTAATGGATATAAGTTTGACACGATGTCATACGGCACGAACAAGACAACACAAAACAGTGGTGTATGCGTCAAAGCGGGAATGATATCGACTATTACAGTGTACTCCAATACGTAATTTGAATTGATTACTATGAAGGGTCAATCCGAACAATGTTGTTTAAATGTGATTGGTTTGATCATAGTCAAAATGGTACACGACTTCATCATAAATTGAGTTTAGTAGAAGTTCATAAAACTGCTTTCGGTTCAATAGGTACGAGCCTTTCATATTGGTGATGCAAGCACATCAAGTATATTATCTTCCTCACCATTCTATCGGAAGAAGGGAACGAAGTGATTGGTTAGTTATATGCAAGCTTCAATCAAAGTTCGTAGATGAAACCAATGTCATTAGTTCGAAATAGCCATCTCGAGATAATGCATTTCAAGTCGATCAAAATAAGAATATGTTCATCGTGGAAGTAGATGTAGATCCATTAGCGTCGACAGTTGTTGGTTCGACAAGCGAAATTGTGTCCACAACGATGAATTTGAGACAAATGCGAACGATGAAGAAGATGATGAGCTCACATCGTCATCAGACAGTGGTAGCGAAGATGAGTTAGAGTGATTGGTGTGAGTTTTTAGTGCAATCTATCAATTTGCTTGAAATATGATGTTTATGTTAGACTTCATATAAATATATGAATGTTATATGTATCAATCAACTGAATTACTTGTTTATGCAATTGATATCGATACCATTATATTTGGCAAGAGGTAGGGGCGTGGTAATAAGGAGGATGAGGACATGGAGCACATCAATAGACCCGCGGAGGAGACTTACACCATTAGACAAGGATCATTGTCACACCATGCTACACATTCCCATCCGGATGGTCGGTACTCATTACATCCGACTCATTCGCACTCACCACATCACACCACTCCATCACGCTCAAGTTATGCCTACTTACGTCGCGACACCGAACCTGTTGCCACATCACACCATCTGTCACATGTAGTTCATCCATACCAAACTTATGCCTTCGATCGTCGTCATCACATTATACCTCCTCGTCATCACATTATACCTCCTCATCATCTCCTGGTTATCCATATCCACATCAACGTGCCACACTATCATCGGCGAGGAACCGTATACACACCTCGGCATGGTGCTAGTCCCTCGGCATCACATCACGACACACCATCTTCTCCAATTCATGTACTACCAACTCGCATGGTACCATTCCATCTTCATCACACCATCACCTCCAGGATATGTATACCCACATGAGCATGGTATTAGGCCCTCTTCGTCGCATCACGCCACACCATCACCTTTAGCGCATCCCGCTCATTCTCCTTGAATAGGCGACGAGCACACTTCTACATCCCGTAGACCCCGGCACTACATAGAACTTCATCCTGGTCATCTACTAATAGGTTGCGCTTATTGATACCACATGTGATTGAGGAAATCCTAGACTTTTTCAAACCGCCGATGACCCCTACGAAGGTGAAAACCCTCTTATTCATCTCGTTGCCGAGCATGGCTTGTATGTTAATCTCCACAATATATACTTAATCCATAAAAATACCGCATTCTTAAACTAACTTAAATGTTGAAATGGTAGGTTACACCCTTCTTCCGTGGCGGCAGGGAAAATGAATTTAGTCTTCAAGAGTGGATATTTAAAAGAATGATAAAAATGAGAATATGTTCCACAGTCCTCACGAGATATATACTGGCTTAGGTGGAAGGTCAGTAACTTCACATCATCCATCGAGGTGAATTTATTTAAACTAGTTTCTGATTATAGAAATGAGAATGTGTCCATTACTTGTTCATTTGTAAGCGTTCTTCACTTGGGAGTTGCAAATGTCATTTGCGATATATGAAGCGTGGTGTCGAAAAGCAAAGCCATCCCTGTACATAGGCAATATATATTTAATCGTGAATAAGAGAATAACACCTATTTACTTAACGAGAGGAGGTGTTCGAGCATTACAAAAGAAAACGAGCAATAGATGACGCATTCAAGAAGAAGTCCGAGCACATGAACGTGAATAGAAAGTCCGAGGTGGGAGGGTCGGACACTGGTATTTCGTTGCATAGCGCCTGGAAGTATATCCGTGAGATAGCATGGTGATACGTACGTATACATACATAAATAGTTTCGTATGTAGATGAGCGCAAATAGAAACTATTAATCCTGAAACTCGTTTGTAGGAGAAGAAGCTTAAATGTCGTCCTACACGCAAGGAGATGTTTCGACACCTCCACACCCATGGCCATGACGGCCAAACTTTCGTCGATCAGAGATCCGTGAAGATTGACGTAAGTAATATGAATTGCATATAAATAGTTTTCAAGACAAAACATGTAGTACATCAATTTAAAAGAAAACATTAGAGTTAACTATTAATTTATTAATTTAATACAGGTGAACTCACTTGGAGATTGGAGGAGATGTCCACCCAGTCCCCTGACACATCGATTGACGAGGATGCGTTTATCTTGAGGTGGTGCCAAAAGTCAAGGGACGTGTCTACGGATTAGGGTCATAAGGTTATCATCGCAAAGATATCTTCGGGGAAGCAAAACTCATCTCGATGACCATCGTATGAACCTCGTGAGTTGGAAGAGCTCTAGCAGACCACCGGTGGTTGCAAAAAACATTGTTGAATGAGTGAATGGAACGATAATAACAAATACAAAGGGACAAGATGGAACGCCAAGAAGAAACTCGAGAGATACAAGATCGTTTAGCATGTATGGAGGCATTGTTGATGCAACATCATGGTATTAGGCCCCACGTGCCTCCGACACCGCAACCTCCACTATTACCGGCTACTGAGCGTTCGGTCCTCAGAGTGACGACAAACCTGGACATTTGACGACCGACAGAGCACCGCTGAGTCCACCTAAGCACCTTCTCGATCTGCGCACCTGGATGACCACCAGCCTGGACATTGGACTGATCTACATAAAGAGCTACCTAAGGATAGACATCATCTTTTGGATGATCATGATAAGTTTATGTCTCAACTTATGCCGCCTCCGCGACCATCGCCATAGCAATAGTGATTAAATCTTCTATCTTTATTTGATGGTGAGTTTTTAATTACAAGTCAATGTATATCTTCACATTTTTTTTCCTTCTAATGTAGTCGATATGATTCTTCATTCGCGGGTATGTGCAGCGGTGGCATTTGGTATTAGTGTTGCTTACAAAGAAGGAGTTGACAAGGTTTCTTTGTTTTTGCTGGGTTAATTACTTTACAACTCGATGTTGAATTTTATGTTTACTTTTCTGCATCAATGAATCTTGTTGTAATTGGCTTGCCCTTTTATGGGAAAGAAAAAGACAACCTTAAGTAGTGATTTGAGGATGCATAATGAGTGACTGCAGACAAATTTATGTTAAATAATGCATATTATTGGAAATGCGTTCATAAATACCGCATAAGGACTACAACATCCATAGGGTCATTGTTTTATCAAAGGCTCTTGTTTTTAAGGCTTGCATTATAATGTGTCATTTCAACATCTTAGAAATACTTATGCATTGCTTTCCTGTTGTATTTTGACTAATTGTGAATATATACTAGTTGGGTGGCGGCTAAGTTCCATGTGGTTGCCCAGTTCTTACAATTCTAAACAACTGTTGTTTCTTTTTCTTTCTTTTTTTCTTTTTCTTCCCGTGAACCTTTCTTTGGATCATAATCCATTTGGGTGTTTGAAGTATTTCGGTGTTCAATCTTCAACATAAACGACTTGAAATACCTTTCGGCATGATGTTTGAAAATGGTACTGTTGGGATGTGTTGGACCGAAATATTGTAACGTGTGTCACATTGGTTAACTAAGACTTCATTACAAAAAGTGGAGACATTTCTTAAAATAGTACTACTTTGTGAATAAGTCGTGTTGCAATTAAACTTTATCTAGGAAATATTATGGTTCAATTCATGATATTGGATTGCTTTTTGAATTATGAATATGCATCTAGATTCATACTTCAATTTTGGGTGCTATTTGCCAATATCTAATTAGAAATGAAGATGTTTTTTTGAATGATCATATTATGTCGATCGACTTATTTGTTTCTATTATATGTTAAAGTGATTCTTTGAATCAAGTTGTTCCATACTATTGCCTATACATATTCAACTTTTTCTTTTCAAAATTACATCTTACACCACACACACCTTACAAGTGAGTTTCGGTGAATTCACCTTACACAACCCATATATTTCTCTTTATTAATTGATTTCTCTCAATGCCACCTCCTAGACTATGTTAACATTATGTATATGTTTCTTATCATTACTCTAAAATACTCTTTACCAATTAGTTCAACAAGGAATTTATGTTGAGATTCAACTATAGTTTTTAAATAAGTAGCCTACATCTCAAGTTGCTTAAGAAGAGTATTTAGTCTTCAATTTCACTGAAATTGGATGTGATGTTATTTGAATTTGTGTTGGAATATTTTGGTTGCATGTCGAATCTTGTTCGTGTTCCTTTTAATTTTTCGAATTTGGATGGGATACACTCTCGCTAACTAAAGAATTTGTATAGTGTCTATCTATGTATCGGTGAAAGAATGCTATCGGAGTGTTTTGTACACATTGTATGTATGTAAATTTGTGTACCCAAACTTGTGTAGTTGTTTGTAGATTGTTGAAAAATGTTGATTTACTACTTTATAGTATAGTACTAATTAAACTCATTCTTTTGTAGACATTGTTTACAAAATTTTGATAATATACATACATTTGTCCAATTTTTGTAATATTAGTAGCTTTTAAATTGTTTTGGTTGATTTTATCGCAGGTTTTTCTTTTACTATTTATTGTTTATAATTTTTTTTTGAAAAAATGACCATTTGATAATTAGCGACATTTTCAACTATTGTCGCTAATTTGTCACAACGTGTCTTTGTTGACTGGGCACCGATCGCGACATAAAAGCGTTTGTCGCTAAACAACAACAGACTTAGCAACAAAAAATTCCCAATGCACAATGACAGACGTTGTTTGTTGCTAAACAATAACGGAGTTGCGACAGACACGTCTATACTTCGACTTGACTTCAATCAAGCAACAGAGATGTGTTTCCGTTCATTGCTCAAAGACAGACATTTATCACAAATTTTTCGTTGAACAGCAACAAAATACCTACTCTGTCGCTGGGGTGCACCAGCAACAAAGAATTTACCAACAGCCACTATCTGTCGCTGATTTTTTGCAGAGTGGTTTAGCAACAAAATTATACCACCTTAGCCTCAGATTAGTTTGTTGCTGAACTGATTCTTTCTTGTAGTGCAAAAATATGCAAATTTCAAATTTCAATCTCGGTGATTGCAATTACTCGCGATGTGTAAGAGCCGCGGTAAAGACAAGTTCGAATTGGTTAATTTTCCATTGGCAAGTGATTGCATTACATGTCACTTGTAAAATAATCTCCCAACTGACATATCTTCTCCACTTTCGACACAAGCATTGTTTTTCAGGGGTGTATTCAATTGAGATTTTAATAGACTTTTAGTTACTTTTATAAGTGAATGACTTTTATGAAGTTTTATAGATTTTGGTAGACTTTGAAAGACTTTGATAAACTTTTATGTAGATTTTGTTATGATGACTTTTATGTACATTTAAGATTTTTAGTGACTTTTGTGAACTTCTTAAACATGATTTTGATGATACTAATAGATTATTGTGATTTTTAAAATGAAACAAATATTTTGCACTTTGTTATAAAAAAAATAATTAATTATATTTTTTTCTTAATAACTATTACTAATATTTAAAAAAGTATTGTTGTATTTTAGTAAAAAAAACATATAGACATATTAATGAATTACTCTCAAGGTAGTAGTATAACAAATAAGTAATAAATATCAACATAATAAACAGGTAAATAAATCATCCTTTAGTGGTAGGATCATTGAAAATTTTTTTTTTGAGAAAAGATAATTGAAAATATTAGTGACTTTATTTTTTTGATTGACTTAAGCAAAAAAAAGTATATTTTTTCCTTAGTAATGATAGTTTAAATTCTAAAAAATGCACTTCTTGCATTTTTTTAAAAAATTATACAATTATTTTCTTCAAAAATAATAATATATACTACACTTTTTGAGATTATAATAATACACTAAATAAACGAAATTTCTTTGTCAAAAAAAAAAAACTATAAAAAAATGTATAGTGATGCAAGAATGAGATTTTGTTAATAATGACATCAATCCATTTTCATCAACATAGATATGAAAGTATAATGGGTAAACAATGAAATCTAAGACTTGTTGAGTGAATGGAGAAGTTGATAAAAACCATTGATAAGAAAAAGTCCTCATGTGAACAATGAAGTCCTTATTGAAAAATGTAACCAACAAAAATCAAAAGTCTCTAAAAGTTTAAGGTTGAGGTGAGGAGAAGTTGAAGACTTCTTTATGTGTATTTTTATACAAAAAGTCTACAAAAGTCAAGATTTGTAACCAATCTACAAAAGTAACTAAAAAATTAAATACACTTTACTATTATGAACTCTCTAAAAGTTTAAATTGAATACCCCAAAACTTTTTGAGACTTTTTAAAAGTCTATAAAAGTTCGCATTGAATACACCTTACTTTTTGAGACTCTCTAAAAGTTTTAATTGAATACCCCTAAACTTTTTTAGTCAATAAAAGTAACCAAAAGTCTATTAAAATCTCAATTGAATACACCCCTATTAGTTTTCGACCATCGCGTTGCTGCGGCTCGTGGTCAGAATTCTCGAACAATGATATGTTGGCTGTTTATTCCCTCGGCACTCGATATATTCTATACATAATGCACTTAAATCTTCAACTTTGCACTGCTCGGCATAATTTGATCATTTTTGTAGCGACGAAGTATTTCAGCAACATCAAAACATACTTGAAATACTGAAAGCCAACTACTTTTCTCTCAAAGAGGTTCATCGCGAGCAAAATGTCTATGAGAAATATTCATAAAAATATCTTTAAACGTACTTGACAGTTGACATAGTGAAGAGCCAAATACATTTCTTTTTAAGAGGTTTTCCATCACTGGCAAAATGTTTATGAGAAACTGATAGAATACTAACACAACTAACACAACAGATCAAGAGTAGCACAACAATTTTATTGATGAAGAACTAAAAAAAGAAATACAACCAGAGACAAGAGAGAAGAACTCTTAAGATCTCGCCAGAGAGAGGCGCACCTCTTCTCACCAGACCTAAGTCTCAATTACATTCCAATTCTAAGATACCCCATCCTACTAACTCACCCCTATTTATAAAGTGTCTAACTAACTAACTCTAATGACTGACCCCCTGTGAGAACGTATCATTACTCCCTCCTTTAAAATCCACCTTGTCCTCAAGGTGGCAGACAAAGAAATGAAGCATGTAGACAATGTGTAGACCTTGAACTGGTGAGAGGGCCAAAGAGTGACTAAACACGAGAAGAGAGCCATGCTAGGATCCATATAGTCCGGAAAATCTAAGGCGGAGAAGTATCCAATAGAGAGACCGAAAATGCCACAAGACCCATGTAAAGGATCCAATGCTGAAATGAATTTGGTAGAACAAATGCAGAGGTACTCATTGCGCCAACCGTAATGAAACTAGAGAACGTAAGCACGTCTTGGGGCAATAATATGCTATATGCCATGGCCCAAACCAAAGCAAATCAAAAATGTAACCGCAGAACAAAACACCTTCATGTCATTGTAATTGCAAGATGGAGTTGCCAAGAATGTGTGACAAAATGTCAACGAAGCACACGTGTAACCCAATAACTAGTAAGACTGAGAAGAAGACTCATATGCTGAAGTTAGTACAAGTGATGTAAGATCTTCCTCGACATGCATAAATTGTTGAATATAGAAGTGAGTCATCATCACCAACCGTGAGAAGTGATGCGCCATCACCAACCGTGAGAAGTGATTTGCCGCCGATCGAGAAGCGTCGATGATGAAAACATGGTGGCAAGTGAAAATGGATGAGGACATGTTGTGAGATAAACCCCATCCTAGTGTCGGTGCTCGTACCACCGCATATCCTCGATCTCTCAACCGACAATATACCATCATCTTCCCCAAATAAGCATCTCTAATAAAGTAAAAATCAGTGAAGAAAAGGAGTAAGGGGACATCAAAGGACGTCGGCGTGGAAGAAGGTAGAGGCCATGGCGGAGGGCTCACGGTTATAAATCGTTAGAGATCCTCGAAAACTCCTTAGTAGAGGCGATTGAACTCCAAGATCCATGTGTACACAAAGGGCTGATCGTGAACTCAACACAAAGTCATTCTGATCTATGAACACCAACATCTTGGACGCCACCAAATATGTCGAATCTGGTGGTTCTAGTTCGTCAACGATTGGCAATCCCACCGATAATCCTGGATCGGCACTTTTGGGCCGTTCGACTCCCGACTGTTGAACATGTGAAATCCTCGATGAGCAAGCGCGAGGTTGATGGAGAGGCTCATCGATTAGCAACACCAACCCTCCTTTTTCGATTTCACTTCGGATATGCGACCGAGCGACTGTTTTGTAACTAAATCGTATCACCAACAAATCGAGTCACCTTCGACGCCACCAAATTTGTATCACCGACACGGCACCCCTTGGTCGTCAATGGATCTAGATCACCGGTGATCGGAAACAACTTCGACACCTCTAAATCTAGCGGATCCGGTGCTCTTAAGCCGAGATAATGATGGAGTTGTTCGTCAAACCTCTCGAGCCAAGCATTTCAACGCCCACTTTACTTCGGATCCGAGTTCGCCAATCGACGCCTCAATGGCCGAAATCCTCTTCGCTTCCTCTTCCATTCGATCTAATCGAGCTTCCATTCGATCTAATCGAGCTTCCATGTTTGAAAGTGTGCTCGATACCAATGATAGAATACTAACACAACTAACACAACGGATCAAGAGTAGCACAACAATTTTATTGATGAAGAACTAAAAGAGAAATACAACTAGAGACGAGAGAGAAGAACTCTCAAGATCTCACCAGAGAGAGGCGCACCTCTTCTCACCAGACCTAAGTCTCAATTACATTCCAATTCCAAGATACCCCATCCTACTAACTCACCCCTATTTATAAAGTGTCTAACTAACTAACTCTAATGACTGGCCCCCTGTGAGAACGTATCAGAAACCTCCATAAAAATATCCACAGTTTCAGTAGAAAGTCCGGACTCTATAACAACTTCCATTTGCAAATTTGCAAGTCACCCTCGGAAGATGATGCTGATACCTAATTTTTGAAATTCAACAATCCCTTTCGACGGCATAGACCTTATCTTCAGTGTAGTGCCAAATCTACTCATCATTTATTGTTCATAGAAAAAGGGATTTTTGTTTTCCCCATCTTTAAGCTCCCTACCGGTCTTCACTAACGGGGGTTCTGCTATGGAATTTGTGTTTTTTGCACGATCTGCACTTCTGAATCTTTTTGGAACACCTTTCCTATTCGGATCGCGAACCAAAGGCCATTTAGAGTCCACTGTTATCACACCAACACACCTAAAAAACCTCAGACAAGAATGAGAACAAGGAAGAAATGCTGGCTTTAAAGTAACACCAAAAAATCTCAACAGATTTGTACATACATAAACATTGGACATTTTCTGTTTTTTCTTTTTTGATGAGTGGCATGCATTTGTATTAATTTAAAGGAAAAAGTCTAATGAATACAAATGCATAGAACAAAACGATACAAAAGCAAGGAAAAAATGATAGGTGGGAAAAGAAATGAGAAAAACAAATCCATCACCAATGATAATATTGTTCCAAATTCCTCTCCACTCCACAGTTGAATAGCCAAAAAATTTGCCAGTTGGCATTAGCCAAAGAGCTACAATTTTTTATTTTTTTGCATTATCCCAAAAGATAGAAAGTAAAGTTGAGAATTTAATCTTTCAAACAAATAGTGAAACAAGAGAAGATGAAATTGAACTACGCATTCCATTGTAAGGTTGGCTCACATTTCAGATAGTGAAGTTCTTACTTCTTACTAGTTTTTTTTCCAAATAAAAAGGATAATATGGTTATCATGAAAATGAAACAACATAGACAGCTCCGTCGACAGAATATTATTAGGCTAAAATACTAGAATTCTTTTTTTTTTTTTTTAATATTTTTGATAGGAAACAAAGGATTATTTTAGTATTCATAGATGAATATGTACTAAAAAGGAAAGGTGAAAAGGTCTAGAGAATCAGAAAGTCTCCAACAAGACGCAAACTTTGCACATTTACATTGTATAGCTGAACGAGCCACCTTACAACATCAACCTAGGTCAATCTCACCAACAATTCGAAGGGAAAGTCTACTTGCCGCATTAATAGAGCAATTACTTATAAGCCAACAATTTTGAAGTTTGAAGAGTGTCATTCAACATCTTCAATTTCCCTCGCCATGTAATCGGATATCATATAGCTCAACTTGCGCCAAATATCTAATGCATAGAGAAAGTAGGACCTCCCTAAATATTCCTAGCTCAAGAAGGACACATTGATAAGAGCTTTGGGCGAAATAACAACATGAAATGGTGAAATCCTCAAACCCCTTTGAGGAAATCGTACCATAGACATTGAATTCTAATATAAAAAAGACAATGAAGAAAAATGTGATCTAAAATTTTAAAAAAAACTGTGAGCATAAAAAACAGCTTAATGAAGAATTTATCTTGTTTGACATTTTCTTTCTTGCACCACAACCAAGATGAAAAGCCACCCATGAGTCGGTTGCATCGCGAAGCAAGGCATTTTACCTGGCCTAGGCAAGGCGGTGCCTAGATGGCGCATCACCTGTAAGGAAAAAGATATTTATTTAGAGGTCCATGAACAATTCAATATCTATTTGCAGGTCCTCACTCGACCATTAGTTAATGTAATTCATATTGAAAATACACTTCAAGAATACTTAATTATAACCCTTTGGTCCTTGTGTAACCCTAATTGTGTTCGTGTTTCGTCACCTTTGGATAAGCAACCATATCGACAATTTTAATCGCAATCCTCTTCGACTTTCTTAACTTGCTTTGAAGGACATCGCCCACCCACTCATTTTTCCCTAAAAAATACCTAGGTGATGCCAATGCCCTATAATTATTGTAACCAACCAAAGAACCTTATCTTAGAATGAACGCAATCTTTCAAACGAAAAGGGCCAACGACTCAAAAGAAAAATGAAACGAGTGGGTCGATAAGAAGGAAATGAAAAGAAAAAATAAATAAATTTTTCGAAGCGCCTAACGACCATGGAATTCTAAGGCACATACACGCCTAACGACCATGGAATTCTAAGGCACATACAAATTAATCTTCTTAGAAGTCTCCAATGACCATGGGATTCTATCATCTATCAATAACTCATACTATTTAAGCTCTATCAAGCAGCCTCCAAGCACACATCTAATTAAGTTTAGATGCAATCTAGTTCTTAGTTCAAGTAGATGCTTTCATGTACTTATAACTTACAACCTGGAAACGTCTCTTTTAAAAAATCTTAATTTTGATATGCAGTGTTGTAGGGAGAAAGGGTGAGTAGGCGATCCACCTAAGTTATAATGATGGTCTCACCACTGTCATGAATATTTTGTTGATCCATTTCATGAAGACCGACAAAAGTTTTACGTTGTCGTCAACCTATCACAACCCTCCTCCATTTTTCAAGAATAGAAAATGGGCTCCCTCCCCCATTTTTCGGGTATGAAAAATTGGTTTGGGAACTCCTAACCCATTTTTAGGTAGGGAAAATGGGTGTTTGAGTCCCCTTCCTTGATCGTCCATGTACATTGTGAAAAAAAGATTTGAAATAAGCCGCCTTGGAGAAGTAGCATATCCTACATTAGCCATATATGAAGAAAGCAATCATATCTTGTTATATTCATACCGGCTTGGACTCGAGAAAAAACCAAAGATGAATGAGCAAACATGTGACATTTGACAAAAAACTTTATCACTATTACCGACATACTCAATGATGTTAATGTATGATGTGAAGTAACTAGATTTAAGAGTAAGATAATTAGTTTAACAAGGTGAAAGCAAATTCAATAAATTTAAAACCGTCGAGGTACATGCAAATATAATAGAGAAAGTAATTACTAATGTTTTCTTATGGAAATGCCAACTTAACATTCCAAATCTCTCATCTAAGTCACTGATCGCAATTGAAATCAGATTGTTAAGTCAGAGTTTACCTTGGTACAACTTCAATATTTCGGGGGCTTTACTCTCATACTTGACTAAGAATTTCTGAACGAATTTGGCTTCTGTCAACAATAATACACTAGCAATACTTATTCCGTCCTTTATCAGACACTTTGAAAGCAGACACTGAATAACCATCCATCTAGGAATGACCCTCTTCTGTAAGCTTAGCCCAAGCATATATGGATATTTCACAAAGTCCGACGATTTCCATTTCAACTTGCTCATGAAAAAATCCAATCCCTTTTTAAGCTTCTCCTCTGATATAGAAACACAAAATGGCTGTTTCCGAATTGCCGAAGCAATATCATCCTCAGACCACCCATAACTCCTAAACAATTCCATCTTAGCTTCCAATGTATCCCTTTTCATTCCTGAAAACACATCAATTGCATGGACAAACAGCATACTAGAAGGATCAAAACCCATTTCACTCACATTCCTAACTAACTCTTCAAACCTATCATCATTGTTACCAAGCGATCGCGTCTTCGCCATAAGAAACTTAACAATATTCCCCTCAGAGACCCCATAGTTTCGCAAGATCTCGACTTTACGAGTGATGATCTTTTCGAGATCGAATTGGAAAATCCAAGTGGAGCATGAATTCTTAATTGCTGCAACCACTTTTTGATTGGTGCCCAGCAAAGTTTTGAGGTAGTCACAGGAGGGCTTAATCTTACGCTCTAAGCTCCTGCACATAAAAGTTGGGTCTTTGGAGAGGAAATTAGCAATGTCATCATCTGAGAACCCAATTTGCTTGAGAAACTCCAATTTGGGGAGAAGGGTTTTTTCTGGATTGGCTAAGAGGACTAATGGGCGCTTGGTTGCGAGATTGGCGATCTGGGTATTGGAGAAACCGTGATTTCTGAGGAACTGAAGAACCAAATCTGGCTTCGTTGGGGAGGCGAAGTGGACTTTCTTTGAAACAGAGAGAGCTGATTCTGGGGAGAGGCCACACGAGTTTACGAGATACGAAACTGTGAAAGATGAGGAATCATCTGAAGGGTTTGCTGGGTTTGTTGAAATTGGTTTTGAAAATTGGGTTTGAAGAAGAAGGAAATGTAAATGGGTTGTTGTTATTGTTTGATTTGTGATTTTAGAGGAGAATCCTCTGCCTCTGCTGAGGAGGAGACAAATCATTGCAATTAGGGAAGTGTGGGGGATTGTGAGGGTTTTTGAATTCAAATTCTTCTTCCACAGCTAATGCTGACAAGGACAAATGAAGAACCCTAAAGACTCAAGATAGTAAATGCTTTCAAGTAATTTGGGCTAGTTATGGGAGTGTATTGGTGGCAATTTGTGTCGGTGAGTAAGAACGTGTCATATGTCATAAACAGGTCATGACGCATATAATGCAAATCCATTTACATGACATGTTTATTAATCGTGTTAATCGTTTTCGTGTCTAAGTAGGTTGTGTTAATTAACATTTCGTGTATTCGTGTCACCCGTTTATTAAAATATTGTATTTAAAAATTTTACTTTATTTAAATTTTTATAATTTGGTTATTATTTTTTAAAATATATCTAAATTATTAAATTCGAACAAACATACTAAAATAACCAATAAAATATAATGTGGTTATATATAGTTGTTAGTTTTACTTTACTTTTTCATTTAATTTTTTATTACTTTTAATAATAATAAAGTAAAAATGACTCGTAATAATAACATAAACAAAATTATAAGAATCATCTAAAAAAATCTAAATTTTACTTTGGTGAAAAGTTTTATTTTTCTTAATAAATAATTATTAATAAAATCTAAAACATAAATAATATATTAAAAATAAAATGAACATTTTTTTCTCAAATATAAAATAAAAGATGATAAAAGATGTCTACAAATAAATCATGTTATTAACATGAATTCAAATGGATGAATTTTGTGTCAATCTATTTATTATACCATATTTATTATTTATACATTATTCTTTAGTCGTGTTAAGTGAGTCGTAAAACGAGTTAAGCGAGGTTGACATGTTAATGACTCGTTTTATTAACCGTGTATAAACGTGTTAACATATTTATGACCCAAACTCACTTAAAGCCAAACCCACGACATGTTTATTACGTATCGTGTCGTGTTAATCGTTTTATAACTCGAATTACCGTTTTTTTATTTATTTTTTTTTGACATCAACCGCAACCTCCCAAAACTTTGTTTTGTCCTCTTACAAGTGATGCCTTACTTGGAATGGAAGTGCTTTTATACTCACTTATGCCCACGTTTGACTAATTCAAACTCCCACACTAGGGCTGCGAACAAATTCTCTAAACTTGGTTTGATACGAATATAAATTTAGGGTGATCCTCTCAATCCAATTTATTTCATCCACAAATTTCAAATTAAAACTTTGCTACAAAATTATCTAGTTGAGAGGATCAAACTAACCAAACAAAGGTTGCATGTCTACACGAATACTAATCAGTGAAATGGCTCCAATATTTCGACCAAGTAAAAAACTACATACATGTTAGGTGATGCAATATCAAATGGTTCTTCAGATTTTAAATTTCTTTTGGCAAGCAAACCACAGCCATGATTCAATAACTTCAAAACTTTTGGCAATTTTGAAAGCATTCAGCTCAATGTCAAAAAATGCAAATTTCGGTCTCAGGCCAATTGCAATCCCTTGCAGCAATCACAGTCACCCTGTAGAATAATCTCCCAACACTGACATGCCTTCTCCACCATCAACATAAGCACCAGTTTTAGTTTCATTTTGACCATCGTGTCGCTGCAGCTTGTGGTCAGAGTTGCATGGTACGAGCATGATCTTTCAAATTGGATGTGCTGCCAAGACGCCTCGAACAGTGATGCATCCGCTATTTAAATTCCATTAGCCATGATTGTTTCCTCCAATTTCTCAAGCCTCATCTCCTATAGCAGAATATTCTTTACATACTGCACTGTGTACAAGTGCAGCTTAATTGAGCATTGTTGTAGTGGCAAAATGTTTTAGCACCACTGGAACATACGTGACACTCAACAACCTCCATTTGCACAAGTTTGCAAGACAACCTCTAAAGATGAACCATGCTGATAACTAATTTGCGAATGCCAACAGCCCCTTTTGACGGTATAGACCTCATCTTCAATGTAATGCCAAATCTCCTCATCATCTGTTGCTCATTAGGAATAGGGATTTTAGTTTTCCCCATCATTCAGCTCTCTCCCAGTCTTCGGACGGTTTCTGTTCTAGAATTTATGTTGTTAACGATCTGCACTTCTAATTTTTAAGGGAACACTTTCTGCATTCAGATCGCAAACCAAGCAGCTTTTAGAGTCCACTGTAATCACACCAACACGCTAATAAGCCTCAGACAAGAATAGTGAAACCAAGAGAAGATGAAATTGAATTTTGCTTTCAAATTTGCATTTATATTTAAATATAAGGCTTGTTCGTATTTCAGATAGTGAATTTATTTCTAGTTTATTCTTCACAAACATGAAGGATAATATGGTTATCATGCAGATGAAGAAACATTCATATTGAGGAGACCAAAAAAAGAGCTTGGACTCGAGGACAAACCACAGATGAATGAAGACACATGCAACATTCAAAAATTGTGTAACCTTATCGCTATTATCAGTTTTCTCAATGATTTTAATAGTATGCGGTTGCTATTACCAGTTTTCTCAATTATTTTAATCAGTATGCTAACATCAACCGCATACGAGATTGTCAAGTAGTCACCAATGCCCACACGTCCTCATCCATGTTAATGTATGTTATGAAGTAGTAACTATAGATTAAAGACAAGGCAAAAGCAATTCAATAAATTTAAAACCGTTGAAGAACATCCAAGTATAACAGAGAAAGTACATCACTTATGTTCCGTAATGGAAACAACAGCTTAACAATGAAAGTTAATCCCCCATCTCCAATCACTAATAGGAATTGAAATCGTGTTTTTATATGATAGTTAAGTCAGAGATTACCTTGGTACAACTTCAATATTTGTTAAGTCAGAGCTTAGCTTCCAATGTATTCCCTTTCATACCTGAAAACACATCAATTGCATAGATGAACATAGAACTAGCAGGATCACTTATGTGATTCTGAAATAAAAGATTTGTTAGCCAAAAAATTAATTTCACCATCAAAATCTCCTTGGAGCTGTACTGCTTTTTATGTTGAAAATGCCCCTGAAATCGAACGAGGAGCACCACGATTAGTTATAAACTATAAACCATTAAATAAAGTTCTAAAAACTATTAGATATCCTCTTCCTAATAAATATGATTTAATTAAACGAATTACTTCTGCTATTATATTTTCTAAATTTGATCTCAAATATGGTTTTTGGCAAATTCAAATCTCTCCTCCAGATAGATATAAAACTGTATTTAATACACCTTTGGCCAATACCAATGGCATGTAATGCCTTTCGGTTAAAAAAATGCCCCATCTGAATTTAAAAAAATTATGAATGATATTTTTAATCCATTCAAAACTTTTATTCTTGTCTATATAGATGATATACTTGTTTTTTCTTCTTCTATTGACCAGCATTGGAAGCATCTCCAAACTTTTCAACATATCATTATTTCTAATGGTTTAGTCTTATCTCGAGACAAAAATTAAGCTATTTCCTTCATGTATATTACGTAGATCTAATTTCGAAGAGAACTTGGCTCGATACCAAATTTCACTTAGACTCGGACTGGACACTTTGAACACTAAACAAACCCACTTCTTAAGACTTCACTTATTTTCGAATGCCTTACTCATGATATGGCGTTGGTTATTTATAGAACTGCAATAGCCATCAAGATAAAGCAATGATGTGAAAAGACACACTAGTTGTGTAAAGCTAGTCCTACATGCCACTAAATACAAACAACAAGATAAAAAGCGGGATAAATTGATGCTTTACTTTATGCTTTGTTTATACCGTAGACTTTTTGACTTCGATAATACGATTTACTGTAGAAGATGCTTTTTACTGTAGACTTTTTGACTTTGATAATGCTTTTCGAACTTTTCTTGATAAAGTAGTGAAGTGAAAGGATTCTTATCAAAGTAGAATTATTGCGAGGCAAAGCCACGGAAGCATGGGCTTGGAATGATAGATGGCATGGGCTCGATTGCAGGCAAAGCCTAGAAGCATGGGCTTGAAAAGATAGATGGCATGTGCACGATATATATATATATATATTTTTTTTTGTAACATATAAAAGGTACAATAGTCACGTAATGGAGAGTGCTGCACAAGAAAGTGCACCATAATTCATAGTGAACAAAGTCAAGATAATGAAATGGTTATGGATAATTGATATACACCTTAATTTGAGGATCTTTGCATGAGATACCGTGCAGTGATGATGAGCAAATTGCCTTCTGCAGATAGACCAACCATAAGCATCGACCGCAAAGATGGCTATGTGATGTGGTCGTACACTTGCGGGTCGGGATGTAGATCAAAGAGAAAATAATGGCGGGAAGTGTAAACACCGAAATGTGAGAGGTCATCAAGAAGTGTATTCAATAATGGATGTTGAATTGCTTTGGATCTTTGGAGTACGAGCAAAGTCCATTTTATAGATCAATAAAATCTGGAGAGGATGATTCACCATCAAAATTAGTGTTGAATGACGTAGAATATTTATCTTCAAATTATTTGAAACGAGCTTCCATTTGTTGAAAGCTGTTTGAGAATTTTGTTGAAGTTGTTGAATAATGGTATTGGCAAGATCTGGTGATGCGGTTGCGGTTGAGGTGGATTCAATAGTTGTTTTATGCTTGGGTGATGGTGTGGTAAGGGTAATATTTTTATAAGTTTGTGAGAGAGAAGGAAAGGCGGTGATCTTAGAAGGCGTAAGGATTGGGGTTAAATTGGAAGCTTGAATGGAATCAATATCAAATTTATCCCACCATTTGATTAATATATCTTGTGATAAATAGGTATAAGTAATATTGTGAACTCTGTTGTAACTTTATGAGTATCATATTGCCATTTGAGGATCCAAGGGATGGAATGTTTATGAAGAAACTAGAATAAGGATAAGCGGTCTTTCTCATGATTTTCATACACTCTTTGGAGGAAAAAACCCAATAGTAGGTCCAAATTTTGTCCACCATTCACGCCATAAACCAAGCGGGAAGGTTAACATGTAGTGATTTCTTGAGAGTTAGATACCAAGAATGCCCAGAAGATGGATCTTTATAAAAGAGGATGTTGCGCCAAGCATCAATATAATCTTTATAATTGACTTGCATTGGTTGGCGATCAACAACTAACGTCATTGATTGATAAACATAAGGGCTTTGTGCGATAGAACATTGTTGCGACCATTGAGAACTAGATAATACCTTCCGAATCTTGAGTTTGGAAAGCGATGTCTTGAGAGTTGGGCTTTTTGAAGTGTTCAATAACAACAAATTGTGTATTGGTTAAGAGGGTTTCATAAAATTTGATAGTAACAATTGCATAATAAGTTTGGCTTGGGTATCGATGGATTGATCTAGAAGATCATGATCAAGAAGGGTAACTAAATGACGAGAACTAAATTTATAAATAGATTTTTTGACATCTCGCTTGATTATAAGAATGAAATAAAGGTGAGAATTTATTTGATCGGGGGGAAGCAACTGGAGATTTACCTTTATCGGCCATTATCTGTAGGCAATGAAGTTGAGGGGTAGTAAGAAACTCACGAGATAAAAAGTCGGAAAACTATTATTTTCTCCTTTTATATATTCAATATCAAAATAAAAAATAGCGTGCAAAAATCTGTTTTGAAACTAAGTTTTTGACATCTTTGAAGAGAATTTCTTTTGCAGCTTTACAATCAACACGAATTAAAAACTTTTGATTTAAAATATCAGATTGAAATTTTTGAACACATAAAACAATAGCTAAAACTTCCTTTTTTATAGTAGCATAATTTTGTTGTGCTTTATTCCATAATTTAGAAGCATAACAAACTAATTGGTCCTTTCCTGCAGGGGTTGTTTGAAGGAGAATACCACCATAACCAAGGTCAGAAGCATCTGTTTGAATAATTTTTGAGTAACTTGGATTGGCAACATGAAGACAGGGAAGTGCTTTAACCTTTTGTTTTATAATTTGGATTGCTTGAGTATGTGAATCTGTCCATTTGAATGGTGTATCTTTTTTAAGAAGATTTTGTAGAGGAAAATGATCAGTCAATCGCTGATAATTTATAAAAGTCAAAAAGGTAATTTAAA
The DNA here is from genome assembly GCA_039657365.1 of Stephania yunnanensis. Lineage (NCBI taxonomy): Eukaryota > Viridiplantae > Streptophyta > Magnoliopsida > Ranunculales > Menispermaceae > Stephania > Stephania yunnanensis. The sequence goes on along the minus strand of CM077585.1, from coordinate 31,637,261 downwards.
CATCCAAGAAATCGTTGTAATTGAGTTTTGTCAGTGAGTTGATCAGGGAATTTATTTGCAAAATCAATGACACGAGTTCTTGGGGTAATTGTTTGATTTGCTATTTTAAAACCTAAAAATGCAATTGATGTTTGAAATAGCTTAATTTTTGTTTGAGATAAGACTAAACCATTAGAAATAATGACATATTGAAAAGTTTGGAGATGCTTCCAATCTTTGGTCAATAGAAGAAGAAAAAACAAGTATATCATCTATATAGACAAGAATAAAAGTTTTGAATGGATTAAAAATATCATTCATAATTTTTTGAAATTCAGATGGGGCATTTTTTAAACCGAAAGGCATTACATGCCATTGGTATTGGCCAAAGAGTGTATTAAATGCAGTTTTATATCTATCTGGAGGAGAGATTTGAATTTGCCAAAAACCAGATTTGAGATCAAATTTAGAAAATATAATAGCAGAAGTAATTCGTTTAATTAAATCATATTTATTAGGAAGAGGATATCTAATAGTTTTTAGAATTTTATTTAATGGTTTATAGTTTATAACTAATCGTGGTGCTCCACGTTCGATTTCAAGGGCATTTTCAACATAAAAAAAAGTATAGCTCCAAGGAGATTTTGATGGCGAAATTAATTTTTTGGCTAACAAATCTTTTATTTGAGAATCACATAATTTTAAAAGACGATCATTCATTTGAGAAGGATTGGCTTTTGTAGGAATTTGAATTTCATGAAAATCATCTATATAAGGAAGAGTCACTTGATGTTGTTTTCGAGTCCAAAATGCGAAGGAATATTAGAGCAAAGACATTTGTTAAGTAATTGTTCTTGAAAAGTATATAACTTTTGTTGAAAACTAGGGTTGTTCAAAATGTGATCAGTTTTGAGAAAGTTAATCTCAGTTTTTAAAAAATTTATATGAGTTTGTTTATTTTCAATTTGGCTAAGTAGCTGATTTAAATATTTTTTTTAGGTTGGGAAGCAAAAGGAAAGAATATTGATTTATTATTAATAGTGGTATTAATACCGAAGATGTTACAGAGAAAGGTTGAATATGTTGGAGAAATGGAGTGCCTAAAAGAATATCATGTTGTAAATCTTTTACAATAATAAAAGAAGTAGGAATACATATAATATTATGAGATATGAGCAGAGATGAAACTTATATTTAATAGTTGATTTATTGCCTTCATTTGTAGAAATACGACTATTTGTAGTTCACAATATTTTAAAGGAATTAATCCTTCACGAATGCGATTAAGATCAGCTCGAGAATCAATAAGAGCGAGGGCTTTTAACCTTGAAATCTTTAATAACAAGAGAGATCGGAGTAAACCATCGTTGATGTACATATTGAGTAAGAGCATCAATGAAAACATTATTATCGAGAAAATTCATCAGTAGTATTTTCGAGTTTTGCAATCCTTTGTTTTAATTATTGAATTTCATTTTTGAGAGTATTGACTTCTTGTTGTTGGATATTACTAACTGTAGGTTGTCTTCTATTTACTTCATTTAGGGTGTGTTTGATAGCAAAGAGAATTTTCAATGAGAAAAAAGTATTTACTTAGGCAAATTTTCTGTAGAAAATTCTTTTAAAAGAATTTTCTCATTGCTGTTTGATTGCACGTGAAAATTTTTTTTTTTCAATTTTCTGCTGTTTGATAACTAATGTGATTTTTTTTTCATTTTTTTTTGCAGTATCAAGAATTCATACTAAAATTAAATCAAGTGGACGATTAATCAAAGTTACGCACCGAAATTGAATCGGCAACAACTATCTTCACAACCATTAATGAACTCCAAAAAAATCATTCAATAATTAATTGATAAGTAACATAAATGAAAGAAAATAAATAATGTACTTAAATTTATTTTAAAAAAAAAAAAACTTATGGTTTAACTTTTAAAAGTAATCTAAAATTTCCTCTGCAAATATAAAAGCACCCAATCTTTCTTCAAGTCTTCATCCAAGTGAAAAAATATATTCGCATCTTTAACTTCACCTCCCAATAAAAGCATGGCACGCATTACATCTTCTCGACTTAGTTCAGAATGTTAAGAAGCTCTTTCGAAGACGTGCACTGATCTGTATGCGCAAATGCATCCGCTAGTCTATTGGCAAACTTTGTTAGTCCTTGCTCGGTAGCATCAATGTTACTACACTTTTTCCTTTTAGTTCTCTCGACCATTTGATCCCATACGATTTGCACTAGATGACGATTGATTGACCTCATCTTTTTCTTCTTTAGTTGGGAGTGACTTCTCGCATTGCCTACAAAAAAATAATAATATTACTTATAAGACATGAATTATTTCTACTATAATTTCATAAATTGGGCATGATAGTAACCAAAATCCAATAGCATAATGAGTTAGTTTCTTATATTGCATTTCTTTCAAATTGGACCTAATTGTTTACATCAAACTCTACAAAAGAATTGATCATTTAAAGTCAATGAAAAAGAACGTAAAAAAAAAAATTGTAAAATTAAATAATTAATTACTTATTCTACAAAATTTACTCACACATTTCTTCCAAAGAAGGTAATTCTATGTTTGCCTCGTTACCGTAATTGCATTCCCTCCAGGTAGCTTGATCATCTCCAAATATGACACATAGCTCATCGTAGTACTAAGCACACACTTCCTGCGATATGATTCCTTTTCGGATGTTTCGTTACATATAAACATACACACCAACACACAAAGAAATATAGTTAGTTAATAAACATCACTAATACAATTGTATATTCCAACAAAACCTAAAATGTACCTGAAGATATTCTTTCCATGTCAAAATATCTGCTGTGACAAGCTGTGTATCTGGATCCCATCCGAACCCACTTTGAGATATTACCTCCCTTGCAGAGAAGTAATTGGCTTTCAATGTTTTGATTCTAGCCTTCACATTAGCTGGGTGTACTTGTTGTTTTAATTGTTTTAGCAACTCTAGGCAAACTCGAGTATACACCTCAGGTTTCCATGAATTACCTGAAGCATTGCCAAATCCGTACTCTTCCAAAATAATTTCAATCATGATCTTATCCATGCGGTCATTCCATCTCACTTGCCCCTTTGATACTACTTTCATGCTCCCAATTGATTCTTCCATCTCTGTTTTACATGATACTAAAGTTGTATATATTTTTAACGAAAAAATGAAAAACTATATATTTAACATAAGACTTGATATAACAATGCATTAATTAAGGAAAATTTCAAAGAAATCAAATTTAAAGTGATAAAAAATTCATACAAACTAGGTACCAATTCATATGCTCAACATTATGGAACATTTCATCTAAAACTAGTCAGTAACCTTGTCTAAGCTAGTTGTACTCATTCCACATTAACTCGGCCAATGCATCTCGTTTAGCTATCCAAATTGGAGATTGATGTATGGAAATATTATCTTCTTGTAGCCTATCATCATCTTCTTCATCTTCATAAATATCTTCATCATCTTCACATAGATCTTCGGGATCTTCTTCTCTCAAAAAATTGTGTATCGCACAACATGCTAAAATGACATTTGATTGAGTTTTAACGTCATAAAATGGTTCGTGCCGCAAAAATGCAAATCGTTTCTTTAGAAGCCCTATTGTTCTTTCTACTACGTTACGTTAGGACGAATGTCGAAAGTTGAACAACTCTCTTCCATTTCTTGGTGTACGACCAACTTGATCTTTTAAGTGATACTTTGTACCGCGATAAGGTGCTAAAAATCCAGGAACATTAGGGAACCCAAACATCAACCAAATAATACTTTCCTACATTAAAATGATATCATAGTAGTTGTAATTAGTTAAAATAATCACAAAAAATAACAATAGTACTTATACAAATGTTACACAAAATGTTTCTAACCTGGTGGTATAGTTAGTCTATCCACTCGATTTGGCCTAACAAAGATCTCTTAATATACGACCATCGTGTGAGCCCTCCCAACCAAAAGTACGTATGTAAATCTCATATCGAATGTACATGCCACTAAGACATTTTGGGAAGTAAAATCTTTTCTATTGCGGTATTTTCACGCTCTTCAATCGGTACCGTGCATGAGAAATGAGTTCCATCTAATGCTCCGACCGCATCCTAATATTTTAATATTTATTTAGCTTATATCCACAAATTTTTATAATATATTATTATGCTATTTACAGGACAAACTTTAAAAATATCTTAAATAAATCCATTACCTCAAAATAGTTATACCAAACACTTGAGTTTGATTCTTTGTCTTGTGGAGAATTATTTATATTTGCAGCTTGACTACGCCTTTGTACATACCGATTAGAGCTCTTGTAACAATGTGGAAGTAGCGGCTAAGCTGTCTCACCTAGGAACGAATAAATTCAAAATTTGTTCGTCTATTTCGATTATCGTGTCCAACTATCAAGCAAAAACATAGCTACTTGTTCTTTTACTTTGACACTGCGCCGTCAACTAGCCCATGCGTACGAAGAATTCTGCAAAGCTCTTTGAATGGACCTCGTTTCAATCGTAATTGTTCCTTACGATTTTTGTCGATTCTTTGTAAAAACGCTTCAATATTAGTTTCCTTTCTTCATTTCTATTAACTCGAGGTTGTATGTTAAACGAGTTACGACGTTGTACGTAATCGAGCAATAACATCATCATCATTATAGTCATTGCTTTTTTTTTCTATCTTCTTGAGTAGGCATCTAAGTAAATGCATGTAAACGTAATGAATGAGTGAATGATAGTAAATCAATTTTTATAAAACAAATACATACTTAAAAGTTGATAGAAAGCGTAAAACTTAAACAACAAGAAAGTATATAAAGAAAGTCCATATAAAGAAAGTCCGAATGAAAGTTAACTAAATTGCATATAAACTACAAGATCATCAAGTTAGGTAACAATGTAAATGCAAAGACGACAAACAATATATTCATAGAAGATAGTTGTTATAAAAAAATCTAAATTTTTTTCGGCATAACCATTATTCATCAAGGAAAATAACAAAATTTTTACTACATTTCTACTACTAAGTATTTGGAGTTCTATGAATTCAAAGTGAAATCGATCCCAAGGATGTGAGCAAAAAATTAATCGGTCCCTTATTTGGGCGAGAAGATTGTTGGGGACCAGATTATTGGCCCCCAGACGTGTGTCTTTGTGAAGCCAATCTTTGTGACACCAAAGCGAGAGGCGTGTATGCGTTCATTACAAGTGGAAGCACAAGTGCGCATAGCGTGCGCAGTGGTGCGGTGAGGCGCAAAGCACACAACCAAGATGGGGAGAAGAACCAAATTTGGCAATCAAACCAAAATTAAATGCAACAACAAGTAGAGATGAACTAGAACCGAACACAATTCTACAAGACTTAACAACAAAGAAACTTGAATTCGTGAATAGAAAACCTCAAACAATCAATGAATGTGAATCATGATGACGGAAAGCTTTCCAATTGAAGATTAATAAAATTTCTTACGAAATTCAACAGTTGAACGATTGATCTAAAACAAATTCCAGGTAACAAAATGTTCAGATCCAAGAGAACAATGAACGATCCCTAAAATCGACGAAGTCATACCGAGAGGTTGATGTCCCTAAATTGAAAATCAAATTGGAAACACTCACCTTCCAGAGATTGTCGGAGAGAATAACCAAATATTGTGCGGAGAGAAGAACCAACCCGATTCTTTAGCGGCTGCGGAGAGAAGAACCGATTATTGCGTTGCGGAGGCTGCAGGAGAGAAGAACAAGTTATTGCTTGCTGAGAGAAGAACCGAGAGATTGTGCGAGCGGAGAGAGAAGAACCGGAGAGAAGCAAGCGGAGAGAAGAACCAGAGAACAACCAGAGATTCTTTGCGGAACTAATGAATTGAAGAGGAGTATGTTGGTGGAAGAGTTCTTGTAGAAGAAGGAGTCCAAGTTTCGATCAAAAAAAATCGACCCCGAAAATCTCGAATTTCCATCTCAAAATAAGAGAAAATAAATGAGGAAAATTAGGAGGGTGGATTTTTTTCTCTATGCGGTTACAAGCGTATCAAACACCCAAAAAACGGTTATACTAAAAAACAAAACAAATTTCCATGATTTTTTTTTTTTTTTTTGCTATCAAACACACCCTTAATAAAGCTTTCATTGAATATTTATTTGGATCTAATTCAATTTGTTTTTTGAATTTAGCTTGTTTTTTCGATTCAAATTTAGCAGTCATTGGATTGTAATATTTCAGTAAAATATTTATATTTTAGAGTAGGATCGGTAAGATTATTTCCAATTTCAAGAATTAATTCTTCATGAGCGGTAAGAACATTAATTTCGGAATCGGACGAAGAAGAGGAGGATGTATTTGGAAGATTGTCAATACAATGACAAGAAGATTCCGAATCTGAAGAAACATCATCTATATTTTGGATTTTCTTATTGCGGGTTTTAAAGTGACATTTATTAGCATAGCGACCAGGTTTACCACAAGAGTAACAAGTATTTGATTTTTGACGCGATTTTTGTTTATTAGGACGAGAATGATAATACTTTGGACGATATTGTTTTTTGGAAGGATATTTCTTTCTTGATGAAAATTTTGTAAAGCGGTTAGGGCGGGAGGAAGAAGGTTTGGTTAAATCGACATCATGACCAAAATCATAACAGAATGTGCCCAAGGCATTATGTTTTGTATCTTTAGCAAGCTGTTGTTTTAACTTTATACCATTACATATGGCTAACCCTGTTTGATGTATAGCTTGAGTTAAATCACCAAAAGTAAGATTATAATAATTGATGGAACCATTTAATTTATCACGAAGGTAAATTTTGACTTGTTCAGAAAAGCGAGGAGGTAAGCCAGCAAGAAATCGTTCTTTCCAAAATGGCATATCAGCTGATGAAAGATTATAAACTTTAGTAAGAAATGTATCGCGATACCATCTAAAATCATTTAAGGTTCTACAACGAAGATTTTGCAATTGATCTCTAGTTTTTTCATCTTTGACACCTAAATTTCCAAGAAAATGCCAAATAATATTTGCAAGTAAACAATTAACAGCATTAGGTATTTGTCGTCCATAGCTATCTAAATCAGGTTGTCCTTTTGTATTTAGCTCGACTGAATTTATAATATCTATTTTTTGTTGATCAGTTAAAATATGATGCCACTAACCATTTAATTGGCCAGTAAAACCATAAGAAATAGCTTTTGCTATATTACTTTCAGGATGACCAGATATAGAACATGCACGAGCATATATTTGCATGTGTTGAACTACTTCAATTAGACGATATTCAGATAATCCATCCACATTCCATTCATATAAAGAATTTCCATCAAACTTAATTCGTTTTTCTTTTGGCTCTTCAGAGATGATATCAAGAGGAGATGGTCTGGTATAATATTGTTTAGAGAAGGGTGTACATGGTTGATTTTTAAAAGACGTATGCGTTTAATACTGGATGTTTGGAGAAGAAAATTCACGATTAGTCGGATAATCGGATCTTTGAAGGGAAGAAGGAGAAAGAGTCTCTACGTTTGGAGTAGCTTGATTATCGGGATTGGATTCGGTATCTAACGTAGCAATGATAGGAGCTTTATCTTTACTTTTGGTCGTCGTAAGGTCTAGTTTTTAGTAATTCGTTCGAGTAATTCAGAGAATAGTTAGATTTAACTTTAAAAGGAGGAGATGTGGAAAGAGAAGATGGAAAATCAGGTTTTTTAAAGGGTTGGTGTAAAAGAGGTAGATGATGGTGTTATAGGCATTGTATGAGTAGCATAAATACTTCTATTATTTTTTAAAGTAGATAAATAAATGTTAGTATAATTATTTTGTTCAATAAGATGATTCAAATCTTTGCGAGTAGCAAGTCCTTCATCAAAAGGAGTTTTGAATGGAGTGGCCTTAATATTTTCTTTTATTTTAAGAGGAGCGAGAGGCGGTTGATTATGAGTATATTTTTCACCATTCGATCCTTCCCATATAGTATTTATTTTATTGCTTAAATTAGGATTTGAAGATGCTAAATAATTAACAAATGGAATATTTTGTTGAACGGTATGAAGATGCAAAAAATATTGTACGTGTATAACGGCTTGTTGCCGTTTAGAACATAGTTTACAAAAAGGGGTTTTAATGGATGAGTTAAAAATTGTTGTTTCAACATATCATAATTTAGCGTAAAAAAAGGGATATCATCACATAAAGATATCATATGAATTTGATATTCATTGAAGTCATTTATACTTATATTATCATCATTTTGATTTGAATATATTGGATAAGCAACTTGAGAAGGAAAGTCGGAAAGCGAAACTTTGTGGTGTGATTGAGTTAAAAAGATTATTTACGAAAACTTTCATGTTGAGAAGTGGAAGTGGATGGTCGAGCTAAAAATGAAATTTCAACTTTTCCATCGTCATGTGTTGTAATATGTGTATTTCATCTAAGTATTCTTTTTAAGACGCTCTTCAACATTTTTATCATAAATAATCCATGGTTGTGGAATATTTATGTCCTTCCAATTCAATTGTTTACGAGATATTGTTTTATTTTGAATATTTGTAAAAATTAGTGTAGAAATGCCTTTTTGAAGATTAGTGTATGCAACATCGGAATGATTGTATGCATTACTTTATAATAAATTCGATAAACAATTGCAACATTTGAACAAATTCCTTTCATATTAAATCCTTTAGTATATATGCCAATTATAGCGAGATTCATGTGCAAATTGATCGTGTAGACTTAATGTGAAATTTGGAAAACAATTAAAATATATAGGTCCTTGAGATAAACTTCCTTCAATCATGCCTAATAAAGAATCATTAAAGTTTACATGTCGTTTATCACATACTGAAACAAGTACTGAGGTATTGAGTCCTAAGGTGGTTAATGGTTTGATAGCAACTTGAATAAGCCCTATATGTAAATATTTATGGGTTTCTTTATATTTATTAATTTTGTCAGGAGAGATGAGTATGATTTCTTGACCTTCATCATCGATAGACTTTGTATCTTCTTCTAGTTTGATAATAAAATCTTGTTTTCTAGAAAATGTGCCTTTGTTATAAATGCCTATTTCACTAACCTTCCTAACCGACTTTTCAAACCTTTCAATGTCTTACAAAATGAACTCGGACAATTCATGACCAATTTCGCGATATTCCCATCCAAAACCCCTACTTTCGCAAAATCTCAACTTTATGACCGATAATCCTTTGCGGGTCGAATTGGAGGATCCAAGTGGCGCGCGAATTCTTGATTGTTGCAGCCACATTTGCATTGGTGCCTAGCAAACCTTTGACGTACGCACTTCGAGGTGTGTGTACGCATCTCAGAGATTCACGGCATCCGACCGAGTCGGTGCCCATAGTTGTTACCCAAGCTTTTTTCATCCCAAAGAGGCAATCGACAACGCTTAACCTAATGCGTCGACAACCGCACGATGTTCGGAGCAGTGGGCCACACGAATCTCAAGCCAAACGTCGACAATCTTCCGAGAACGTAGACTACAAAACAAACCTGGAGTGGGGGCCTCCGATGAGAACTCTCGATGCCTAAGTTAGATAAAGGCTCTTGATGAGAAAGGATGATTAAAGGTTAAAGAAAAGAGCATACCTATTCCTTCGATCCGCTTGTGTATATATAGCCTTAGTGGTCCGCCCCTTGTTAATTTCCCATTGAGATCTTGCTAAATCCGAACTTCCTATTTTGGTAAGATTTGACAAATCTTGATTTTTCTTTTTTTGGTAAGATTTTTCTCCAATCCAAGTTTATCATTGATTCGACACTAATGAGTGTTGCGCATCTCGACGCGCGTCGGTGGCCTAGCTTGGCTATGATTGAGACAAGATGCACATATGGCTCGTTACAATTTATAGAGTCAAAAAAACCCTTCTTTGGCTTAATGATCACTATTCATCAAGTCAAAGTTCATTTCAAGTGATACTATCAATCAAGTCAAAAATTATTTCAAGCCAAAAATCCTCTTTTTGAGTTGACACTATTCATCAAGTCAAAGATCATTTCAAGCAAAAAAAACTCTCTTTGACTTAACATTATTCATCAAGTCAAAGTTAATTTCAAGTCAAAAACTCTTTTTGACTTGACACTATTCATCAAGTCAAACATCATGTTAAGTCAAAGTATATTTTGTATGTTTCACTTTAAATACACTAAACGAGTGTCGCATGTCTCGACGTGTGTTGGTGGCTTAGCTTGGCTATAAGTGACACGAGGTAAAAGTGGGACTCGCTATAATTTATGTGGGCAAAAAACTCTTCTTTGGCTTGATGATCACTATTCATCAAGTCAAAGTTCATTTCAACTCAAATAACTTTCTTTGACTTGACACTATACATCAAATCAAATTTCATTTCAAGCCAAAAAACCTCTCTTTGACTTGACACTATTCATCAAGTCAAAGTTCATTTTAAGAAAAGAACTCTCTTTGATTTGACACTATTCACCAAGTCAAAGTTCATTTCTAGCTAAAAAAACCTCTATTTGACTTGGCACTATTCAACAAGTCAAAGATCATTTTAAGTCAAAGTATATTTTGTATGTTTCACTTTGAATACACTAAACGAGTGCCGCGCGTCTCCACGCGTATTGGTGGCCTAACTTGGGTATAAGTGACATGAGGTAAAAGTGCGACTCGCTATAATTTATGGAGCCAAAAACCTTTTCTTCGGCTTGATGATCACTATTCATCAAGTCAAAGTTCATTTCAAGCCAAAAACCTCTCTTTGACTTGATGTATTCATGAAGTCAAAGTTCATTTCAAGTCAAAGAGAGTTCTTTGACTTGGCATTATTCATCAAGTCAAAAATGCCAAGTTCATTTCAAGCCAAAAAAACCTCTCTTTGACTTGACACTATTAATCAAGTCAAAGATCATTTTACGTCAAAGTATAATTTGTATGTTTCACTTTGAATACACTAAATGAGTGTCGCGCGTCTCGATGCATATTGGTGGCCTAGCTTGGCTATAAGTGACTCGAGGTAAAAGTGCAACTCGCTATAATTTATGGAGCAAAAAACACTTCTTCGGCTTGATGATCACAATTCATTAAGTCAAAGAACTTTATTTGACTTGACACTATACATCAAGTCGAATTTCATTTCAAGCCAAAAACCTCTTTTTGCCATGACACTATTATTCAAGTCAAAGTTCATTTCAAGTCAAAGAACTCTCTTTGACTTGACACTATTCATCAAGTCAAAGTTCATTCAAGTCAAAAGACTCTATTTGACTTGACATTATTCATATCTTTGACTTGACATTATTTATCAAGTCAAAACTCATTTCAAGTAAAATGACTCTCTTTGACTTGACACTATTCATCTCTTTGACTTGACACTATTCATCAAGTCGAATGACTCTCTTTGACTTGACACTATTCATCTCTTTGATTTGATACTATTCATCAAGTCAAAGTTAATTTCAAGTCGGACTATTCATCTCTTTGACTTGACACTATTCATCAAGTCAAAGTATGTTTCACTTTGAACATACGAGTGTTGCACGTCTCGATACGTATTGGTGGCCTAGCATGGCTATAAGTGACGAGGTAGAAGTTCGACTCGCTTTTTTTTGGAGCAAAAAAAAAAAAAACTCGAATAGTGTCGACTTGAAATAAACTTTGACTAGATGAATAGTACCAAGCCAAAGAGATGAATAGTGTCGATCAAAGAGAGTCCTTTGACTTGATGAATAGTGTCAAGTCAAATAGATGAATAGTGTCAAGTCAAAGAGAGTCATTTTACTTGAAATAAACTTTGACTTGATAAATAGTGTCAAGTTAAAGAGAGTCTTATGACTTGAAATGAAATTTGACTTGATAAATAGTGTCAAGTCAAAGAGAGTCATTTGACTTGATTAATAGTGTCATGTCAAAGAGATGAATAGTGTCATGTCAAAGAGATGAATAATGTCAAGTCAAAGAGAGTTCTTTGACTTGATGAATAGTGATCATCAAGTCAAAAATACATAGTAAGCTTTTAGGTCCTTGTATAATGCTAATTGAGTTAATGTTTCCTAGTTGGCTGTGTTATTATATCAACGCCTGCACAATTTGACTTTCTAAAATTACTATGAAGGGCACCACTTGCGTAGGTAGTTTTGACCTGAAATGCCAAGGGATGCCAAAGACTAACAATCACTATAGCCAACCAAAGAACTTTATCTTAGAATGAGGCCAAGCTGTCAAATGGATAGAACCAAAGAATTTAAAAACAAAAACAAAACGTATGGCCAATGAGAAAGGAGATGAAAAGACATAAACACAAATATTTTAAGGCGTCCAACGACCATAGAATTCTAAAAGACAAACAAGTTTATCTTCTTAGAAATGTCAAATGACACCATGGGGTTATCCTCTATCTATAACTCCTATAACATTTCAAGTCCATCAAGCAGCAGGCCAACCGACACACCTAATTAATTTTAGATTCAACCTAGTTCTTACTAACTGGAAACATCTCTTCAGAAATCTTAATTTTGATATGCAGCGCTGGGAGAAAGGGTGATCTTAGAATCATACGTTGCAAATTGCATACAATTGAACTGAAGTAATGCAGCAAGGGAGATCCTCCAAAAGTCTACTGATGTTGCCTTATAATGCTAATGGTGGTCTACATTAATGAATGTTTTGTTGATCCTCCATACACATTGTGAAAAACAGATTTTGCCGACTTGGAGGCGTAACAAATCCTACTTCAGCCATATACGAAGAAAGCAATCATGTAAAGTTCAAAGATTAACTTTATCACTACTACCATTGTTCTCAATGATGTCAGGCAGTATGCTTACACCAACCACATAACAGATTGGCGAGTGAGTAACCCAGTCACTAATCCCTAAATGTCCACAATCAAGTTAATGTATGCCATGAAGTAACTAGATTAAACACTACCAGAATTAGTTTTAACAAGGTGAAAGCAAATCCAACAAATTTAAAACTGTCGAGATACATTAGTATAACAGAGACAGTAGATAACTAATGTTTTGTTAATGGAAATGGGAACTTAACATTAATTCCAAATCTCTCATCTCAAGTCACTGATTGCAATTGAAATGAGATTGTTAAGTCAGAGCTTACCTTGGTACAACTTCAATATTTCCGGGGCTTTACTCTCATACTTGACCAAGAATTTCTGAAGGAACTTGGCTTCAGACAACTTTAACACGGTACAAATATTTACACTATCCTTAATGAGGCACTTTGAAAGCAGACACTGAATAACCTTCCATCTAGGAATAACCCTCTTATGTAAGCTTAGTCCAAGCAAGTTAGGATATTTCGCGAGCTCCAACGATTTCCATTTCAAATTGTTCATGAAAAAATCCAATCCCATTTTAAGCTTCTCCACCGATATAGAAACACAAAATGGTTGATTCCTAATAGCCGAAGCAATCTCGTCTTCAGACCAACCATAACTCCTAAACAATTGCATCTTAGCATCCAATGTATCCCTTCTCATTCCTGAAAACACATCAACTGCATTGACGAACAGCGTACTAGAAGGATCAAAACCCATTTCACTGACCTTCCTAACCAATTCATCGAACCGATCATTGGTCTTACTAAACGAACTTGGGCTACTCGTCACCAATTTCGCGATATTCTGATCCGGAACCCCGTAGTTCCGCAAGATCTCAACTTTATGACCAATTAACCTTTGGAGATTGAATTGGAGAACCCATGAAGAGCAGGAGCTCTTGATCGCGGCGGCGACCTTTTCATCGCTGCCCAGCAAGCCCTTGAGGTACTGGTAAGCGGGCTTGATCTTACGCTCTAAGCTTCTGTATAGAAAAGTAGGGTCTGTGGAGAGGAAATGGGCGATTTCGTGGTCGGGGAAGCCGACTTGCTTGAGGAACTCCAATTTGGGGAGAAGGGTTTTGTCTGGCTTGGCTAAGAGGAGTAATGGCTGCTTGGTTGTCAGATTGGCGATCTGGGTATTGGAGAAACCGTGACTTCTGAAGAAGTGGAGAACCAAATCTGGCTTTGTTGGGGAGGTGAAGTGGACTTTCTTTGAAGCGGAGAGAGCTGATTCTGGGGAGAGACCGCAAGAGTTGATGAGATATGAAACTGTGAAAGATGAGGAATCATCTGAAGGGCTTGATGGGTTCGTTGAAATTGGTTTTGAGAATTGGGTTTGAGGAATAAGACCGTGTAAATCTGTTGTTGTTGTTGTTGTTGTTGTTGTTAGGTTGATTCGAGACGGCAATCTTCGGCGGAGAAGAGAAAACATTGCAATCGTAGAATTTGGGAATTGGGGATTGTGAGGTTTTGAGAGGGTTTTTGAATTCGTATAAATATTTTAGAAGTGTTGGAATGACAACTGGTCAACCAAACACTTTGACAAGAGTAATCTATGCTTGCATTAGGATGTAGGCATATATAGGTCTTTAATGCATAACACGATAGTGAGTTCACAACGTTCTTGTATAAATAAATTGCGAATATGGTTGAAGTAATAAATGTCGAAGTCTCTTTTGGATTTCAATTCCGACACTATCCTTATGTCTCATTAGCCCATACCGCTCGTTAATTAAAATGACACACTCAACTATATCTAATATTGATAAAAATAAAAATAAAAAAGGTGTTTTTATACTAAATCCTAGAATATCAAGATGTGTTAGATATAGAAATATTTTGATGAACGTGTTAGGTTAGTACGTATTTTGTTAAAATTCTTTCTTTCACACACTACACACATGTGTGCAAGCTCATAGATCTCCGCTAGCACCAATATTGTCTCAAACTTAACCACCTTTAACTTTTGATGTGAAGTTTTATCTCAGAAGGCATCAGTATTAGTTAAAAGGAGATCATCACGTATATACTTTATTATGAAGTTTCATTTAATCAATGTGAAACTATTATTTCGGTCCACACATCTCAACAATCCACCTTGGACTAAAATTCACATGATCCAAGGGACTTTTTTTCTCGACAGATCAAACGAACTGTAGGCTCTGATACCACGTAAAATTCTCAAAGCCGCATTGTAGACGCGTGCGCAAACTTGTGGATCTCCGCTAGCACCAATATATTTATTTCAAATGTACTTATAATCATGTAAAAAAAAGAAGAAAATTTTCACAAACAATAATGAATCTTCCATTGATCATCTAGATAGACGGTCTTAACCAGCCACCAATGTAGAAAACAACATTATTTGAGATATAAACAAGGACTTGGTATAAAATTTTATAAAGCAAAATATTAATTCTATATCTTCTACAAATATGATTTCACATCAAAATAACAAATTAAAGTGTACACAAGGAGATGCTTTCGCTATATCTTCAATCATAATTTTGACAAATATTAATACAAGTGCGCATATATTAATGTCAAATACTTATATGGTGGTCATTGTTTATGATCATCATGAAATTATAATTAAATAATTCACTAATGAGAGTCATAGCTGTTATATATCTATGCAAGACGTATTCCCTTATATATATATATACTACAATATCAGTTACATATTTAATTATAATACATAATTTTAAACATTATGTCCATTTCTAAGACATTCACAATCATGATCATTCAAGTCATAATATGTACAAACTTAATTATAATATCATAAATAATATATAAGCATATTTAATTTAATGAGATGTCTCATTCAATAAATGTACGAAAACAAATCTAACATTACTCGGAAAACATCATTGATAATAATTAAGATCCATTCTATGAACATGTCCTTAAATGACTTTAGAGGTATTCCTTTAGTTAAGGAGTCTGCAATCAAAAATTTGTCGCGACCTAAATAATTAATGCGCGTTTAATTCATTAATCAAGATAAAATGACCCATGATATGAGACCGCAGTGCGCGATACGTGTCACTATCGAGGCACGGTGGCCGAGGTAAAATGTTATATTTGTGTGTTGTATTTCTAATGTACCGTATATGTGTAAACTACTAAGTCATTTCCGGGTATGCAGATACCGAGATGAGTGGGGACTTACCTCGTGTTGCATGCCGACGTGGGCCCGAGGTAGCGGCTCGTGGGGTACGTGTAACTAGTTCAAATTTATTGCATAAAATGAAAAAAAAATTAATATAATTTGTGGTTGTAAGGTAGCCATATATATATATATATATCAAAGTTATCTTTATCTCATTCTAACTTAAAAAAAAAAAAAAAAAACAAAAACAAAAACAACAAAGAAGAAAACAGAGACCAAAGAGAAGAAGAAAAAAAGAGAGAGAGAGAGAGAGAGAGAGAGAGAGAGAGAGAGAGAGAGAGAGAGAGACCGAGCTTGTGGAAGTGGAAGGTGAGTTAATTTTCGTTGTTGTTGATTTGGTGTAGTTGTTCTTGAGTTCGGTTTGTTGTTGGTGTAGTGGCCATTGAGGATCGACCTCCATGGCCGAGAGAGGTGTTGGGGAGATGGCGGGGTGTTCCCTTGCCATAAAAACCAGATTGGGGTTGGGAGCCAACCCCAACACCTCAAGAACAAAAAGAAAAAAAAAACCAGAGCACGAAGTGCTCGGTGAGAAAAGATGGGGGTAGCCTGGATCGGGCTACCTCATGTAGCCGGATCGGCCGACCCGGCCGACCCCGACCCGTGGAGGATCGGGTCCGCAGACCGGTCGGGTTAACCAGACCCGCCCCTAATAAAAAATAAAAAAATAATATAGATATATCAAATCCCCAACTCACGTTCACTCACTTCCCAACTAATAGTTTCTAGGCGATGGTCATCTCGGTTTTCCACATTTAACTAATGTTTTCTAACTTCTATAGTTTTTTTTAACTCTTTTAGTTGTTTCTGGCTGAACAAGGTAGGCCGTTCACTACATAATGTAGCTGTGGTATCATATTGTAGAAACTCCATATTCTACAATCTTAGAGCCATGTTTTCTCCAAACCATGACGCTGATACTAACTGTAATGGTATCATATAGCCTCGAAACCATATAAGTAAGCCAAGCTTTAAAAACCTTGGCTCGATACCACCCGTGACGACCCCTTCTCCAGATAAGGGCACCGCCCGACCTAATCCCTTAATTACGCTTTAATCTCACCTATATGACCTAACAAGGAACTAGTCACCTAGGTTAAACACATAAACATCTACATCTACCAATTATGATACCACATATTTAACTAACTAGTTTTACTTACTAACGTATGGTTGTCTATAAATCGAGTTAATCCAAATTGTTAAAACTAACAAATTATTCAAAGCGAAATTCATCGTTATTAGTGGATATTAGATCCTACGGCCTAACTTATTGTGGAAAAACCAAGAAATAGTGATCACATGCGAAAAGAACATGTGTCTAGTCGGATGGTCCTATCACTCAACCCAAAAGTAAAAAAACATGTACATATAAAATGTAATACAAAAGAATGCAAAACGTACATAAATATGTCGTAGCAGTCCTTCACTGACTCAATGGTAGTCACTAATCTTCTTTTTGTCTAGTCTGCTACTCTATGGTGATCTCGCACCCACCGTCACAAACTAGACGGTGAAAGAGATACTTGAGTTAACCAAATATGAAACTAACTCAAGGCTAAGTAGTAATGGATTAGGGTCGGTTAGCCGTGATCTTCATCACATCAGCCTGTCCACTACAATTTGAGCTATGCTCTATGCCATTTCATTACAAATTGAGCTCTATATCATAATTTCAAAAGGTCGTACTTACGATTACGCCTTTTCTACTCCAAGTGAATTAGTCGTCACCGGAATGTATACTTTTACAACTCGTCATGTTCACCCAAGTTATTCTTGTGCCAACAAACCCCGAGGTCCGGTTACCCCGTTCGAGGCACGTTACCCCGTATGTCATGCAAGGTAGTGAAGAAATTCCCTAACATCCCGAAAGTCTAGTGACCCCCGTATGAAAGCTGAATTTCTATCATCAAATGACCCTAACCAAAAGAACCACTTTCATTTTCAATAATGACTCGGTAATCGGATCCAAGAAATGTAACCGCATACTAATGCATAAAGGATTAGAGTCGAAACAAAACAAACTAACCTAATAGCATGCTATATCACCGACTTCCAAACACAACAATCAACATGACAAAATAGAGGAATTTGAATCAATGATATACACAAATGAATATGCTATGAGCAACATCATCAAATGAGAACCGAACAAGTCATAGCATATGGATGTCAAAGGCAATTCAGTTCGAATAATCGAAAATAAATAAATAAATGGAATGAAATGTAAATAAATGTCTTAATCAATTTACTTACATACACACAACAATTCCTAAGCTACCCGATTTTTCGTCGCGTCGATGTACGCACCCAAACCTCATAATAGCTCATTTACGGTCCTAACATTTGACAAGTTATCAATTTAGATTCACAATTCATTATTTAAAATTCCTAAATTGGCTGAAATCGAATTCGAGACCAATTTGTCAATTTTGCGCTTTTCGAGGTAAAAACCCCATAAAAGTCGCGTCCAAAATTTTGAATCTTGTATTTTTCATAGAAATTTATCAATTTCTATTTATTTTGTCGAAATATAATTTTTTGGGATTTCTCCTAATCTTTACGAAATTTTCCTTAATTTTTCCATATTATTATCCATTTTCTAGAATTTATTTTATTAATAATCAGTTTAATTTACTTAAATAATTAAATATACATTATTTTATTATTTTCTTATTGGGGCGGGGTCGGGTTAACCCGACTCGGTCCTTCTCGAGTTAAGGTCGACCCGACCCGAGCTACCCCCATCTTCTTCCTCACTTTTTTTTTGTTCTTGAGGCGTTGGGGCTCCCAACCCCAACTGGTTTTGATGGAAGGCGTTGAGGTTATAGTCGGGTGCGCATATCGAGGCATGAGCGGGATGTTCTCAAGGTAAGTAAACCGGTGAGGAACTCGAACAATTATTTCCCGAGCTTTAATTTGTTGCTATTGCTCTGTTCATCATGTCTTTTGAGATTTCTATTGGTTGAGTAGTCCATTGGTAAGTGAGTCATGGTTCCTATTTATTTGTGATATGAGCTCTTATCTGGACGCCATTAATATCTCCCAGTTTAGTGTACGTTGGGGGCACTTATCCGGTCTGTGGATATCTCATAGTCGTCGGGGTTAGGGGTGGTAGGCTTTGTCTCATCTTAAACCCAAGTCACTGGGCTTTTGCCGCAACTCGACGACCTTTTAGTCGGGACTCCTTGCTATTCGTTTTTTTTTTTCGTATTTCGGACCCTCACTTATCGATTGAGTTATTCATAGCCTTTTATATTCATGCGTTCCCCTGTTCTTTTCCTTCTATTTGCATGAATTAGACTAATTCATTTATTTCAAAATGATGTATATATGTCTGTTTGGTTTTACTTATCTAGGCTCGTTATTTTCGTGTTTGACTGAGCGCAGAGTCGCATACGAGTGAGGGAAAAGAACCAACATTAGGTGATTTGTTGTAAGGATATTGAAGCAACTTTCCCTCTCGAATTTGTGTAGGTTTTGTATTACCTATTTATTTGTTGTTTTACATACATATGTGGGGTTTCCACACTCTAGGTTATCCATTGGTGTCTTTGAGGTTTTCAATTAGTTTGAGATTGAATTGCTTCCGCTATAACTTCGATAACTCACTAATTGATTAACTCAATATTAATTATGTCATAATTGGTAAATGGTAAAGGTGATTAGGATTACGTTGACCTTGCGAGCGGCTCGAGGGTCCATGCGGGCTTAGGCCGTGCGGTGCTCAGTTTGTAGGAAAATGGGGCCGTCACAGTTGGTATCAAAGCCCGGGTTTAGAGACCTATATGGGTTAAGGTAATATGATACCGACATAGTTGGTATTAGAGCCTAGTTTTGAGAATCTTAGGGCTTAAGACATTGTGATACCAATGACGTCACAATTGGTTTCAGAGCCGAAGTTATAAATACTTGATTCGTGAAGGAAATCACAATCCATTAAGACACAAACCAGCGGATGAAGCGAGGGTGGAACCCTATGATCCCGACTTAAGTCTTTGTTGGGAAGTGATGAGCGTTATGGAAAAAATAAAAATTTATCCTATATGGTATATTTGTTGTCTTTGTAATATATGATATATAATATCGGTAATTATACACCGATTTGAGGATTCGTAGCTATGAAAAATGCAACGACGGATCACACTAAATCTAGGAATGATCGTGGGGCTGCAGGTTCGCGGTTTGTGAGTGCTAAGGAGATGCATATGTCGGCAGCTCTAGTTATTCGGAGTTGGGCGTGTTTTTTTTTACAGTTCACAACCCACATGAAATATCTCCGGTTCGGGCAGGGCCTACAATGGTCAAGGAGGCACAAGTTCGGAGTTGAGCTCGTACTTCCTACATCCGAGACACTACTTGAGGATAAGCCGAGCACGCCGACCGATACCGGTGATAGGGCTACAGCTGAGGCAAGGTAGGCTCGCGAGTTTAAGAGGCATAATCCGGAGAAGTTTCACGGGGGTACTAACCTTGAGGTGGCGGATAGATAGCCACGTGAAGATACTTGATGTATTGGCCATAGCAGCCCAAATGCAGCTGAGTATATCATCACCTCCACCGGTGGGCGAAGTTGAAGTGTGAACAACCGAGGTCACTTCACCAATAAGTGTTCAAAGTAGTGAGCATGCACAACAGAGCCAGGAGAAGATTTAGGATGTTGTTGCGCTGGTTCGACTACTACCCATCGTAACTTAATAGAGGGTATGAGTTGGGTTGAGACCCACTTGATTAGAGAGACCGATGGACAGTTCGAGAGATTGATTTACATTCTCGCGGAAATACTGCAGATATTAGTATGTTAGTGATGGTGGATCATGGGACTAATATGTTCCTTTGTATTTCCAATATATGTTGCGAGGATGTTGCCCTGGCATATATTGCTAGGAGGAGACAAATGGCGTGTTACATTGCTCTCGGAGGAGCACAACTCGTCACGGAAGAGCCCGGCTTGTCGCGGAGGAGCCCGACCCTACAAAGTAAGATGGGGGTATGGCCTTGGGTGAGTATGGCTTTGGGCGACTATGGCCTTAGGCGGGTATTGCCTTGGGTTTTCATTCATAACATACTATCTTCCTTTGAGAATTGCGTCAATTTAGAGGACGAAACTCTAATTTGTTGGGAAAATTGTAACGGCCCAAAAATTGGACTTGTGTCACGTGTCAGGTCAGGGTCGTATGTGGGATCCAGTCGTTGGAATACGTATTTTTTGTGATGTGTGTAGTAGTTAGTAATATCCATTTTGAGATTATAATGCTAATTGTTGAGTAAGGTATACGCCGGGAATTCGGTGAGCCGAAACATGAGTGGGGACGCGCCTCGAGTCGCATGCCGACGTGAGATCGAGGTAGCGGCTTATAAGGTGGAGATTGATTTAATGTTGGTTTAATAAGTGGCTATAGTGCTTTTAATGTGGTCACATTAAACTAACTATGCAATGGCCTATAGTTTGTTAAATTAAAACAAGATACATTGGATTTGTCTCGAGATACGCATTTTGCGAGACTCGAGAAAATTTTGGTTAAACATAAAGGCGGTGGAGAAAGATGTGAGTTATTAAATTTGCCTCGAGATTCGTGTTGCATGAATCTCGAGGACATCACATTTCTTTCTCAAGACGAAACGGAGAGGGAGGGAGGGAGGGAGAGAGAGAGAGAGAGAGAGAGAGAGAGAGAGAGAGAGAGAGAGAGAGAGAGAGAGAGGTGAAGGGAGGTCCGACGGCACAATGTGGTGGCGGCCGATTCGGCGAGAGAGCGATCGCGACAGAGGGTAGCGGCACACAAAGGTGACGGTGATGGACGACTTCCCGACGACGCTCCAAAGAGCAATGCGAGATGGACATCGACGATGTAGACTAGTGAGCCACGGATCAACAGTGCGGATGATGGCGGCGGGTGACGCGGAGGCCGCGGACGGTGGTTCCGGCAAAGAACCAAGAGGTGGCGCGATTGTAGGGAAAACGACGATGATCGGCCGCACGATCCACTAGGATCTTGCCAAGGAGCGTGATGCGGCGAGGAGGTGCGGCTCCGGCGGACTCGAGCGGCGGCTTGGTGAACGAAGTGGAGCAATGGCGCGATGACGTATTACCGGACCGATCGATCCCCGACGAGACACAACAATAGTGGACAATGAGGTGTGACTTCGACGAAGCTCGACGACGCGATGAATTATAATGGATTTTGGAGTGGAGACCTCCATTGAAGGCCATGGTGAGGTTTACTTCAACTAATTTTGTTGTGATTTAAATGACTTAGTAACTTAGCCCTAAAAGGTATAAATGGACACTAGGGACTTAGGAGGTTATAGTTGGGTGTCGGGTACGCATATCGAGGCGTGAGTGGGACATTCTCGAGGTAAGTAAACCGAGTGAGGAAGCTGTACAATTATTTCTTGAGCTTTAATTTGTCTATATTGCTTTGTTCATCATGTCTTTTGAAATTTCCATTGGTTGAGTGGTCCATTGGTAAATGAGTCATGGTTACTATTTATCTGTGATATAAGCTCTTATCTGGACATTGAGTGTATGTTGGGGGCACTTATTTGGGACTGTGGACATCTCATAGTTACAGGGGTTAGGTCTGGTAGGCTGTGTCTCGTCCTAAACCCGAGTCAGCTGGGCTTTTGCCGCGACTCAACGACCTTTTGGTCGGGACTCCATGCTATTCATTTTTTTTTTCGTATTTCAGATCCTCACTTATCGATTAAGTTATTCATAGTCTTTTATATTCATGCGTTTCCTATTCTTTTCTTTCTATTTGCGTGAATTAGACTAATTCATTTATTTCAAAATGATGTATATATGTCTGCTTGGTTTTACTTATCTAGGCTCGTCATTCTCGTGTTTGAATGAGTGCGAGTCGCATACGAGTGAGGAAAAGAACCAACCTTAGGTGATTTCTTTGTAAGGATATTGAAGCAACTTTCCCTCTCGAATTTGTGTAGGTTTTGCATTACCTATTTATTTGTTGTTTTATATACATATGCGGGGTTTCCACACTCTGGGTTATCTATTGGTGTCTTTGAGGTTTTCAATTAGTTTGAGATTCAATTTCTTCCGCTCTAACTTTGATAACTCACTAATTGATTAACTCAATATTAATTACGTTATAATTGGTAAATGGTAAAGGCCGACTAGGCTTGCGTTGACCTTGCGAGAGGCGGCTCGGTGGTCCAGCGCGGGTTTAGGCCGGACGGTGCTCGGTTTGTGAGAAATTGGGGTCGTTATACTCTCGATAGGAGGAAGGCTCATGAAAAGAAGAAATAATAGAGAAATAATGATAATCTTTGAGGTAAGAGGGAGGTTTAGTTACCCGTTTAGAATGACGATAAGGGACAGGAGTAGGTACATGAGTATCGAGGGGACAAATTCCTCGACGATAGGTGCTTTGGAATAGGATTACGTTCATTGAGCTCATATGGAGTACCCGCAATAAGAGATGGGAAAAGCTCAATAGACGAGTTAGTGAAAAATAGTTGAGCACAAAATAGGAAGCTGTTGAACTTGGATAGAGTAGAAAACATGGTATTTTTCCAAAAAGTAACATGTTTGGAGATGCGTAATCTCCAAGAAAAAGGGTCCTAACACCTATAGCCTTTATGTTTAATTCCATACCCAAGAAAACAACACATACGAGCACGCGGTTCATGTTTGGTATGCTTAGGGAGGTTAAGAAGAACGAAACATGGACAACCAAAGACCCGATGATTAGAATAGTCTAGTGGTGTACCATATAATCGTTCGAAAAGAGAAATGTTCTTTAACATTGGTGTAGGAAGTCGATTAATGGTAAAGACACAATTTAAAATAGCTTCACCCCAAAACTTTTTAGGACATGATGCAGAGAGAAGTTGGGCACGTACAAAATCTAGGATATGTCGGTGTTTCCTTTTAGCTCGACCATTTTGTTGAGAGGTATACGGGCAGGAATGTTGAACAATGGTACATTACAGTTTAAGAAATTGAAGAAGGACAGAATCACGATATTCTAAAGCATTGTCAGTATGAAGAATTTTGATTGTACATGCAAATTAAGTTTTGATTATGTTAGCAAAATCAATATAAGTTTGAGATATTTCAGATCGATGCTTTAGAAAATATATCCAGATAAATCTGGAATAATCATCAATGAGCAGTATAAAATATCGATAACCATTCACAGTTGAAGTAGGTGCAGGACCCTAAACATCAGAATGAACTAATCCAAAAGGAATATTATTAATGGACTCCCTAAGACTGAAAGAAGAAGCTAGTCATTTTGCTAATTAACAATGCACACAATCAAAAGACTCAAACTTAAAAATACCCAATGACCCACTAGAAATAAGAGTACGAAATTTACTGGCTGATGTATGGCTAAGACGAAGATGCCATTGATAAACCAATTGGGTTAAAACTGCAGTAGAAATCTGTTTGACAGCAGGTATGTGAAGTGACGCGAGCTCAAATAATCGTCCCATTTTGATCCCGTTCCTATAATCTGACTCGTCTGAATGTCATGTACTCGACAACCAGTGGGAGAAAATAAAACGGTTAATCCTTGACCGTATAATTGGCCAACAAAAATCAAATTTAGAGTTAGGTCAGGAACACTGATGGGTGTCAGGGAGATTTAAACTGGGATTGGATACGGTTCCTAAATGGGTAACAGACATGGAGTTACCGTTTGCGGTTTGAATGCTCGAAGAATGAAATGAAGTGATATTGTTAGACAGAAGAGATAAAGTTGGTGTCATGTTATTACAACACCCTGAATCAATTAACTAATAGTTACCCGAGGTGGCAGATAGGGCGATGGGATGGGAAGGTATTGCTTGTTTGATGATTGCTTCCAAATCACTCATAGAAAACATCGAGAGATGGGTGTGACCTATCGAGGTAGCAACAACAATAGAAGGACTACCTTTAGACGTAGATGTGGTCCTGAATGTGCCTTTGGAACGAGGTCGTCGGGTTGGGTAGTTCGACAAAATATTACGCGTTCATGACAATAGAGATATTCAACTATAGGACAATTAACGAACGAATGGCCCGTTCTTTTACGGTTCTTACAATAAGATGCGCTAGACTTCGACTCGTCGGCCCCTCAATAATGTGACCGGAGTAAGCGGCTAGGCGCGGGAAAACCAAGCAATATCCGAGTTTTGGTGGACTCGGAAGAGGTTGTGGAAATTACTTGCGGGATGGTATACCTTGGAGGGTTTGCGGCATAGCGAGCGCGGAGGCTCGCGTATGCGTAAGGAAAATTGTATGCGGCACGGATGAGGCAAATGCGTGTACGGGTGCGGGTGAGGTTGCTCCTTAGCGCAAGGATGCGCGCGCATTGGCACGACACAACGCCTTAGCGCATGGGCGCGCACATCGGGATGGCACAGTGCCTTAGCACATGGGCACGCGCATCGGCACGACATAGCGTCTTAGCGCATGGTGTTGGGTTTTAGGGTTCATACGCAGCGGAGATTACAAAACAATTTTGACAAAAACCCAAACAAGATTCGAATCTAATTCCATTAAAAACGTTTAAACCATGAAAAACTTAATCATACCTCAGTCGCAATATCCTTTCTGAAGGTTGATAGATCTCTAAGGCGCTGCCAACGACGAACGCCCTCTACTAGTAGTCCAGGACACGAACGGCGACCGAGATTCGAAGTGCTAGCTTCGAGAGAATACCAAATCCTTTTGTTTCTCTCCAAAACGATCCGAGCATACCAAAAACCCTAAGTCGTTTCTAAAACGAAAATAGAGTTTCGGCCTATTAATCTTTCGTCCATGTATTGTAACTTAAAGCGTCTATTTATACAACCCTTGTATATAGACGGTTAAGTAAATTACAAATATACCCCTACTTAAAGAAGTATAAGTGTAATACATCACAAGGACGTTTCCGTCATGAGTTTTATCATATAAAATTCATTTTTCGAACAAATTAAAATCTCGCAAAACCATTCTTAGTGTGCGACCCAATAGGCTCATACAACGTTGGCGAGTGTACCAAAACACATTTTGGTATACAAGTCATAAGCGCCTCTAGCAAGACATTATGACTACCCAAGTTGTACGAATATCAAATCGAAACAACCTAATCAATAGTGTATATAACATCCTTTTGTCATACGATATCCTTTTGATCAAACATAAGGCATGGAATTGTCATCCAACATGTTCGATCGTACTAGTCTCGATCTCTAGGTAGACTGAAAACATCCAAGTGACATTGATCAATATTAATTCACTTAGACTAGGCCTTTTAACGAGTCTAACACATCGAGGATCCACTAGATATCTCTCTTTATATGAGAGGGACAAATTCTATCTCGATTACACAACTTCATCACATTGCTCACACAAGTAACCAATCACAACCTTTATAATCGTCCGGTTAAAGACAACGTTTGATTGTGTCAAATCACTTTGTGTTCCTAATGTTGAAGTCTCTTGTAATCTCAAGTCGAGGACTGGAATATATACATATCATGAGAAACAACTATGACTTAATCCATGTGATGTTCTCATAGCCAGGTCGGTCCAAGTACTTTGTTCCCTAACAAGTACTCGTGATCTTGATTCGTATCCCTATACGTATAATCATCAATCAAGACTCACACTAGTCTTAATTCATTATAGTTCCCAGTATAATGATCGACTAGGGACATTTAGGATATTTATGTAAATACCCATGGATCTTATTATAATGTAAACATGCTAATTAATTATAATAAACATCAAATGAAATCCTCTATTTTATTAACTAAAAGTATTCATAAAGACAGTTAATGGATTGACCTAGGGCACATGCCCCAACACATGGGCGCGCGCACATTGGCGCATGGACACGTTCGCATGGACACGACATAGCGCATGGACGCTTGTGCATGGACGCGCACGCATTGGCATGACACGGTGCCTTAGCACACGAACGAGAGCGCTTTGGCACGACACCTTAGCGCGAGCACAGGCAAGACTTGGCGATTTCTTGGCACGAGCAAGGTCACTCCTTGGCACGAGGCGAGGGTTGACAAATCTTGACTTGGGCATTGACCAAGTCAAAGTACGCTTGGTCTCATTTTGGGATGTTTCCTATTGGAGCCGAGGAAACGATTTAACATCTACTATAGGGAGAGGCGTGCTCTCTCCCCGGGGCGGTATGGGCGTACTAGCGGGGACCCTCGAGCGTGCATTGGGCGCAATGCCAAAACAAGACCCATGGACGGACCATGGTGCCGGCCACCTCGAACCGGTAGGACTCGATCGGACCGAGCCTCGGCTAGCACCCAAAGGTACTTAGGCGCGCAACTAGGCACCACGAATCGGACCCTGTCCCTCAATCAAGGTAAACTAAAGGCTTGGATGGACCAAGTCAAATGCGATTACAGGTGGTTATGTAACTACCTTGGTCATGGCTCAAAGCATGACCAAGGCACGTCCCAACAACTTCCAGGCATGATGAGCAAGTGCCTTTTGACTAGGAGGTCAAGGTGGTTATGGCACGAGGTGGCAGCAAGGGAGCAAGGCGGTTGGGCAACTGCCTTGACCACAAGGAGTATGGTTTTACTTAGTCTATGACGGTTATGTAACTAATTGTTGGCTAGTCTATAAAGCCAAAGACTCTAGGTAGAGAAAGAGGGACGAGAGGCATAAGAGGCCAGTGAGGACATGCATGAGTGGCATGTTATAGTGTTGTATTCCCAATCGAGAGCTAGTAAAAACGTTTCCTTGTTGCATTTGCTTGCTATCCCTTTAATTCGAGTATTGGTGTCTTTGAACTAAGGTGGCATTTCCTTGTTGCATTTGTTGCATTTGTTGCATTTCCTAGTCCCCTCTTTAATCGGCCCCATGACAATTGGTATCATAGCCCCGTTTCGGAGACGATGGTGACCCGAGCAACGAGCGATCTAGGTGAGAGGGTAGCTCACCTAGAACAAATGATGGCAACGGTGGCGGTCCGGCGGACATAGCGAGAGTCTTCAAGGATGGCGCAACGCCTTGAAGGCTTGGAAATGTTGGTGGCTTCCTTGGTGGCTAGAGGAGAGTCACAAGAAGCCATGATAGCTATGTGGGAATCCAAATTTGAGGAACCGGTAGCGAGAGGTGCCTTCGTGGGAGAACCCACTAGTGAAACCGCCACGAGCAAGGCTATGAAGGTAGGCCTACTCAAGCGAGCCGTGGGCGGATCCTCGGAGGTTACCATTTCGGCAAAGCCTAGAAGAAAGGTATCGGAGCCAAAGAAGTTCTCGAGCAAGCGGAGCGCAAAGGAGCTTCAGAATTTCCTTTGGGACATGGAGCAAAGTACTTTGCTACGCTGGGACGGAGGAGAGTCATAAGGTTATCTTGACCTTTATGTACCTTGAAGGCGATGCGAAGCTCTAGTGGAGAACCGAGTGGATGATGATGCGAGCTGCGGGTAGACCCAAGATTGTGGATTGGGAGGTGCTTAAGAGGGAATTGAAGGATCAATTCCTTCCTACTAATGCGGCGTGGCAAGTGCGGGAGGCCTTGCGTCAATTGAAGCGAAAGGGACGGTTAGAGAATACGTGAAACAATTCTCTTTCTTATCGCTTGACATTAAAAATATGTTCGAGGAAAACAAGTTGTTTAATTTCACTGCAGGATTGCTAGGATGGGCGCAGTCGGAGTTGCGGAGACGGGGTGTGAAGAACTTGTCAAGTGTAATTGCAGTGGCGGATAGTCTTGTAGATTACAAGACTAGTGATACTTCTTTTGAATCAAAAGAAAAGAAGTACAAGGAGAAAGATCGAGCTGGTGGATCCAGGAAGGAGGATGAGCCTTCTTCAAAATTTGATGCTAGTGCAAAAGCATCAATGGCAAAAAAAGGGTTGTTTCATATGTGACGGTCCTTACAGGGCAAGGGATTGCCCAAAGAAAGAGAAGCTGAATGCAATTGTTGCGGATGAACGGAGGCACGAATGAATCCATTGCAGTTGCTAAACACAATACGGGTGCACAATTTGTGGCATCGTAGGGCTGATGTTTGTAGAGGCTCAAATCAACAACCAAACGGCAAAGGTGTTGATCGATTCAGGAGCCACACATTCATTTGTTGCAGAGAAGCTAGCTCGGAGGCTGGGGTTGCGGCTTGCTGAGAGTGCAAGTATGGTGAAGGCAGTCAATTCCGAACCAAGAAAGGCTAGGGGTGTAGCTCAGACGTGGACATTCAAATCCACACTTGGAAGGGCAAGGTAAATTTGATTGTTTCTCATTTGGATGATTTTGAAATCATTGCGGGAAATGATTTCTTGATGGTGGGAAAGTCATTTGTGCTTCCATCACTTCATGGCTTGTTGATCATGGACGAAAATGGGTCGTGCTTTGTTCCAAAGCAATGCGAGGCGAGGGCAAAGGCAAGACACCGGGCGATGGCACTTGCAAGTATGGGATCGAGATGGAGAAATGTTGCTTTGGTGGCGCGCCTGGTGGACGAGACGGACTCGGAGTGTTCGATGAGGGCATCGAACAATTCGGCGGGGATGCTTGTCGGCCCCTCAATAATGTGACCGGAGTAGGCTGGCTAGGCGGCAGGAAAACCTAGCAATATTCGGGTTTTAGTGGACTCGGAAGAGGTTGTGGAAGTTACTTGCGGGATGGTATACCTTGGAGGGTTCGCAGCATAGCGCGCGCGGAGGCTCGCGTATGCGCAAGGAAAATTGTATGTGGCACGGATGAGGCAGAGTGTACGGGCGCGGGTGAGGTTGCGCCTTAGCGCAAGGACGTGCTCGCATTTGCACGACACATCGCCTTAGCGCATGGGCGCGCACATCGGGATGGCACAAAGTGCCTTAGCGCATGGGCGCGCGCATCGGCATGACATAGCGTCTTAGTGCACGGGCGCGCGTGCGTTGGCGCATGGAAGAGCGCGCATCGACATGGCATAGCTCATGGACGCGCGCGTATTGGTGCATGGACGCGCATGCATTGGCACGGCACGGTGCCTTAGCGCACGAACGAGAACGCTTTGGCACAACACCTTAGTGCAGGCACGAGCAAGACTTGACGGATTTCTTGGCATGAGCAAGGTCACGCCTTGGCACGAGGCGATGGTTGACAAATCTTGACTTGGGCGTTGACCAAGTCAAAGTACGTTTGGTCTCATTTTGGGATGTTTCCTATTGGAGCCGAGGAAACGGCTTAACATCTACTATAGGGAGAAGTGTGCTCTCTCCCTGGGGGCGACGTATGGGCGTACTAGCGGGGACCCTCGAGATTGCCTTGGGCGCAATGCCAAGGCAAGACCCATGGACGGACCATGGTGTCGGCCACCCCGAGCCGGTGGGACTCGGTCGGAACGACCCCCGGCTAGCACCCAAAGGTCCCTGGGCGCGCAGCTAGGCACCACGAATCAGACCCTATCCCTTAATCAAGGTGAACTAAAGGCTCGGATGGACCAAGTCAAATGCGGTTACAGGTGGTTATGTAACTACCTTGGTCATGGCTCAAAGCATGACCGAGACACGTCCCAACAACTTCCAGGCATGATTAGCAAGTGCCTCTTGACTAGGAGGTCAAGGCGGTTATGGCACGAGGTGGCAGTAAGGGAGCAAGGTGGTTGGGCAACTGCCTTGACCACAAGAAGTGGGGTTTTACTTAGTCTACGACGGTTATGTAACTAATTGTTGGCTGGTCTATAAAGCCAAAGACTCTAGGTAGAGAAAGAGGGACGAGAGGCATGAGAGGCCAGTGAGGACATGCATGAGTGGCATGTTCCAGTGTTGTATTCCCAATTGAGAGCTAGTAAAAACGTTTCATTGTTGAATTTGCTTGCTATCCCTTTAATTCGAGTATTGGTGTCTTGAACTAAGGTGGCCCTTAGGCACCACTGTTTCGATTGAGTGAGAAAAATTTCCTAGTGAAAAACCCCTCTTTAATTGGCCCAGTGACATCGACCATGATTGAGTGGTTGCAGGGCCACTTTTGATGAAGGGGTGGAGTTGAACAAACCAAGTTGAATTTCTTCAATAGGTGCAGGATTGTTGTGTCTCGTACTGCTCACTTTACTGTTGTTCTCCGCATCCTTCAATATGTGAAAGGCACTATGTTTCATGGTCTCCATTTCTCTGACAACTCTCTATTAGTATTATCTGGTTGCTCAGATGCAGATTGGGTTTGTGATCCTACCGATCGACGTTCTACTACTGGTTATTGTTTCTTATTGGGCAACTCATTAATTTCCTAGCAAAGCAAGAAACAAACATCACATCTCACTCTAGCACAGAATATGAGTATCGAGGCTCTTATTGATGCTACCTCTGAATTACTTTGGCTTCGTTGGTTACTTGAAAATATGGGAGTTACACATGCTTACGCCACAATTCTCAGTATTGTGAAAATTAAAGTGCAATCCAAATTGCACACGATTATTTTTTTCATGAGAGAACAAAACATATTGAGAATGATTGTCACTTCGTCTGTTAACACCTAGTTCGGGGCACTCTTGACTTTCCTCCTCCAATCAGACGGCTAATATCTTCACTAAAGCTCATCTTTTGGGTCGCTTTCATGCTTTGGTTGATAAACTCAAGTTGATTTCTATAAACCAATTTTGAGTTTAAGGGAGGGTGTTAGGGAAACTAACAGTTTAGGAAACTAAATATTGTATTCAAGAGAGTTAAGGAAATTAGTATCTCGTGTAATTAGTAGGTTCCTTTTATGGTTGCACTCTCCTTTCGTATTCTAGACCTGTGTATATATAGGTACCATGCACACAAGTTCAAAACATAATAAATATTAGTCTCTTTATCAATTATCATAACTCATCAAACCTATCATTGTTCTTAATAAGCACTTGCATCCTCACCATCACCAATTTCACAATGTTCTTCTCCAGCGCCCCGTACTTTTGCAAGATCTCAAATTTATGCCCCAACAACCTTTGGAAATTGAATTGGAGAACCTATGAGGATCGGGAACTCTTGATCGCCACCGTGACTTTCTTCTCATTTGCCTAGCAAGTCCTTGAGGTTCTCGTAAGGTGGCTTAATCTTACGCTCTAAGCCTCTGCGTAGGAAAGTGTGGTCTTTAGAGAGGAAATGGGCAATGTCGTCCTTTGAGAACCCAATTTGTTTGAGGAACTCCAATTTGGGGAGCATAGTTTTTTTGGGATTGGTTAAGAGGATTGATAGGTGCTTGGATGCGATATTGGCGATCTGGGTATTGGAGAAACCGTGATTTCGAGGAACCGAAGAACAAATTGGGTTTCGAAGGTGATTTGAAGTTGACTTTCTTTGAAGCAGAGATAGCGATTCTAGGGAGAGACCGCACAAGTTAATGAGATATGAAAATGTGAAAGATGAGGACTGATTGAAGGGTTTTGTGGTGGTGGTGGTGGTGGTGTTGAAATGGGTTTGAGGAATTAGCTTTGAAGAAGAAAGTGTGAATCGATTTCGAAGAAATTCATCGGTGGAGAATACTAAACATGTCAAATTAGGATTTTAAGAGGGTTTTTGAATTCAAAATTTCTTCTTTTGAATCTATATATGTGGTGTACGAAGAAAAATCTTATGAGTCTTTCAAAGGAAAGAAGAGAACAACCAGTCAAGGTTGCCATAAAAGTAAGGGTGAAGGCGAGTTCGTTTGAGTTAAGCACACGACCTAGATTTTGATTTCTAATTGTGGTATAAAAAAATGAAGAGAATCAACGACTTCTTTTGAGTCGATGTGTGGTGTTTCAAGAAATTTCTTTGTTGGAGTCACCATATGGTGTTTGAAAAAACCATTTTCCTTAAAGAAAACCCTAATGGTGTAGATTTGATTGGGATGTGTGTCGAATAAATTCGAAAGGAATTTACATCATCACCATAATGTAGCAAATGTATGTACCAAAAGAATGTCTGGAAATCATTTTCCTTGAAAAAAACCCTATAATCCTTAAATCACACCCTGAAGTTACATCGAGTATAAGAGCATCGACTCATATGTTATGCATCAAGATTTTTAAATACCCATAACTCAAGTCGTGTATGAAATGCTCATGCACCCAATCCTAGAATTGTTAGAGTGATCGATTATTGTTGCCAGTTAATTTACTTACTTGTTGTTTCAATATCTTTTTCTTTTTTGTTTGAATCTCTCCATTTCTTTAAAGTAGCCTTGAGATTTATGTGAATCCAGGTCAGCCTAAAAGTAATTACCAAAGGGCGGCCGTCCCGAGCCCCCACTCAGCGGAAGGCCCCAATTTCGACAATAAATACATGGGTATGAATTTATTTTTCTTTTTTAAAGATCATTTTTGTGTGTTTCACTTAATTACTAAAAACTTAACCCGCTTATTTGTGTGTTGTCTATTTTAGCAAGCACACATCTCTAGAAGCATTACTTGACAAACAAACAGATAAGTTAATTTTCAAAGGTTATAAAAGCATTTTTTTATAATTTAGTCTTTTTATCACAAGACTACATGGAGGAAAACACAAGTTTGATCGTTTCTCGTAATTCACATATATATGCAACACAATAATATATTAGATCACTACCACCAAGCTTAAATTTAGCATATTAGATCTTTATAAGATTAGCTCTTTCATGTATAGTTTAATAATGCTTGGATTGCGTATGTTTAATGCTATTATGATGGAAGGTTTTTTTTAATGGAAACTTAGATAGATTTTTAATTCAAAAAAATATTTGTTGATGAAGCTTAAATAAATTTTTACTTAAAAAGGTATTTTTTAAAGTTATTATAAACTATAAAAATAATAGAATTAATATCTATTTTTAGCAAAATATTTAATTAAAACTAACATTGTAATAATTTATTTATAATTTTGTTGATAAGAATTATATATTTGCTCTTTATACAAAATCGTACAATTTATAAAATTTTACAAATCTAAAAGTGATATGATTAGATACATTACATACAAAATAAAATTCTTTTATGACAAATAAGTGTTGTCGATTATTACGTTGATAAAACTTAATCAATATATAATTGGCATATCCTAACATATTGTTAATTTTAAAAAATCACATGTAATGATTTATTAAATAATATATAAAGTTAATAGTATAAATTTAATAATGTAACGACCAACGTGTTTTTATATGGTAAATTCACTTAAAAAAGTATTTTTATGTATTAATTATGCATTTAATATATTTTGACGACATAGTTATAAACAACAATTTTATGTTGTAAATTATGTTTTAATTTTTTTCGATTTAAATCAAAGATAATTGGGTTAGTTAAATTTATAAGGACGTAAGTTCTCATCTCGCCTAAGGCCCACGAAAAGACAAACATGTTGACACGGTGGCTCAAACTCGGTTGGAGTTGGAGATGAATTGATGAAATTGTGGTTAAAATTGGTGTTACGTTGGAGTACATGGTCTTGTACTGTGACATGGTACATGCATCATTAAAAGTTTCAATACAATTCCAACTTAGATAATATTGTAATGTGAGTGAAACACAAACGAATTGTGTTCGGTCTTAAGTTGTGAATCGCACCTATAAATAGGAACGCGGTTACGATAGTAGTGAATAGTGTTGCGAGAGTTGCATGTTTTGAGAGCTAAGAGTTGTGTTATAACGCGCGGGCCTACAAGCAGGTACGCGACACTATGAGATTAAATCTTGTTAGGGTTTCTATTTGGGGTTTAGATAGAAGAGGTTTTTCTTTTATGTACTAAACTATTGATAGTGGATTATCTTATTTCTTGCCCGTGGTTTTTTTTTTCCCGATTTTGGGGTTTTCTACATAAATTCTTGTGTTCACTATTTTCTCGAGTTTGTTTATCTTTGAGTGTATTCATGTGATTGCGATCATATGTATTTTGCGAAGGTTCATCACAAAAAATTGGTATCAAAGCCAAGATTCGAGATATGAGGGGTTACACTATTAAAGTGAAGTTTTTCGAGAGAAGTCGACGATGAAATTCGACGGGAAGATAAATTTTAACTTGTGGCAAATTCAAGTAAAAGATTTGTTGATTCAATCGGACTACGTCAAGCGTTGAAGTTCATGGGAAGGAAAGTGATGAGAATTAGGAAGAGTTGGATTTGAGGGTGGCAAGCGTCATAAGACTCAATGTGGCAAAGAATGTTCTTTCGAACATGAGAAATATTTCTTCGGGAAATGTCTTTACGAGAAATTGGAGACTATGTATATGACGAAAAACATATCGAATTGTTTCTACCTAAACGAATGGTACCATCACTTTGAAGATGGATAAAGGTACAAGTATTACGATAATTTTAGTGCTCTTAACGAGTTTGTCTCGAGAACTTGAGGAATTATGAGAGCAAGTCGGTGACAAGGATTAGACGCTTAAACTCATCTGGTCACTTTTGCCTTCGTTCAAGCACATGAGGCCAATCGATGTATGGGAAAGAAACCATCAATTTAGAGAGGTCACCGCCATGATAATATACGAGGAGAAATTGATGAAAGGTGAAAACTACGGTTCATCTGAAAGCTCAAATTTTATAGATGTTAGGAAAGTTTCCAAGAAGTGGGAAAGTGATATATTGGAGATGTAGTCAAGCGGGGCATCTCAAGAAAGAGGCGTGAGAATAGAAAAAGATAAGGAGCAGTTCGATGAAAATCTCCGATTCAATAAAGGGGGTTTCGATGTTGAAGGTGATGACGCCGTGACAATTTGTTAGTTCTTAAGACTTTTAGTAATTATCATATATGTCTAGCAAAGAATATGATTGGTGATCAAAAAGGGGAATGGGTAATTGACGGCGGGGCCACGGGGCATGCACGCATACATAGGGCATGAATCGGTAATTATGCAAGTTGTCTTTGGTGGCAAAGTTATGTCGATGGCCGACGACTCTCTATGATCGATATTGGGAGTTGGTGAAGTTCGGCTAAAGTTGTTTGACGAACACATCATTACGCTTTGGGACGTTCGACATGTCTTGAGTTGTACTCAAAATATAATTTTTCTTTCCCAATTAGATTATGAGAGCTACATGTACTCCGAGCGAGGTGGAGTATCGAAAATTTCTCGAAAGTCTTCATTGGTCTGAAAGGCATGAGGAAGAAAATCTTGTTTGTTTTGTTGCGAAACATGGAGCAAAGTCTAAACCTTGAAAGGCCGAGTGGGTTACGGTTATTGTTTAAGTCCAAACATTTGAATTGGACTTGGTTCATTCTCGATGTTAAGGATGGTGGCCGAGAGGGCGGTATGGCAAGAGTAAGGTGTTTAGTTTTTCACCAAGGTGAAGATTTGTTGACACGGTGGCTTAAACTCGGTTGGAGTTGGAGATGAATTAATAAAATTGTAGTCACACTTGGAGTCATGTTGGAGCACATGTTCTTGTACCGACACGGTACGTGTAACATTAAAAGTTTGAATTGTATTCAAACTTAGATAATATTGTAATGTGAGAGTGAAACACGAATGAATCGTGTTTAGTCTTAAATTGTGAATCTCGTCTATAAATAGGAGTGCGGTTATGAGAGTAGTGAATAGTGTTGTTAGAGTTGCATGTCTTGATAGCCAAGAATTGTGTCATAGCGTACGGCTGCGAGCGGGTATGCAACAAGTGTGAGATTAAATTTTGTTGGGGTTGTTATTTGGGGTTTTGATTGAGGAAGATTTTCTTTTGTGTACTAAACTATTGATAGTGGATTGTCTTGTTTCTTGCTCGTGGTTTTTTCCTAATTTTGGGGTTTTCCATGAAAATTCTTGTGTTTGCAATTTTTACGTGGTTCATTAGTCTTTGTGTGTATTCATGTGATTGCGATCTTGGGTATTACGCGGTGATTCATTACAACATAACTCCTCCACTTGAAAATGACATCACCGACCCTATGTGAATCGATTGCCTTTGTCATATTTGTGTTTCAATGCAAAACTTCCATAACCACTACCATTATTATTATTATTTTTTATTTTGTTTATACAAAGCACCAAACAAGATTATGCTTTGTAGGGTGATGTAAGACTTGATTGGGCCAAGCTATGTGAACCCTACAAAAGTGTAAGGGCAAGCCACAAAAAATAAAAAAAAATCACAATATCTCGAAACATATAAAAGTGACCAACTTACCCCTTCACAAAGCAAAAATCTCTCCCATGCAAAAGTCTCACGTTCGTTATGCACCCCACATGTAACAACCCATTTTCCAAATGGTCGCCATGGGGGCCAATGCGAGCCCCCAACCTGGCCTACCAACGCCATTTGTGTCCTACATGTCGTCTAATCCACCATTTAATCATTATTAACTTCAATGAACAAAAATTTAATGTATAAATTGTTAATGAACTCAAATCATCTCGCTTATCATATCATTTTAATCCAAAATAAACCATTGCGGAAGTTTTTTCTTTTCATGACAATTAAAATATGAAACATTATAGTCATGCATATAACTCGATACCTAGTGTAGAAAACCTTATGACATCATATATCGGACATAAACCTCAAAGAGCTCAAAATATTAGTGTATAGAGTCATGATATGATAATAATCCCAAATCCTAAAATAAAACAAAATTTGTATTATACAAACGTACAAGTCTGGCTCAATATCTCTGAATAAAAAGTATTCAGGTAGCTTGCCCTTCCCACGGCTCGACTTGCGAGATGCGCACTCAAGCAATCACAAAAAGGCAGATAACGAGTCCAAAGTGAGTATTCCCAAAGAAATTAAGTGAGAAATACATAAAGTAAATACTGGAATTTAAACAAAACTATTAAATAAATATGTGGAAATAAATACAGCAATTGTGTTCATTACATGTATAAATAATAGTGAAAGCTCAAAGTGTGTTCCTAGAGCTTAGGGTCGACTAGCGCCATACTTCGGACTCCTACGACTACGGCGGCGAGTAGCACTCAAGCAAGACCAATATCTTGATCCGATAGGTGGTTGGTATGGTACCTATGACGCACCCACACGTGCCCTAACGCGACACTCGAGTCGACCTATTTACCGAGATCCCTGGTATACGTGCTATGACCTAGTGGACATACACACAGAAATGGCACGGAGGGAGAGCCTCAACCTCCATCCATTAAATCATACCAAGAATAGAGTATTGAAAGACATAATATGAATTCAAAAGCAAAATAAAGTATTGCTCAAGAAAATTCGGTTGAGATACTAGACACCTCAAACCGCACTCCGTGTCCCGTAAATAACCCCGATCCGACTCCGCCTAATCCCGGATGTCCAAATTATCTCCCAAAATGA
This sequence comes from Stephania yunnanensis, assembly GCA_039657365.1. Taxonomy (NCBI): domain Eukaryota; kingdom Viridiplantae; phylum Streptophyta; class Magnoliopsida; order Ranunculales; family Menispermaceae; genus Stephania; species Stephania yunnanensis. The sequence continues at coordinate 31,599,126 of CM077585.1, read as the reverse complement.
CATATTTCTATTTATAATTGATTTTTAGTCAATTGAATGTGTTTTATGTCATTTAGCAAAAATAATGTCAAAGCTCGCAATATTTAGCGCGCTAGGTTTGGGAATTAGCGCGCTAGATTCCCAGCGATTACACGTTCTCCACTATGAAGAACATTAGTGAGCTATCTTTTGCGCCGGCTATCATTTAGTACGCTAGACGACGTCATTAGCGTGCTAATAGCGTTCTAGACAACAGACTTCTTTGAAAATTTTGGGTTTCCAACAACCCTACCAACATCAACAACAACCACAACACTAACCACTGAATTTCATAGCACTTAAAACCTACCAAAACAACAACTCAATGACCACTAAACAATCCCTATTGGATTCACACCAATACTTCAAAAATTGAGATCAAAAGTTAAAGAAAGTTGAGGTGTTTGTGATTTTCACATTGCTTTTGATGATTTCACCACTCCAAGTTCCTCAAATCATCAAGTTGGATCTCCAAAACCACTAGTTTCTTGGTCTAAATTTTGGATAAAAAGATAAGGAAAGAGAAAAGGTGGTGGAAAAATGAGGGTCAATTGACTTTTATAATCAAATGTGATCTCCCTTTACTTGTGCATCTCAAGGCAATCATATGAGCCTTATTTGCTCCATTATTCGCCTCTAATGACTCCACTTATGACACCGATGACACACTTGCCCTTGTCTTTAGCCCAAAAATGGCATTTTGGGTGTTTCGACGCCGGTTTCACGTTCGAAAATCGACATACGCATACTATCATATCCCTAACCATCATATATGCTTTACATATTATTAATTAACCCATTTTATTCATTTTATGTGTGTATTATTTCCCCGACCTAATATTAAGTCTGTTAGACTACCCGGTACCTAGGACCGACAAAAAAGGGGACCAGGACATAAACGATCTTGGACACCTCCCCTTATAATGATTAAAATTAGTGTCCGAGACCGTTCCCCTTTTTAAAACGAGCATTTTTTTGTCCAGACGGTATTTTTGTAAAACATACGTCTCCCATTTTGTCCACTTTTTATTTTTTAAATATGATTAAATACTTTATTTATCAATTATTTAAAAAAAACCTCAACTACATGTCACCTAACATTCAATTACCAAAAAATAAATACATAACATCACAAGTTTTTAATTTCCAATATAAACATCATAGATAAAAAAAATCTTCAAGGAATGCAAGACAAAGCATCACATCGCTATTGTCTAAGTTTTAAAATTATATGCCCACATCACAAAAGTTTCAAACAAAGAGAGATCATCTCAATAGTCCAAATTAATCGCTAAACGGGTACCCCTTTTTTGAAATTGTTGTCCGGACCCGGTCCCATATTTTTAAACGGACACAAAAAATTGTCTAGACTCATTTTTTCACAAAAATATTGTCCAAACCCGTTTATAGCGGGTCAGGACAAACGGATCTGGACAACTTTTACCGCCCTACCAAGTACCGCATCGACACGCATATCGAGGTGAATACTTAACACACACTCTCGCCCGTCAAATGTAATATAATCACACACATTAGATGTCGTTTACTCTATTTCAACGTAAACATCGCAAATTAAACAAACCAAGCACATAAAGTAACTATTTAGCTAGCTTTAAGCGGGCACTAGCCTAGTTGCGGGTCCCACGAGCGTCGAGTTGTCGGCCATGTCCGCAACCACGTTAGTAATAATGGTGAATTAGATTCGAGCCGTTACGTTTCTTCCTAACTAGGTGAAATCTTGTCCCAAAATTTAAATTAAATTTAAATACTCACCTACAAATAAGTGGGATACCGTCGTTGCATAGTAGACTCAAGCTCCCAGGTGAGTCCCTTGGTCCCGTGATGCTGCCATCGTACAAAAACATTCGAGATCTCCTTATTCCTCAAAACAAAGTCCTCCTATCCATGATTTCCACAGGCTATTCCTTGTATGATACGTCAGGTCGCACCTCAATTTGATGTATATCAAGCATAGGCCTCGGTCCCGACCTAGCCAGCCTCAACATGGAAATGTGAAACACTCGATGTACCCCTGCTAAATGCGGTGGCAACTCCAAACGATATGTCACTCGTCGACGCGTTCCTCAACTCGAACCGCTCAATGAACCGTGGTGCCGTTTCCCCTTAATGCCAAACCTCGATGACCTTTCTAGGGAAAAACTTTCAAATACACCAAATCCCCAACCTCGTAGCATAGACCCTCAATATACTTGTCTGCATATTTCTTCGCCTATCTGTGTAGCCCGAAGTATCCGCCTAATCTGTCTCACCTTCTCAGTATGGTCAACAACAACCTCAGGTCCTATAGGCGTTGTATCCTCTGTTGTCGCCCAACATGTTCGTGACTTGCAGGGCCTACCATAAAGTGCCTTAAATAGTGGCATCTCGATACTTGCACGATAGTTGTTGATGTAGGCAAACTCACGTAAATGAAGATAATCCTCCCACAATCCACCAAACTGTAATAGACACGCCCTAATCATATCCTCGAGAATTTGAATCAATCGCTTTGACTACCCGTCGATCCCGAGGATGGTATGCGATGCATTGAAGCGTAAGCGAGTCCCAAACTGCTCCTTCATACTCTCTCATAATCTCGATGTAAATCTCGGATCCCTGTCATAAACAATGGAGACTAGTACACTATGTAATCTGACAATCTCTCTTTTGAAGATAGTTCTCAGTTGTGTAACCAAATATCTCAAGGCGATTGGTATAAAATGTGTTGACTTCGTTAACCTGTTGATAACCACCCAAATCATTTCGTGTTTCCTCGTCGTCTGGGGTAGGTCATAGATGAAGTCCATAGTCACGTGTTTCCACTTTCACTAAGGAATGGGCAGCAGTTGTAGCAACCCGGTGGTCTCATATGCTCACCTTCACTGCTGGCAAATATGACAACTCCGGACGTATCTGCCCACATCAGCCTTCATCCTTGGCGACAAAAACAATCTCGACAGATCATGATACATATTGGTTTGACTAGGATGAATTGTATATCGCGACCAGTGTGAATCCTCGAGAATGCTCTCCCTGAGCTCCGATATCCTTTGTATCCAGTATCGACAACACACCCGTTTGACCCCTCAGACCACTCAGTGCACCCCAGATCCTGAACTATGCTACTGATTTGCAAATATCGGTTATCAGCTCTCTGCAACTCAGCAACCCGCTCTAGAGACACCGTAGGAAATCGCATCTAACAGCAAATCCGTAGCTCAACAATAGCCTCTGTCAAACACAACACTGATGATGCCTCAAGCAACTCGTGCTTATGTGTCATATGCCGCAAGATCGTTTGGCTCTCAATACCGCTCTCGCTCGGCCGCGCCGAGATACGACATTTGCCTTACCCAGATGATACTCAATTGCGAAGTCATAGTCCATCAATAACTCGAGCCATCCTCGCTGTCGCATGTTCAACTCCCTTTGAGTGAACATATATCTTAAACTACGGTAGTCGTAAACAACACAAACTTCTCACCATACAAATAGTGCCTCCAGGGCCTTCAATGCAAACACGACCGCTACAAGTTCCAAGTTATACACTGGATAGTTTATCTCATGAGGTCTCAACCATCTAAATAAATAGACTATTGGGTGTCCATCCCGCATCAATACGCAACCTAACCCAAGTGCCCAATGCATCAAGTATAACCGAAAAACCTTTACCCGCTACGGGTAAAGCCAAAACTTGCGTCGAAGTCAACTTCCTCTTCAGCTCCCGAAAGCCTCCTCACACTCTTGTGACTATTCAAATCTAACATCCTTCTTGGTTAGCCTCATCAACGGTGCTACAATCATCGAGAGATTCTCGCACAAAGTGCTGTAATATCCGCCAAACCTTGGAAACTCCGAATGTCGATACTGAGACTCGGGTGTCTTCCAATCAATAATCGCCCAAATCTTGTCACCATCAACAAATATGTCCTGATCACTTATGATATGACCCAAGAACTTCACATTACTCAGCCAAAATGCACATTTGCTAAACTTGACATAAAGTCGGTGCTCTTTTAGTGTTGTCAACACATCTCTGAGATGCCTCTTGTGCTCCATACGAGTCTTACTGTAAATCAGGATGTCATCGATAAACACAATGTCGTGTCAATCAAGAAATAGCCTTAGCGTCAGGTGCATCAAATCCATGAAGATCATCTCGTGCGTTAGTTAGCCTAAACGGCATGATCAGAACTCAAATAGTCCGTAACACGTACTAAAAGCGATCTTCTCCACATTCTCCGCTCAAATCCTCAATCGATGGTATCCCGATCGTAAATCAATCTTCGAGAAGAACTTGGCCCCATCTAATTGATCGAATTAGTCGTCAATCCTCGAGAGTGGGTAACGATTCGAACCGTCACCGATTGCTTAGGTAGTCCACACACATACGCAATGAGTTGTCCTTCTTCACAAAAAGAACCGGAGCTCCCAAGGTGACATGCTAGGGTGAATGAAACCCTTTCGCCGTAAGTCCTCTAACCGGGTCCTCAATTCCTTGTGCTCCGATGCTAACATTCCTATATGGCCTGTTGTAAATTGGTCGAGTCCCTGGAATCAACTTAATAATAAACTTAACAGCTCAGTAGTGGCAATCTTGGCAAATCATCAGGGAATACATATGGAAACTCATAGACAATAGGGACATCCTCAACCCTAAGCATTGTCTTACACTCTGGCTCAACCATAGCCGCGTACGCCTCCATCTTCTACGATGTCACTAATCCACCACGAGTGATAAGTAATGCCGTCGTAACTCCAGAAAATGTAAACTTTGGAATCTCCTCGATGTTAAACGTCATAGTCTTGCTGAAATAGTCAATCTGTGCGTGATAAGATGATAACCAATCCATACTAGACATCGCGTCGAATTCCAGATACTCTAACATTCTCAAATTAGCTGGTAGATGATGTCCCTCAATCTCCATAACACAGTTTTGGCATATCCGATCAGGGAAAATCTTATCCTCACCATGAACCGAGGACAAAATGTGTATATAAGGTATGTGTAGATAACCCTAACTCTCCTACCATGCATCCGAAATAAAAGACAATATGCTACTAGAATCCATCATAATATGCATGGAAATACCTCAAACAGATAATGTACCCTCAACAAGCTGTCTGGTCGCCTCACTGTCTGGCTGTGCGACCCCAAAAGCTGTAGTTTGGACCTTATCTCTCGGCTCGCTCTATCTGTAGTGGTAGTGGTGTTGGTCCGGCACAATCAACCATAATATGCCCAACCCGACTACATGGGTAACATGTACGAGTTTCTAATCTGCCAAAACTCTTTTGACTCGTGCTTCTACCCTAGCCTCGACTTTTGCCTCTTTGACCTCTATCATGCCTATGCTACTGTCTAGGCTGATCAACTAGTGCAAAAGTAGTGGAATATGCTACCTGGCGATCATCATGTCTATCCTGGTCATTACAATAATCAATATCGCCTCTGCGACCCTAGTCAGATTGCCAATCACCTCAACGAAGTCTTTGGCTCTGTCTTTGTCAATCCTGGTCTCTCCATTGTCTCGAGGTCTCTAATCAAACTGACAACTCAAAGTTGGCTTACTTTGATATCTCTACAATGTAACCTGGATTGCTAATTGACTGGCCCTCTAAACCAGGTATGTCTCGTTGCGAGAGACCTGTTGTAGAGCTCGAGAAGTACGAGATCCACTGGATAAAACCATGCTCGCAATTCTCTCATCTAAAACTTGGACAAAATAATATATCTATAGTTGATTTGTACCTTCTCTGTCCATGGAGTATGACAAGTAGATATTGGTACCTCTCCATGTATACCGTTGAGACATATCACTCAAAAACAAAGGCAAAAACTCCTCCCTCTAGCGGACCCTGACCTCCATAGGTATATACTCATCCATAAATAATGCTCGAAACTCTGCCCAAGTAGTAACAACAGGATGAGTCACGATGTAGGTATTCCACCAAATCACTGCATCAGCTTTCAAGTAGAAACTCGATAATCTTGGTTGATTAGTCTCATTAACCCGTAGCAAGTGATGTAGCCGCTTATGATATAATAGCCACCTCCCAGCTGTCTCTGGGTCTTCGACTCCATAAAAATATCATGTCGAAAACTTAATGAAGTCCCTCATCTTCCTAACCTCAATAGTCATCAGGCTCCCTGATGTAGACACCAGTGATGGCTACTCCGTGGTCGCAAGTGTAAGAACCACTACAGTGTCCATGATATCGCTCGGTGCGAGCTTTCTTGGGCAATGTCTCAAATACTGCAGCCTGCGCTTGAGTCTCAGCTGTAGTAGGAGCTATAACTATTGGAGTCGTAGTCATCGGTGGAACCATAATGGTAGTTGGAACTGCAGAAGTCTCCCGAGCATCACGAGCTCTCATCATATCGATCAATAACGCGAACCTATCATACATAGTTCGCGGTAAGGACTCTAATGTCAAAGTTGGCCTAGTTAGATCACTAGTATCACCGATCTCAGGCTGAGTAGTATCGAAAGATTATCTGTCCATTAGTATATGCATCGAAGAACGTACATCTGATTAGCCTCAGTATATGTATGTGTATCGTATGTATTATACAACAAAAAATATAACATGTATATCCTTGATTTCTACCCATCTTACATTACTTCCCAACTAGGACTCTAGGCAATTCCTTTGGGTTTCCACATCTAATGTTTATTCATCAGGTTTATCCTCAAATTATACGACAAATGTAATCGTATCAAAGTAAACTTTCAATTCCTCGAGGTTCACTAACCTTTGCTCGATACCAAAATGTAACGACCCATTTTCCAAATAGACCGACACGGGAGCCAATGTGGGTACACAACCTAGCCTACCAGCGCCAGGTGTGTCCCACATGCCATCTCATCCACCATTTAATCATTATTAACCTCAATGAATAATAATTTACTATTTAAATTGTTAATGAGCTTAAATAATTTGATTATCATATCATTTTTATCCCAAATAAACCACAACAAAAGTTTTTTTATCATGACAATTAAAATATAAAATAATATAGTCATGCATATAACTCGATACCGGTGTGGAAAACCTATATTACATCATATATTAGACATAAACCTTAAAGAGCTCAAAATATTAGTGTATAGAGTCCTGATGTGTCTCTCAATCCCAAATCCCAAAATAAAACAAAATATGCATAATACAAATGTACAAGTTTGACTCAATATCTTTGAATCATAAGTATTTTGGTAGCTTGCCCTTGCCACGACTCATACTAAGATCTACACTCAGGCCATCACAAAAAGGCAGATGACGAGTCCAGAGTGAGTATTCCCAAGGAAATTAAGTGAGCAATACAGAAAGTAAATACAAGAATTTAGACAAAACTACTAAATAAACATGCAAAAATAAATACGAGCAAGCGTGCTCATCGCATGCATAGATAATAGTGAAAGCTCAAAGTGTGTTCCTAGAGCCCAGGGTTAGACTAGCGCCATACTTCGGACTCCCCACAGACTATTGTCGGTGAATAGCACTCAAGCAAGACCGATATCCGGATCGGCTAGGTGGTCAGTGTGGTACCTACGATGCCCTACACGTGCCTGACGAGACTCTCGGGTTGACCTATTCACTGAGATCCCTGGCACACGTGCTATGGCCTAATGGACATACACATACAAATGGCACGGAGGGAGAGCTTCAACGTCCGTCCATTAAATCACACCAAGAATAGTGTATTGAAAGATAGAATATGAATTCAAAATCAAAATAAAGTACTGCTCAAGAAATTTCAATTGTGATACTACACACCTCGAACCGCACTTTGTGTCCCGTAAATAACCCTCGGTCTGACTCCACCTAATCCCAGATGTCCAAGTTACCGCCTAAAATGACCTATTTCCATTTATAAATGAATTGGATGTGTTTTATGTCACTTAGCAAAAATAATGTCAAAACTACAATATGTAGCGTCTTTGGGTTTGGGAATTAGCGCGCTGATTTCCATGCGGTTATGTGTTCTCCGTTAGGAATAACATTAGTGCACTAATCGCGTTCTAGACAATAGACTTGCTTTGAAAACTCCGAGTTTCCAACAACCCCACCAACATCAACAACAACAACACCAACCACCGAACTTCATACCACTTAAAACCTACCAAAACAACAATTCAACAACCACTAAACAATCCCTATTGGATTCACACCAACACCTAAAAAATTGAGAACAAACGATAAATAAAGTTGAGTGTTTGTGATTCTCGCATTGCTTTTGATGATTTCACCACTCCAAGCTCCTCAAATCATCAAGTTGGATCTCCAAAACCCCTGGTTTCTTGGTCTTAATTTTGGATATAAAGATAAGGAGAAAGAAAAGGAAGTGGAAAAATGAGGATCAATTGACTTTTATAGTCAAATGTGATCTCCCCTCACTTGTGCACCTTAAGGCAATCCTATGAGCCTTATCTGCTCCATTATTCACCTTCTAATGACTCCACTCGTGACATGGATGGCACATTTGCCCTTGTCTTTAACCCAAAAAATGGCATTTCGGGTGTTTTAAAGCCCGATTTCGCGTCTCGAAACATGACATACGCGTACTACCATGTCCCTAACCACCATATATGCATTACATAGTATTATCTAACCCATTTTATTCATTTTATGTGTGTATTATTTCCCCTGACCTAGTATTAAGTATGTTAGACTATACGGTACCCGCGTCGACATGCATATCGAGGCAAATACTAACACACATTCTCGCACATCAAATGTAATATAATCGCACACATTACGATGTTGTTTACTCTATTTCAATGTAAAAATTGCAAATTAAATAAATTAGCACACAAAGTAACTATTTATCTAGCTCCAGGCGGGCACTAGCTTAGCTGCAGGTCCCACGAGAGTCCGATTTGTCGATCACGTCCGTAACCAGTGTCGGTAATAACGATGAATTAAATTTTGGCCGTTACACAACATACCGAATCAACATTTCCCGATTACTGTGACCCCACATTGGTTCTTATGCGTCATGGGACTGTCCCAATTGGTGTAAGTATTTTTCTGCTCCATGTTTGATGCACAAAAATAAGATTTGAAGTGGGTTTGAATGAATGGGGTTCAACTACTTTGTTTGATTTTGTAGGGCTTCATCATTCGACATCATAGTTGGTTGATTTTGATTGAAAATGGAAGATGAGCATGTAGGGAATGATGATGTACAACATTAAGAGATAGGCGTTGCAACTTGTTTTTTTTTTTTTTGCAAATTTATGATTTCGCCTCTCGGTTCGGCCATCCAGGGCCGAACCTTAGTTGTATGTTCAGTTAGACAAAACTAAACATACTTCAATTATTTGATGGTGGGTAACCAAACAATATTTCTTTGTTCGATCCCGAACATCTTCCCACTCGGTTGTTAGTTGTCGATCATACCCACTATGTACACGACCGAACCTCAATGTTTTTTGAGTTTTTTTTTTGTCTTACTTGAATTTCACACCTAATACTTTGATATTTCATTATTTACAAGAAATAATTGATTCTAGTGTCTATCACGTCTACACTAATGAATTCATCACCGAAACACCATTTCCAAGTAGGCATGAGACGATCGGTTGGGTGTAAAGACAAAAGTCTAATAGATCTTACGTTATAGTCACATAAAATCTCGATGTAGAGGTATGGTCATCGTTGGGGAAGGGTGAACATGGTTTGTGAAAGGTCCGGATCTTATAGGGGTGCAGTCCAAAGAGTTGGAAAAATGAAAGTAGGTAAGGTTCGAGTATAGTGAACTCGAAAAACAAGATTGAAGAGAAGGGTGAGAAGGGAAACCGAGGAGTGAAACCGGGGCGAAAAAGTGTGATTGCCTATTTACTATTAACGTTAAAGAACGTGAGGACGATTTATGGCTGTGATGCGAGTGGTTTGCGGGTAGCATAACCACGACATTAGGTGTTATATGGAGGGTCACTCATACACCAAACGGTTAAATCCGTGAGAGCATGTTATCATAATTCAAATGACAAAAGATAACATCAAGCCTCGAGAGATTTTGGACACTTTAAAGAAGTGGGATATATTGAATGCATCAACCTTGCACACAATCTACAATACGAGGCAAAAGCATAGGGTTGAGGAAGCCGGGGGGAGATCACAAATTCAACAACTCATGCATTTATTGGATACACATGGGTATCTAACTTGGCATAAGAAACATGACAAAACTGTCAAGGTCACATAGTTGTTTTGGGATCATCCAGACTCTATCAAGTTACTTCGGTGTTCCCTTTTGGTTTTGTTGATGGATTGTACGTACAAGACCAATCGATATCATATGCCATTGCTTGAGGTAGTTAGTGTTACGTCAACCAATGTCACATTCTCTCGTCGGCTTTGCATTTATATCAAGAGAGACCCAAAAGAACTTTATTTGGGCATTGTAGAAGCTAAAGAACCTCACGGATGGATGGTCTGACCCACCAAGTGATTCTTATTGACAGGAGTTGGGGTTGAAAAAGGCAATCGAGTTTGTTTTTCCATCTACATCTCACCTTCTATGCACATGGCATATCAATAAAGGTGTGGTTGCGAACACAAATCTTTTTTCACGGAACGAAGATTTTAACCTATTCTTGAGTAGGTGGAATGTTGTGATGGTTGCTACTTCTAAAGGTATCTTCAATTCTAGGATGACGAACTTGGTTGGTGAATATGCTTGTATTAATGGATTGCTAGATTATGGGCTTGTAGGTTAGGCATTATAAGGAACGACTTGTGCGAGCATAGACTGAAAAATATTACATTTTGGATATTACACGACCGGTAGAGCCGAAAACGCACACAATACTTTGAAAAAGTATATTGAAAATTCTCAAGGAAACTTTGTAACTATATGACCATACATTAACAACATGATTGAGGGCCAACGCAATAATATCAAACTGTCTTTCGAAAAAGTTTAAATGTCGTGCAACTCAGCTTTGGTGATACCTTGTTTCATTCTTTATGAGGATTTGTTTCACAAGTTGCATTAGAGAGAATCCGATTAGAGTTGGATCTCACTTAAAATGTTAGGACCAATTCCGTTCGGTGTGGTTGTGTATTCCGCATGACCCATGGTCTTCCTTACGCCCATGAACTTGTAACTTATCAATTGGCGGGTTCACCCATACCACTTGGCGATATACATAGACACTGGCAAAAGTTGAGCATGAATCCTGAGCAAGCCGTTAATCGAGCAGAGTACAATTTTATAGACGAGATCGAAAGGGTAATTGAGAGATTTTAAAGTATCGGTAGTGAGGATCAGCGCATGCGGATAATCTAACAACTTCTAGAGATTAGTTGTCCCTCCTAACTGTCTCTTGTCGTCTCGAATGAGAAACTTAAAAGAAGGGGAAGAAAGCGATCAAAATCGGGAAAAGGAAAGGTGTCACAACTTAGGAAGAAAAGGAAAACCCTTAAGGAAGATGAAGTTGACGTATCTACGAAGAGAAACCTTAGCCGCTTCGAGTATGTTCTTCATCCATATAAGATACTTAAGCATGTTACTAACCACGTCAAACAAAAGGTTCATAGAATGCGAACATGTTTGTGTTGGGGCATGTGCCCTAGGTCAATCCATTAACTGTCTTTATGAATACTTTTAGTTAATAAAATATACGATTTCATTTGCTATTTATTATAATTAATTTGCATGTTTACATTATAATAAGATCCATGGGTATTTAAAGAAATATCCTAAATGTCCCTAGTCGATCATTATACTTGGAACTATAATGGATTAAGACTAGTGTGAGTCTTGATTGATGATCATATGATGATTATACATATAGGGATATGAATCAAGATCACGAGTACTTGTTAGGGAACAAACTACTGGATCGAATCGCTATGAGAACATCACATGGATTAAGTCATAGTTGTTTCTCATGATATGTATATTTTTCAGTCCTCTGACGTGAGATTACCAGAGACTTCAACATTAGGAACACAGTGATTTGACACAATCAAACGTTGTCTTTAACCGGATGATTATAAAGATTGTGATTGGTTACTGTGTGAGCAATGTGATGAAGTTGTGTAATCAAGATAGAATTTGTCCCTCTCATATAAAGAGAGATATCTAGTGGATCCCTCGATACGTTAGACTGTTAAAAGGCGTAGTCTAAGTGAATTGATATTGATCAATGTCACTTGGATGTTTTCAGTCTACCTAGAGATCGAGACTAGTATGATTAAACATGTTGGATGACAATTCCATGCCTTATGTTTGATAAAAAGGATATCGTGTGATAAAAGAATGTTATATACACTATTGATTAGGTTGTATCGATTTGATATTCGTACAACTTGGGTAGTCATAATGTATTGCTAGAGGCCGCTTATGACTTGTATACCAAAATGTGTTTTGGTACATTGCCAACGTTGTTTGAGCCTACTTGGGTCGCACACTAAGAATGATTTTGCGAGATTTTAATATGGTTCAAAAAAATGAATTTTATATGATAAAATTCATGACAAAAACGTCCTTGTGGTGTATTACACTTATACTTCTTTAAGTAGGGGTATATGTGTAATTTACTTAACCGTCTATATACAAGAGTTGTATAAATAGACGCTTTAAGTTAGAACGCACGTACGAAAGATTAAAGGTCGAAACTCTATTTTCGTTTTTGAAACGACTTAGGGTTCTCTGGTACGCTCTGGTTAGTTTTGGAGAGAAACAAAAAGGTTTGTTATTCTCTCGAAGCTAGCACTTCGAATCTCGCCGACGTTCGTGTGTGGATCTTGGTAGAGGCGTTTGTCGTTGGCGGCGCCTTAGAGATCAATCAATCTTCAAAAAGGTATATTGCGACTGAGGTATGATTAAGTTTTCATGGTTTAAACGTTTTTAATGGAATTAGATTCGAATCTGTTGGGGTTTTTGTCAAAATTATTTTGTAATTTCCGTAGCGTATGAACCCCAAAACCCAACAGTTTGGATCTTCTGTCTAGTGTTGGTTATAGGGGTATAGTCCCAATGGAATGGCTTGATTATATTGAAAAAATTGATGATGTACGGGGATATGGCAATTGTGGATACCAGGTTTTCGTTGTCGCTCTCGGCCATAAAGAAGACGATGCTTGGAAACAATTACGCAATGACATGTATTGGAAGCTTCATAGGAACGAAACTATTTGGTGCACAATCCTTGGTAAGGATTACTACAACCGAATTATACAATCCGTGTAGTACTACGGGGATAAGTGCGCTCCACCGAAAAAGTGGATGAGTATGCATGATATGGCACTTGTCATTGCTACATGTTACCAGGCTATGGTAGTGATTTTACCACCGAGTGGTAGTATGACATTCCCTCCACTTAGGGGCAAACCACTAAGTCCAATCGTTAAGAGGGTCGTAATAGGGATAGCACACTTTAAGGACAACCACTTTATGTGGGTAAAAATAACAATTTTTTAAAAGTATTCCTATTTAGAGAGCTCATTACATGTTCACTTTAATATTGTTAATATGTTTTTCGTCTTTCTTATACAGATTTTATTCAATGCGAGATGCCCCTTTTCCTCCTTTATATCCTGGGTGGCAAAGAAATATAGAACCGAGAGGCGATAGGATGGGATGAGAATTTGATCACGAAGAACCCACCGGAAGTTGTTAATTCTCAAGACATGACTCGATTATCGTGGACTTAGGCACCCCTTGAAGTTGTTGTGAAAATCATTTTTTTGTACATTCAACTTGAAGTTTAAGTCTTTTTTGGCACCTACAACTTCAAGTACCATACATTTTGTGGAACCTTACCTTGTGTACATAAAATATTTTACATGAGAGATTTTGTATGGATGTTATGCAAGTAAATTTCACATGAGAAATTTTGTATGGATGTAATGCAAGTAAACTTTACATGAGAAATTTTGTATGGATTTTCATTTAAACTATAATTTAGCAAACATCTTAACAGAAATATGTTTGGGCTTGTAGGGTTGAATATTTTTAAATGGGTTAGGAGAGACACTGCCGAATGTATTAAGTTATTTCGGTTACACTCAACCGAAGTTATCAAAACGTCGAACAAATGAAATGTTCGGATGGTACCCACCGAATTGCTTTTGCAATGTTCGGTTGGGCTAAATCGAAACTATTTCGAGTTTCGCTTATAACCAACCGAACGTATTGTTGAAACCGAATAGCATGATGTTTGATTATTACCAACCAAGCATTAACAAATCATTCGGGCATACATAACCGAACGTTCTCAATGGTTTCGGTCGTATGTGACCGAATAATAAAAAAATGAAATGTCAAAGGGACTCGGTCGTATGTGGTGAACATCTTACTAACTCTCGGTCAAGCATGACCGTACAATAAGAATAGTTTCGGCCCCGCTTGACCAAATCTTTGTGAAAAAACCAAAAAAGAGTTATGGAAGAGATGCATTAAGAAAATCAACAATTCATACACCCATTCATACAACAATGAATAACATTGATACGACAATAAATAACATAACATCCCATCCACCTGAAAGTGTCACAAATCCAATTAAGACATTGCATTCAACTAAAACATTGCATTCATCTAAAACATTCAACATCAACATCAACATCAACATAGCCTCAGTCCCAAATTATTCATCTAAAGCATTCAATTCAACTTAATCACAATTCATTCACAAAACCATTGTTGCCTCAAATATAAGATAATGAATCCATTCACAAGCCAAATTAAGACATTGCATTCAACAAAACCAAAGGACAAAAAGTAATAATTTGTTCCCCTTCGTACGCTTCTTCGGGGGCTAGTCTGTGCTTTTGTGCTTCTGTACTTACGCTTATCCGAAATCATCTCCAACTGTGTGTGATCCGGATTGAGTTCCTTCTTAAAAAACACTTGATATTGATGATATTTTTCCTGTTAGGTGCCTAAGTACATCGTTTGCCATCTTCTCTGCCGAGGCCATGGTTGACTCACTGTCCGACAATGCTTTCCATTTCTACACTACATCCACGGTATGTCTGACACGCTGCATTCAATAATTGAAAAGTACATCAAAAGGTTTGACAATGGGATTCAAAGTAAGGGAGATAACTGGAAAATCCATATAAATATAACTTATATCAAACAAGTCATCATCATCATCATCATCAATGGGATCACCAGTGTTGCCCTCAGGATTCTCAAGTAATGGGTAAAAAATCTTGTTGAACCATGAGAGATAGTTTGGAGCAGAGCTTCCCAAGCATACGAGGCTCTCGCGCCTCTAGTTCGGCGGACAACACATGATCTTGCCACCTCTCCCACATCTCTGCTAGGAAGTTTTACTTAACGAGATAGCTTGCAGCAGATTTGCCTCTATTCATTCTAGTAAGCTTGTAGGGAGCCAAGGGGATGTATTTTACATAGCCCATTTGGCGCAAGAACCTATCCGAGTGGTACGGCTCGATTATCGATAAGAACTTTAGGGTTCCCGTGTAGAACGCAATCTCCGCAATGTCATTATCATCCACTCGAAGATCCGCATATATGTCCCAATTAACCTGAATAAAAAAGACAAAGTCGAAAGTTAATAAAACGTCGAATTGACGGGTTTAAACAATAACAATAGCTTGCTTGCCTGGGCCCTGTCAAGTAACTTACACAGCCTCTCCACATTAGATTTGTTAAGACCTTATTTTTTCTTCTGTATCCACCTACACATACGAGAAAGGGTATTGACGTACTTTATACTGATGTGTACTAGGTGAACGTTCCAATGCTCGTACACCCATCCCTATAAAACAATAATAAAAAATAAGTCAATTGGATTATACGAATTTATATAGGTAACTCATTGAGTGTGCGAAATAGTAAAGAGACAAACCTCAAGCAAGGTGAGATAACTTTGTAATCTATCAAGCATCCACTCGATTTGAGTGCCAAGTTGCCGATAAAAATATGCTAGTGCTACAAAGACCCCACGCATATGTACTAATCTCGTCCAAATTCTCCAAAGAACTACAACAGATTGGACAGGTACTTGCGTGGAAGTCTTATCGACAAATAGAGTGCACCCGAGCATATACGGATGTACGTTCGTGTCGTGCACTCAACCCGAGGAGTCGCATCCGCTTGTCTTTGTCCTTCTTCGTCATTTTTAGTTTAGTCCCCCATTTTGACTACAACTAATTTTTCTTAACATTCATGCCCCTTTACTTGATCGATCGTTGTCTCTATCTCTTTCTTAGACACCTCAAAGCATCGCGACACCAACTCAATTACCTCAGACTTGGAAAGTGGCTCAATCGCAACTACATTTCCAACCACTTGAAATCTTCAACAACCAACTCACATTTTCTAATGTGATGGGCATTTCACCAAATAGGAAGTGAAATGTGTTGGTCTCTGACTATCAGCGCTCCACAAATGGGAAGTGAAGTGTGCTCAAATCAGACTGATGGACAATTCTTTGAAGGTCGGTAGTGTATGGGTGACCTGTCGGCAAATCCCAAGCTGCCAATTGAGCCCTATGATTAATGCATTTAAGAAGTGGTTTTTCCTTAAATTCAAAAGTACACAAAGTTAGAGACATTATCAATTACATAAACACAAGCATATTAGAGAATAACTAAATAAAACACAAGTGCAAAAATACTAGAGTTATTGAAGAGTTACATCATTTTTCCATATAACAATCGCCACATAGTTGTTGAAACCGGCCAATATGGGACAATCGGTGGGGCCACCCGGAATAGGTCTCGATGGGTCATCTCGTGGCCTCTTCCACTATCCTACTACTTGATGAAACCCACTTCCCACTTTCCTTGTTATGTGTCCTTTCTTCCTCATCTTCTTCGGGTCCCTCATCTTCCTCACCCTATCCTTCCTTTTCTCCCTCTCCATCCCCCTCTTTTTCTCCCCCAAAAGATTCCTCGATTCTTTCTCCCGTGACCCCTATTAAGAACCCTCATATTCTCTTTCTCCAGGCCCCTCTTCTTCTCCCTCTCTTGAAGTCTCTTCTTCTCCCTTTCCATCCCCCTCTTCTGAATCATCATCTTCTCCCTCCTCGTCCCCACCTTTCTCCCTATATCCAGTCCTCACAAATCCTCCCTCAAATTCTCCCTCACCAGCCCCCTCTTGTGATTCCTCATTGGAGTCCTCTTGAGATGAGGATTCGACTCATCTACGTGCCCCTTATTCTCCTTTCCTTCCACCACGTTGCCTTCTTCAACTTGTACCCATTCTTCTTCGGTTGAGTCGGAAGAAGAAGATCCCGATGAGTGTGCGAGAGGGGTTTTAGCATCAAGTACATCCGTAACGCATTCTAATTGCTTGGACTTTCTATATGATGTTGTTTGCGGTATGCGTCATCCACCACGGGTGCCTGCCGCTGGCATGGCACCAGCCTCCTCCCGTGTCACATACATCTTCAGACGACCCATCCCTATAGTGAGAAACACAACTTATACTATACAAACTTTAAATATATTGAAATTAAGATGGTTCGATCAAGCAGACCGAAACTTGATTTTCGGTCATGTATAACCGAACTTCAATCATAGTTTCGGTCACACGCATCCGAACCTCACCCAAACATTCGGATGCATGTGGCCGAACCTCAATATAAGGTTCGGTTGAACATGACTGAAACTCCAACATAAGGTTCGGGCAACAACGATTGAACCTTGTGTTGGAGTTTCACCCGGACGACCGAACCGGATGGAAACCACTACAAAACTTTCGCCAACATCATTAACCCTTATGAATCAACCAAAACAACAACAACACCACCACCATCACCAACAACAACAAATTATACAAGAAAACCAATATAAACAACAAAAACTCTAATTAAATGGTCACTTTCGATTCAACGAAACCCTTTGAGGCCGAAAATCAATCACTCCTAATGCCTCTTCCTTTCTTCCAAAGACGGTGACGAACTTCAAGTTGACTCAATCACTCGCCAACCAATCTATGGGGTACCAATCGCCAAGAACAGCTCGAGAATCACCAACCACGATCGAGAATCGAGGGTTTATTAGGAGGCGGGAATGCAAACGTTCTAAATGCTTTGGTGGGGTGCCCTCCTCAACAGGGGTATTTTGGGAAATAAACAATTTTGTGGGGGTGCCCAAATTAAAATGTGGATTGCACTAATCAAGTGGATTGCCCTTACACTTTTGTGGGGTGCACATAAAACTATCTGACTTGATTTAGTCTCAAGTACACTTTCTCATTTAATTGTTGTTTTGTCCTTACGTAAAAAGATTTTCTTAGCAAAGTAGGACAATGAAAACACATTCTTCTATTAATTCTTCCATAAATTTGGAGATGGGAATGTCAAAAGGACACAAATTCCATTGACAATAATTCTTAGGGCATGAATAAGCTGTTAAACTTGAGTGCTATTTTTTGTTGTAGCTTTATGAATGTTTTTCGCCAACTAGCGGTTGCAGTACAAAGATACATAAGTTGATGTTGTTAGTGGCATGTTTTATATATGTTGAAAAAATTTAGTCTCATTAAATATTTCATCTCTCGATTCAACAACTAGAAAAATAGCAATTGTTTTGACGTTGATTGTATTTGTTTTGCATTTGGTTTTTCTTAGCTCTTATTAATGGGATTCACTTTGAATCACTTTGACATAAGAGAGAATTCATAGTTAAAAAAGTTCTTACTTTCATAGAGGTATGCAAAAGGGACTTTAGTCCTTTATGAAATTATTAAGAAATTTTTTTTATGAATAATTTTTTAAGAATTTGAGAAGCGATGATGCAATTTCTTTAATTTTTTATTTCGATTAGAAAGAAAGCGCAACCAACCTCCACTAAAGATCGAAACCCCAAACTCTTACATCATATGCTTCATACCAAACCGGTAAACTACCCACGTGGTTGATATGAATGTGCAAAAGTTGGTAATATGCCTTCCTCGAAGTTGTACCGGTGTAAGCGAAACTTAATATGTTCTAATTTGTTTTTTTAATTACTTTTACCATATTTTTTTCTAACTTCTTGTTGTACTTATATAGAATACTTAGTGCAAATAGATGTTGTTTCTCCTTAGTTCAACATTTTTTTTTGTAGAACGACCTTTACTATTTGAACCTAGTTGTACAAGATATACTTCTCAAATTATAGTCAAAATCTTAAAGAACTTCAAGATAGCATACAAATGTAAGCATTCTTAAACATAAGAATTAGATCAAATAGAGAATTAAATGCGGAAGCTATTAGATAAACTAGTAAAACCCAAAGATCGTATCACCTTCACGAGCCTCGACACATTCAACACATTTTTTTATGGTTCAAGTGTCCTTTTATAGGTTGGAGGGAGAACCTTTAAGCTTCCCGCATTAATACCAATTTTAATTAAACTGGTAACGGTAATGGAAGCTCAAGAGTTTAGGTCCATATGTTACATAATTTATTTATAAAGATATTATAAGACACATTATGGTCTTCCAACAAATCTCAAATTTCTAAAAAACGACAATTCTCTTTATCACTTTTGTATATTGTTTCAAAAAACTTATATTCTCAATATAAATTTATAAAATATCATTGAAATTAAATTATAAAGATATATTTAAGATTTAAAGTACGCATCTCATATTTAAATTTATTGAGTAGGAAAAATTTTTTGAGTGCGAAGCACAAAAAAAGAAAATTCTTTCGCTGAACGTGCAAACCACATACGTGGCTTGTCAAGAAAGCTCGAAAATGTCACGTGGCACATCCAAGATACAAGTTTAATATAAATATAGATTAGAGTTGGAGGTAATGACGATGCGAAAGAGGTGATGATGTGGTGATTTAATTTTTATATTTAGTGATGTTTAATAGGTTTTTATAAAACGAAGATATTGAGGTTTTGAATAAAGCTACATATTGGGCATGTCACGTGGCTCGTCGAGAAGTCTCAAAAATGCCACGTTGCACACCCAAGATACAACTTTAATATATATTAGTTCATAATACATCGATGTATAACCCAACGAAAATAACTTTAATGAGAAAAGGAAAGTAAACACAAGATGTAGCCTTAATAAATATATAAATACATATATATTAGAGTTGGAGTTGATGACGTGGCGGAAGAGTAGATAATGTGCGAGAAGGAAGCTTGATAAGAAGCCACATGGCAACTAAAGATGTAGGCGTATAAATGTGTCATGTAATAATGCAAGATGTTATTTTATTTCCGTTAGAGTTTGAGTTGATGATGTGGCGAAAGAGTTAATGGTGTGACGACGAGGATGCCAAGTGTAAGACGTAACTTTATTCTCATTAGAGTTGGAGTTGATGACGTGGCGAAAGAGGTGATGATGTGGTGATTTAAAAAATGAAGGTAATAAGGTTTTTGAATAAAGTTATATATTGGGCATACCAAGTGGCTCGTTAAGAAGGCTAAAAAATATCACTTGGCATACCCAAGATACAACTTTAATATAGATATAGATTAGAGTTAGAGGTAATGACATGGCGAAAGAGGTGACGATGTGGTGATTTAATTTTTATATTTAGTGATGTTTAATGGGGTTTTTAAAAGGAAAGTAATGAGGTTTTGAATAGAGAGACATATTGGACATGTCACAAGGCTCGTCGAGAAGGCTCGAAAATGTCATGTGGCACACCCAAGATACAACTTTAATATAGATATAGATTAGAGTTGGAGTTGATGATGTGGAGAAAAAGGTGATGATACGATGATTTAATTTTTATATTTAGTAATGTTTAAGAGGGTTTTAAAAAGGAGGGTAATGAGGTTTTAAATAACGCTACATATTGAGCATGTTGCATGGCTCGTCGAGAAGGCTAAAAAATGTCACGTGGCATACCTAAGAAACAACTTTGATATATATATATATGTTCTAAATCAAGAAAGAAGAGTTTTTTGATGCCACGCTTATTTGGACCCCACGTTTTTGTAACGGCCCAAAAATTTGACTTGTGCCACGTGTCAGGTCAGGGTCGTTTATGGGATCCACTCGTCGAAATGCGTATGTCAGAATCTCGAGTGGAGATGATAATTGTTGAGAAACGTATACGCGGAGAATTCGGTAAGCCGAAACACGAACGGGAATGCGCCTCGAGTCACGTGCCAATGTGGGACCGAGATAGTCACTTTATGTGGTTTTAAAATATACATTGGATACGCCTCGTGATGCGTGTAGCGCGAGTATCAAGATTTTGAAAGGAGGCGGGTTGGTACTTCGAGATGTGCGTTGCTCGATTTTCGAGGACACATTTGATTTGCAATTAAAAAGAAATGTATATATATATTGGGAGATGTCCGTTGATATCTCCCAATTAAGTGTATGTTGGGGGCTCTTATCCGGATCCATGGATGGTTCATAGTCGCACCGGCTATTTGGGAGGGAGGGGGGTCTCGTCCCGATCCGGGTTTGTGAATGTCTCATAGTCGCAAGGGTTAGGGGTGGGAGGCTGGGGTCTCGTCCTAAACCCGAGTCCGATGGGCTTTTGCCGCGACTCAACGACCTTTTGGTCGGGACTCCTTTTTATTTGGCCTCACTCATCGATTGAATTGTTATAGTCTTTTATATTCATGTGTGATATGTTTCCTTTCCTTCTAATTGCATGAATACGACTGGTTTAGTTATGTCTTGAAATGATGTATATGTCCTATTAGCTTTACTTACCTGGGCTCGTCAATTTTGGGTTTGACTGAGTGCAGAGTCGCAGACGAGTAGCAAAGGGAAAGCTCCATTGCTAGGTGAATTTTTGTATATCATGTATTACTCTCTCTCGATGATAGCATATTTCTTGGGTTCCACAATTAGGTTGCCTAACTTTTTACATTATTGTTGAGTTATTTATTTGTAGAAATTGCATCCGCTAAATTGTAAAACTTGCAAAACATTAATAACTCAACCGTAAAATTGTGAATTTATCGATAATGATGGATTGGAAGGCCGATTAGGCTGCGTTGACCTTGCGAGACCGACTCGGGGGTCCACGTGGGCTTAGGTTTGGCGGGGGAGCTTGTTTGGAACCTGGGGCCATCACGCGGTTGGTATCGTGAGCAGAAGTTGTAAATACTTGACTCTTGAAATTAAGACAAAACCGGCGGAAGTTAGGAATGGCGAACTTAGAGTGGAACCCTATGATCCCGATTTAGGTCTTCGTTGGGAAGTGAGGGAATGACGATGTATCCCATATGATATATTTGTTGTGTTATAATATATATATACGATATCGAGGATTTCGTGGCTATGGAAAATGCGACGACGTTTGGAAAGATGATCGTGAGGTCGTAGGTTCGCGGTTTGCGAGTGCTGATGAGCTGCATATATCGCACGACCAACAACGATATAATTGCGTTTACTCTTGTGTATCGCGTGAGATGCGATGAGAAAAAAATTGAAAAAAATTGACGATAACTTTATCGGATTCAGAGAAATTGATAATAAAGAAAATTGATGGTAATGATTAATTAGATAGAAATTAAATGGAATCAGTTAGTGATCGATGTTTCATTGGCCTACTTGATTTCATTTTTGGTTAATCAACAGTTTTTTTCCAGTTGTTTAGAACATTGTGGAAAAGTGGAAAATGGTAGAATGACAACAATAATTTAAGTGACACACTTGTTTCGATTAAGGAGGTTGCGATGATGATCTCGTCTTTGCTTGATAATCCTTTACTAGGACTTTGAGATTGTGCATGGTAACTCAGAAAGTCTCTAAGAAGAGAGATGGACATGTCTCTATATATTGATGTTGTAGCCGTGGCTATGGAGTGGAGAGTTTGGTTTTGGTCTTTTGATCATATTGATCATATTGTCACAATGAGGTCAGCATCACAATCATAATGTAATTATGCATTGGACACTAGTGCCTTGTTGGATAGACCTTTAACCCTAAATACTTGATTCTTCTTGTCTGAAAAATGAACAAGATGGGTTTGAACATCATTTTTTTCATGTTAGAAGATCATTTTTCGATAATTAAAAACATAAAATTAAATTTGTTGAAAGTCAACCTTCATGCAATGATATGGTTGAACATGAGTCTTTTCAACTTAGTAGCTCGACAATGGAAACTTTCATTACCACGTAGAAGGAAACACGTAATATGCATTCAATTTTCGAGATGATGCTCAGTTTTTAGAATGCAGTGGTAGCACTTCAGGCTATATTTTGTTTTCTGCCGCCTTGGGAATGTACTCTACACGGAACACAATGATGCAGAGCATGAATGTTTTGGTAAATTCATGTGACATGAAGGTTGATTTTAGGGCTCTAGGATCCGTCTCTACTGAGGAAGCATTGGAGTGCAAAGCACCAATGTTGTCGATCTTCGATCATGGACGCATTGGAATCATGTACTTGCACCCTCACTTGGCTCTCTTCTAGAAAGGTTGTCAAAGGAATCATGCACCAAGGAATTATTGTGTTTAGTTACCAAAGGATGGGAAGATAATACGAATTAATCATTCGGTTTCCGTTGACAAGTTCTTGGATGCTTTACTAAAGGCTTCTTCAGTCCAGACAGCCTATAATATTACTTTCTTTGTATGATTCTTATGGTGGGAAGCAACATGTTCCTCTATCCCTATTAAAATCTCATGCTCAAAGAGCGATGGAGGTCATCTTGAAAAGTTCTGTTGATAGAGCGGCCTGTGCAAAGTAGTTGTGATGAACTCAATGGAGAAACTATCTTTGTTTCATATAAAACAAAAAGAAGGTGACCCAAGTGATAACCAATTCAATGAACCAGTTTTTCTTGCATCGAGATTTGTTCTTGAATGTCTTGGTCACCTACCTTTTGAAGTTGTAGTTTTGTTGCCGACGTTTTGCTTTCGGATCGAGGGCTTTAACAAAGGAGGCCCCTTTAGTCACGTTACATGCTTACGACAAAATAAACGAGCGTCTCGATGCTTCACGTGCATCTTGGATTTTCTCTTGATATACCGTAACGGGTCGTCAATGGCTAGTGAGAGTGTGGGAGCACACGCATCGAGTACCGCCGCATTCTCAAGCATCGTCACATTCGGTGCGAGGGCCTGGAGATGATCAGAGGAAAACGAGGGTTAGACGGTCGTGGCAAAGAGATCAACCTCAAAGCGTATTACGTTTCCACCATGTGCGGCGTGTATGGCGCTAGCGTTAGATAGACCATCGCAGAGTTACGCTAGTGTAGTACTACGTGATATGTTTCTTTTCCTTCTAATTGCATGGATACGACTGGTTTAGTTATGTTTTGAAATATTGTATATGTTCTATTGGCTTTACTTACCTGGGCTCGTCAATTTTGGGTTTGACCGAGTGCAGAATCGCAGACGAGTAGTAGAAGGAAAGCTCCATTGCTAGGTGAATTTTTGTATATCATGTATTACTCTCCTCTGATGATAGCATATTTACTGGGTTCCACAATTAGGTTGCCTAACTTTTTACATTATTGTTGAGTTATTTATTTGTAGAAATTGCATCCGCTAAATTGTAAAACTTGCAAAACATTAATAACTCAACTGTAAAATTGTGAATTTACTGATAATGATGGATTGGAAGGCTGACTAGGCCTGCGTTGACCTTGCGAGATTGGCTCGGGGGTCCACGTGGGCTTTGGCGGCAGGCCCGTTTTGTCAGGAACTGGGGTCATCACGCTTGTGCTCTCCTAACCCTATTACTTCATTGTACCTCATTTTTGAATTTTTTTACTAATTTTACCCCATTTTTTGTAAATTATTCAAAAACTACCCTCAACCTCAACAAATGTTTACTCCATTTCCAACCTTCATCTCGACATCCCTCAATCCTCTTCATTTCTCGATTTTAGTCATTGTATAACACTTTTACTAGGTCACCAAGTGTCATTGGAGTTTTTTTCGTTGAACAAGGTTGGATGTGGTCGCGTCGTGTCCAAGAAGTGAAGAAGTATCACTTGCGGGGCTCGGCGGACTCTGATCTATATCCCTAAAGAGGTATTAACCGACTCCGACTGATAATGTGAAGTGAACTCGATTTAATTGGTCACAGAGGTATCCGGCCATGACCTCTTCGAGTCGTCCGCCACACTATGTGGCCGATACCTACGGGTAACAATAACGAACAAAAAAACTTCAAAACTCCTAAAAAGATACATGATAATGACCAAAAAATAATGAATTTTGCTCGGAATCATTTGATATTTTTGATTCCATCTAGACTTGTACCCAAAATGCAAGATTTAACCTCTAAATCGAAGCCCTAAACTCAACAACAAAATCACAAACAATACCGACTCAAAAAATAATAAAAACTTCAAAGAACCTCGAAATCAACACTAAAAGAGATGATAAATGCACCCATGGCATCGAATCAATGTGGTTTTGCTCGAATTTCTTGATTTGGGTTAATCGCGGGAATGCAATTTGAGAGAGGGGTGATTGGGGTATGCATGAGCGGTGTGAGTGGGGCATGATTGAGTAAAAACTCTTTTATATGGAGTGGTAGTTGGGTCATTTTCATTAGGGGCAAAAAAATTCAAAAATGGGGTAAAATAAACAAAAAGTAGGATTTGAATAGCCCATGCCTTTTTTTAAATGTGACGACACCAAATTCCAAGGAAAATCGGGCACTACCACGTCGCCAAACATGTAACTTGGTTATGCCACATCATTTGCACACATGTCCATGATGGCTCGCGAACTAATCATCTAGTAATCCGACTTAGTCGATTTCACTGTTTAAAAGATTATTTTATCGAGATATACTAAGTTAAGAAGTTTTACAACTTAATTTGTTTATTTTGATTCTTTTTAGGTTAATCTTATTAGCAGAAGTCTTAATAATATGCAAATAAATAATGCAAATTAGTTTTGCATTAATTAACAAACTATGGTGGTGGAAACTCAGCAAAAAAATATCATGTATATCAATAAAGGTGACAAAAAATATAATAAGTGTCAATATACATGTACGAGGTAAAAAACGTCTCCGAAATGATCTAAAAAATAGTATATATATAAATACAAACACCTAAGAG
This sequence comes from Stephania yunnanensis, assembly GCA_039657365.1. Classification (NCBI taxonomy): domain Eukaryota; kingdom Viridiplantae; phylum Streptophyta; class Magnoliopsida; order Ranunculales; family Menispermaceae; genus Stephania; species Stephania yunnanensis. Next base: position 31,573,159 of record CM077585.1, on the reverse strand, counting down.
CAAAGATAGTGGGGGTTCTAAGTAAGATGTAGTCGCCAAACACCGCCTTCCTCGGCTTATCTTAGGATCCGAAACTTGCCACGAAAAACAATGACATGTTCCAGTGAGTAAATCCCAGAGAAACCCAGTTACTATTCACAAGAAACCCTAGTAAAACGACTACAATTTATGCGAGATAAAGTAAATAAACGAAAATGTGAAACATGAATATAAGTTGCTAAGATAATCAAGAATATGGAACGCGAGTGTGGTGTATAGCTATCAAGCCCTAAGACGCCCGAAGGCGAGGAAATCCACGCCTCATCCTCACGGTCAAAATGAGGAAATCGGTTGGTCGGAAGGTAGACTTCCGCCCAACGCCCCAAATGAGAGGAACTCTTTGATGGAGGCAAGCCTTACGTCAACCCACTCTCGAGATCATTGACTCACGAGAGAGAAATCTCATGTGCGCTTTAAGGTATGACCAATAACGCAACAACAATCGATCGTCATCTATGGGAGAGCTGGAAAGAGATCATACCGTCCCTTCGACCATACATAGACACAAGCGGGAATAAAGTAAGTATGCAAGCCTAACTGGGGAAATGTAATAATGAAATAAGTGAATTACAAGGAAAATAAATAATTATAAGCTGACTATCTCATGAGTTTACTTACCTCAAGCAATCGCAATAATCCTTTCAAAATTTCCCGCTCACGCCACGAAATACGCACTGACACCCGACTATAGTTTCCTAAGTTCCAGGTGTCCAATTATACCACTTTAATTATTTTATAATCATATAAATTGAGTTTATAATGTGGGACAAGAAATTTGAGATTTTATTCCAAAAGTTTGGTTTTGACATACTTTTCGGGTTATACCGAGGTGCCAAACACTCGAAAAAGCCTTGAAAATTACTTTTCTATCTTTTCCCAATTTTTGTATTTTTCTTGATTTGTTTTGGGTTTTTCCATGATTTTCTACCTATTTTTCCTATTTTATGTAATTAGTTTTATTTAAAATTGTATTTAATTTAATTTTTGATTATTTTTAATTTTATTTAATTAATTCAGGGATGAACTCCACCTATGTTGTACACTATGTGCGCTACATAGCCGGTCCCAAGTCCGGATAAAGGAAGAGGACTCGACGTCCATTTTTTCATACCGAAAAATGGGTAAGGGAGGTCTCAAACTCACTTTTCATACCCGAAAAGTGAGGGAGGGAGGCCCTAAGCTCATTTTCCATTCTCGGGAAATGGAGGAGGGTTGCGATAGGTTGACAAACGGCGTAAAACTTTTGTCACTTTTAATTTGGGACTTTAAAAGGAAATTAATTTGGGATCGAGGCTATGTTGTTGTTGTTGTTGTTGTTGTTGTTGTTGTTGTTGTTGTTGTTGTTGTTGTTGTTGTTGTTGTTGTTGTTGTTGTTGTTGTTGTTGTTGTTGCAATTTAAGGATGGGTTTTGGCTTGAATCGGGTCCGGTTTGGTTTGGCCTAATCGGACCTTTCGGGGTTCGGGCCGACTTGGCCCGACCCGCCTAGGTTTGGGCCGTTCGGTCGACCCACCCTAGGCCCAGACAGCAAGCCCGGTCAAGCGGGGGTAGCCAAGCCCAACCCACCAAGATACCCTATTCCTCACTCCAAATAGTCTCTAATTTCATCTCTCCAGAGACCTTATTTTTTATTTTCTTATAAAGCAACAATAACAACAACCATATCAAAAAACAACAATAACAACAACCATATCAAAAAAACAACAACAACAACAACAACAACAACAACAACAACAACAACAACAACAACAACAACAACAACAACACAACTACACAATCACCATTAGAGCCTTAATTTTTATACCAAAAATTTACAAAATCAACAAACACTCACCACTATTTGGAGATCGTCGCGAGAGTTACCGAGAGGAGAGAGTGTTGCGAGAGATGTGAGACCAATTTGAAAGGGTAATGGAGAGTCGGAAGAAGCAACTTAAACAAGGAAAATGGAGAAGGAGAGAAGAAAGAGTTTGGGTAAAGAAGAGGAGATGAGAGATTCTCCTTTTTTATTAAATGAGAGAGGAGAGATAAAGTGAGGTATGGGTATGGATGATTTAATGGGTGGTGTGATGTGATGAGGGGTTTGACATCTAAATGCCGGACTACCATACACTTGCATTACGTGCACCCCGCGACGCGTACACTCTCATCACTACACGCACACAATGCAACCAAATGTAATTCTTAACTAGTACGACGCAAATTATTAAATAATAGTAAAAGAAATAAACATGCGCTACAAAAAAAAAAAATTACATTTAGGCGTATCCTAGACTTTTCCGCGACGTCCACTCGGGTCTGAGCTTAGGGTCATAATCTGTAATTTGCCAGTTAATCGATATTTATTAAAGCAGGCTGTTACAATCTTTCTAACTAAAATAAATGTTGTCCCAAAATTTAAATTTAAATATCTTTACCTTAGAATAAGTGGGGTTATCGCTCCGCACGGTAGACTCTCTATCCTATGTGAGACATTCGTTCTTATGATATTGAAACTAAACTAGTACAAGTGGTATTTCTTTCTTCCTAAGAGTTTGTACCTTGCAATCGCTATCTTAATGGGTTGCTACTCGTACGTCACATCTGTTTCGACCTCGATTCTAGTCCTATCAACCATTAGTCTCGGCCCTAATCTCGGCTTGCTCACCATAAAAATGTTAAAAACATCATGAACCCCTACCAACCGGTTCGAAAATCTCAACCGATAAGCGTCCTCCCCAACTTGTGGACTATTTGAAATGGTCCAATGAATCTCGGTGCTAGTTTTCCCTTGATCCCAAATCCCCGATGAACCTTCAAGAAAAAACCTTCAAGTAGACCCAGTCATCCACCTCATAAGTTTGACAATCGCGGTACTTATTCGCATATTTCTTCTATTTATCATGAGCAACCTATAACCTCCGACGAACTGTTTGACTTTCTTTATGTGATCTACAACAATCTCAGCCCCAACGACAACTATGTCATCGGGCTTTGCCCAGTAAGCTAGTGATCTGCAGAGAGTTTCCCATATAACGCCTCAAATTGTGGCATCCCAACACTGGCATGATAGTTGTTGTCGTAGGCAAATTCACGAACCGGCAAAACTCCTCCTATGGCCTTTCAAACTGGAGCACACAAACTTTGAGCATGTCCTCGGGTATAAAGTCTCTCTCCGATTGCCCGTCGGTCGGGGATGAAAAGTTGTACTGAACTGTAATCTAGTACCATACCGCTCTTGCATGGCCTTTCAAAGCTGCGAAGTAAGGCGATTCTCTGTTTGACACTATAGATACTGACACTCCGCGCAGCCTGATAACTTCTCGCTCAAAGAGCGTGCTCAGCTATAGAAAGCTATATTTCAAGAAAAATAGAATAAAATGTGTTGATATCGTCAGTCGATCCATGACTACCAAAATAGCATCATGCTTGCGCAAGGTCGTCCTCAACCCACTAACAAAGTCCATATTAATGTGCTCCCATTTCCAATGTAGGATAGGTAGTAGCTGCAATATTCCTCCAGACCTCCTTTGCTTAGCCTTGACCTACTGACACACCTCATAACTCCTCACATACCGGTTGACATCTGTCTTCATCTCTGGCTACCAAAATAACCATCGTATATCATGGTACATTTTGGTTTTGTCTTGGGATGTACTATGTACTGGATCTATGAGCTTCTGAAGCATACCATCGCGTAACTCGCCGCTATTGGAATCCATAATCTACTTCAATGTCTCAACACTCATCAACGGACTCGTGTCAATCTGGGAGATTTGAACTCCATGGCATGTCTCTCGAACTCTCGATACATTACATCATATCTTTGATAATCTAAAACACGCGGGATAGCTACTATCGGTACTCTCATCTATCGACAAATATGTTTCTCTATAGTATCCGGAACCTATGACAAACTCATAGCCGTTGTCGCCTCGAGTGAACTAAACTCGTGGGTTATCTAGCAAACCACTGTCTCATTGTCCGATCCTCTCCAACTAAGGACATCTCGCTACGACATTCGCCTTCCCAAGCCGATACTCGATGAGGAATTTGTAGTCCTTCAAAGAACTATAACTATTATCGTTGTCTCAAATTCAAATCCTTTTAATTTAAGAGTTACTTCAAACTATTATGATCTATGTATAGTGTGAACCTTTTACTATAAAGGAAATGTCTCCACACCTTCGATGCTAATATGGCTGCTACAAGCTCCAGGTCATGCACTGGATAGTTACTCTCATGGGTCCTCAACCGACGCGACAAATAGGCTATCACTTTGTCTCCTTGCATCAATACGCATCCCAATCCGATGCCACAAGAATTCGTGTGAACTATCAACACTTTGTCCAGCTTTGGCAACACTAACAATGATGCAGAGGTCAACTTCTTCTTCAACTCGTGAAGGTGACTCACACTCTTTGGACCAATCGAAAACTACATCCTTCTTAGTCAATCTAGTCATCGACGGTGTGATCCTAAAGAAATCATGTACAAACTGCCAATAATATCCTGCAAATCCTAAGAAGCTCATAATGTATGTCATACACTTTGTTGTAGACCAATCGATGATAACGTGAATCTTACTCGAGTCCACTGATATCCCTTTGTTGCTGATCACGTGTCCCAATAATTTCACCTCGAAAAGTCAAAATCCACACTTACTAAACTTAGCGGACAATATGTGCTCTCTTAGAGTCATCAACGTCTCTCTCGACATGTCTTTCGTGGTCATCATGAGTCTTGGAGTAAAACAAGATTTCATCAATGAAACCTATCACAAACCGATCTAAAAACGACCTCGGAACTAAGTGCATCAAATCCATAAATACAAATGATTCGGCGTATTTGCCAACCCAAACGGCATGACAATGAACTCAAATAACCCGTAACGCGTGCTAAGCTAACTTGTTTTGGGTATATCCTCCTCTCCGATCCTCAACTGATGATATCCCGATCTCATATCAATATTCAAGAAGAACTATGCTGCAACCAACTGGTCGAATTGGTCGTTGATCCTGGGCAAGTGATATATATTCCTAACTGTCACCTTATTCAACTTTTGGTAGTCTATGCGTTTCCTCATGCTAGTGTCCTTCTTCCTCACAAATAGGACTGGTGCCCCTCAATGTGACATACTCGGGTGTATGAAACCCTTATTTGATAAATCCTCTAGCTAAGCCCTCAACTGCTTGTGCTCGGGCCGTAGCATACGGTAAGGTCTGCTCGCTATATGTTATAAGCCTATCACTATTTCAATCATAACCTCTACCTTTTTGGGCAGGGGTAATCCTAGTAATTCCTCGAAAAAGACATTTTGGAACTCACATACTACTGGGACATTCTCAAGTCTAGACATTGGTCTCTCGCCGGACTCTACTATCCCTGCGAGGGTCTCATCTCTTGGATGGTGGCTAACCCACCTCTAATGATCGGAAATGATATCGCGACTCCGGTGAAAGTGAACTTGGGGATCCCTGGTATATAAAAAGTGATGATCTTCCTAAAACAGTCTAACCGGGTGTGGTATGCCGCCAACCAATCTATGCCTAAGAGTATATCGAACTCTAGGTACTCTAATACTCGGAGATCTATGGGTAATCGATAACAAACAATCTTGACTAGACAATCTCTACAAATACGATTAAGGTATATCTTATCCCTAACGGTCGTGCCGAGGACAAGGTGGGTGCTAACTTTCTCAAGTGTCAAACCTAACTCTCTCATCATCCGTTCCTAAATAAATAATAATGTAATACTAGAGTTTATCGATGTATGCATAGGACAACCAAAAACAACCAAAGTACCCTCAATGAGCTGTTGAGACGCATCACAGTCTGGTGCGATAACTGTGTGCACATGCTCCCTCGCCTACACTAGCAAAGCTACTAGTTGTGGCACCGGCTCCCCGGTAAACTCACTCTTGTATCGCCTCTCCGCCTACATCTCGAAACACGTGACATGTTGCCTCTACCCAGAACCTTGACCCGCTATCCACTAGCCTTATGCCCATGTCTTTTCCACTGTTGACTCCCTTCTCGGGCCCTCTCGGCCCCGCCCTTAGTATGTCTCTCGCTATCGTTAAACCGTCATAATCTATCGTGGCCGTGTAGGTATAACTACATGAGCGATGATCGCATGACTATCCTCATGTCTCGTGCGTATATCCTCTATGATCTCTCTAGTCGCAATGCCTCTTGCCTTTTCTATCTTGCTTCCCTCGCCCCTATGGCTATCCTAATGCCTGGAGTGGAGACGATGTCTCTCCACATCAAAAATCACTCATGCGCCAACACCTTCTCATAGACATCTTGAAGTGTTCTGGCCCATGTCGACACAATCGCGCCTATCTTTGTTCTAAGTCCTTGAATAAAGTAGTAGGTATTTAAATCTCTCCATGTCTTGAATCACCACGGCTACCCCGCTCAAAGATCAATAACTATTTTCTCTGTGAAAACCCTCACCTGATCTAGGGTAGGGTTCCTCGGCCTGCACCGCCTCCCGGACCCAATACCCGAACCGGGACTAAGAATGCGGCTAGGCACGCCTAAAACAACCTGTTGAATAATGCAACAAGTTCATATGGACCAAAAGTTTAGAATAAACTAAACAAGATCCATATGACTAACCATGAAACTATATGTGGGTCCTCAATTCATAAATTGTTTTGAAGTCATTCATTCACTAGGAAGAAATTCAAACTAGGGGAGTGTGAGGTTCAATCTACCCGAATGACCCATTTTACCGCAACCCACGTACAATAGTTTCAAAAACAAATAATATAATATAACAATACAAGGCTCACATCATAAGAAAAGGCTTCAAGTTATCACCTCTCCAATGTCTTGATCTAGCGTCGATGTGCATGGTCCCGAGATGTAAGTGAGGTGAGCTAAAAGGGACAACATAGCTCAAGTAATGTGGAAAACCCATTCAACCATCAAACGCGCAAGTAATACTTAATACGCATGCAACGCTGGCATGAATTTAAATTGAATGAAGGAACATTTAAAACAAGACGTCAATGGATTTATAAAGCATTCATAAATCAAGTCAACAAGATAGATAAAAACATATTCATGTCAAAACTCACTATCATGCATAGGGTTCACAAAGAGAGATATTATAGGAAATATTAATATTATAAACTTGTGGTCTTATTCAATGCATAGTAGCTTTTAGAAAGAATCTGATTATCGATTCACCACCCTTCAAAGTGATGGCAACCACTACACGACACATGGGCCTTATGTGCCCTCTCATTAGTCCAAACAAATCAATAGTAAGTTCATTCAAGCCATCATCGATGCATGTCTCTCTTCACAAAAGTACAAGAGAAAACAACTCCAACTCTTGTCCTTAAGTGATACACTTATGAATTCAATTAGACAAGTAAAGCTTTTAGTGGCAAACTCGACAAACATCTTGGAGCAATAAATAGTAAAGCCCTCGGTGGCACCACAAACATCTTAGGGCATTAGATAATACTCGCTAATAAATGCCCTTGGTGGGAACTCCACAAACATCCTAGGGTAATGAATATCATAAGAGGGAAAAATAAATGCACTCGCATTCCATAAATACGTAGATCCAAGCCAATAGCATGATGCAACCCATTCCTCAAGTCTTTAGTTAAAAATATGTCCTAACATAACTAATATCAAGCCATATTTGATAATTGAGCAAGCTCCCCACTTACCTCAACTCGCGAACTAAACTCTCTCGGTTGACCTTGCATGTTCGAGGCTCGATGTGAACATCCTTGCGAATCTTGACAATTTAAACAATAATCACATTACTCGACAATTAGAAATTCAAAATTAATTATTCATTCAGTTACTTCGGGGGTGGGGCCTACTAGTATGGTCCCCGCGGGTCCCCCATTGCCCGTAAAAGGGTCGAGAGGTGGGACTCGGCCGGTCTCCCTCGAAGACGTGGTAGTGCGCCCGTTTGAAGGTAAAGATTTAGTTATATATATTATTTTTATTTATCATAAAATATATATGTATAATTTTATAATATTTTATTTTTATTTTTATTTTTTTAAAGGGGACCAGGGGCCAAATTGGCCCTTGGTGTGGGGTGGTCGGGGTCATCTTGACCCTTAGCACGACGTCCCTATCCTTGGATGCCCACGCGTCAAGGAGGGAGATGCCCTTTGCTCACCGCCATGGGCACCGAGCAAGCCAAACATGGGGGCCTCCTAGTGAAGGCCCTCCTCCCTATGGTGGCGGCGGTGGGCGCGTTGCACAACTACGATGGCGCGGCGCCGCCCTTCTCCATCATCATTGCCTTTTTACGACGATTTCGCGACGACGTCACCCTTTTCTTGTCTAACAATAACTAAGACAAAGCTCATAGAAAGTGAGTGGGAGATGGAGACTATCTTCTTTGTGGATCTAGGAGCATTCCATCACCATCATCTCCATCATCTAGTTTTCCCTTCTTTTAGGGCTTCTAGATTAATTAGGGGTGGTTAGGGTTTTAATTTTGTTTTATATTAGAGTTGAACCGGTTTAGGGTTCACACAATTACTAATTTACCCCTGGGGCGGGTTTTGGGTCGTCACATTCTCAGCCTCAACTGAACCTCGATCAGAATATACTGATCATAGAAAATCTTCTTGAACTATTTCCAAGTACTCGGCTCTCAGTGGGTGGTTGTGTTAGCGGTCCACCATATTGCAACATCTTTTTAGAGCATGAACCTAAAAGTCCTAGCTCGTATGTTGTCGTGAATCCTCAAAAGTCCGTGGAATCTCTCGTGTGAAAGGACACGCTTCCCGACTACCTCGGGCCTCCGCCTCCATAGTAGTAGGCCGGCTGAAAATGAACGAACTCCTTAATCAACTTCACCTCAGCTGATAAAGAGGTCTTGAATGTAATCTCCTGAGGCAGAAGCAATATAGGTGTCACGACTGGTGTAGTAAATGTAGACAGTATCTCAGTAGTAGTAGTAGTCATGAGCGAGGTCGCCTGAATAGTTGGGGCGACAACAGTCTGCTCTACGGTAGTGGCGGCGGTGAGTATGGCAAGGGCCGATGTGGCTGTTACCTGTGCTCGGAGCAATTGAAGGATCTCCTCGAGCCGCAATCGTGAAGTGCGACCGTGTCGCACAAGATTTGATTCGAGTCGGCAGTGTCGAGCCGCTCGTCTTGCCCTCGTCATCTATTTGAAGAACTGGCTGTCCATCCATGTCGAATATGCAAATCGCGAACGTGACACAAATCAACATCGTAATACGTGTATATAAATATTACAATTAATATATACACATATAAGTCCTAACACTACCCGCTCACTTTATTTCCCAATTAAAGTTCTAAGTCGGGATCTTCTCGGTTTCTACATTTTATGTTTATTTTTTAAGTTTTATTTGGTTGTATTAAACTTTCCCTAGGTTCGCCTAAACCTAGGCTCGATACCAACCGTGTGACGGTCTCAAATTCGATGCAAACCAAGCACCGCCACGTCGCCAAACACGTCACCACATCATGCCATGTCACTTAGACACATGTCCATAACGACCCGTAAACTAACCATTTAGTAATCCGACTTAGTCAATTTCATTGTTTAAAAGATTATTATATCGAAAAATACTAAGTTAAGAAGTTTTACAACTTAATTTATTTATTTTGATTTTTTAGGTTAACTTTGAAAGCGTAAGTCTTAATAGTACGCAAATAAATAATGTAAACGAGTTTTGCATTAATTAACAAAACTTATGATGGTGGAACCGGTAATAAGATATCATGTATATCAACAAAGGCGACAAAAAGTATAATAAATTTCTATATACATGTATCGGGTAAAAATTCTTTCAAAATGATTCCAAAAATAGTATATATATATAAATAAAAACTCCTGCGAGTAAGGCTAGTGGGGATGCTCTATGTCAAAGGTAGTCGCCAAGCACCGCCTTCCCGACTTGTCGTAGGATCCGCAACTTGCCACGAAAAATAATGACAAGTTTCGGTGAGTAAATCCCAAATAAACTCAAGTAAGTATTCACAAGAAATCCAAGAAAACGACTACAATTCATGCGAGATAAAGTAGATAAATAAAAATGGGAAGTATGAATATAAGTCGCAGAGATAATCAAGAATATGGAACGCGAGTGTGGTGTATAGTTGTCAAGTTCGTGACACAAATACTAAATCGAGAAGGCCGAGAAGACCTAATGGTGAGAAAACCCATGCCTCCTCCTCACTGGTCGAAATTAGAAACTTTGTTGGTCAGAAGGCAGACTTCCGCCCAATGCCTTATATAAGAGGAACTCTCTGACGGAGGCAAGCCTCACGTCAACCCACTCTCGAGATCGTCAACTCGTGAAGATAAATCTCACGCGCAGTCTAAGGTATGACTAACACCGTAGCAACAATCAGATTGTTATCTACGAGAGAGATGAAAAGATGTCATATCGTCTCTTCGACCATAGACAGATACATGTGAGAATAGAGTAAGTATGCAAGCCTAACTGGCGAAAAGTAATAGCGAAATAAGTGAATTACAAGGAAAATAAGTAAATTCTAAGCTAACTTTCGAGCGGATTTGCTTACCTCAAGCAATCACAATAATCCCTCAAAACTGTCCCGCTTACGCCTCGAGACGTGCACCCGACACCCATCTATAATTTCATAAGTTCCCGATGTCTAATTATACCATTTTAATTATTTTATAGTTACATTAATTGAGTTTATAGTTTGAGAAAAGAAAATTGAGATTTTATTCCAAAAAGTTTAGTTTTAGCACACTTTTCGGGTTATACCGAGGTGTCAAATGCCCGAAAGAGCCAAATGCCCGAAAGAGCCTCAAAAACTACTTTTTTATACTTTTCCTATTTTTTATATTTTTCCCGATTTTTTGGATTTTTCCGTAGTTCTATACCTTTTTTTATTTTTCTCGTAATTAGTTTTATTTAAAATTGTGTTTAATTTAATTTTTAATTCTATTTAATTAATTTAGGGGTGGGTTTTACCGAACTGGTCGGTTTGATTGGGCTCGATTGACCTAACCAGATCGCCCGGGTTCAGCCGCTTGGCCCGACCTACTGGTGCGGGCCGGCTCGGCCCGACTCACGCCTCAAGCCTCTCAATGCCAGATCTCGGCCCACTGGGGGTAGCTAGGCCTGAGCCACCCGGCCTAACCCCTTTCTTTCCTCCTCTAAATCGTCTCTCGGAGAGACAAAATTAAATCTCTCTATAGACTTTTTTTCTAATTTTCTTGAAAGGCAACAACAACAATAACAACAACAACAACAACAACAACAACAACAACAACAACAACAACAACAACAACAACAACAACAACAACACAACTACACAATCACCATTAAAGCTTTAATTTCTTCATCGAAAATTTTCAAAATCAACAAACACTTACCTCGATTTGGAGATCGCCGCGAGAGCCACCGATAGGAAAGAGCACCGTGAGAGATGTAAGACCGAGTTGAGAGAGTGATGGAGAGCTTGTTGATGGAGAGTTAGAAGAAGAAACTTAAATAAGTAAAATTGATGGGGAGAGGAGCGAGTTCGGGTAAATATGAGAGATTTTCTCTTTTTTATTTAAATGAGAGAAGAGAGAGAAAGTGAGGTGTGTGTGGGTATGGATGATTTGATGGGTGATGTGATGTGATGAGTGATTTGACATCTAAATCCCTAACTAAACCATACACCCGTGTTACGCTCACCCCGCGACAACAGTACACTCTCGTCGCTACACTCGCGCAACACGATCAAATGTAATTCTTAACTAGTACAACGCAAATTATTAAATAATAATAAAATAAATAAACACGCGCCACACAAAAATAATAAAATTTTACCTCGTTAAGTGTGCCCTAGACTTTTTCGTGACGTCTACTTATGTTTCAACTTAGAATCATAATCTGTAATTTGCTTAGGTTAATTGAGATTAATTAAAGCGTGCCTTTACATTAAATCACTTCAGTCTTCCAAACCTTTCAACCATAAAATATGGCAAAGTAGTTTTAGCGAGGTAGATGAGGCATCGGTTGCAAAAGGAAAAGTTGGTGGGTTCAAAACTCATATTGGAGGGTATTGTAATTATGTTGGTTTCTTACTTAAAAAAATAAAAAAGCAAAAAAAAAAAAAAAACACTTTCAATTTTTCTATTACAGTGAAGATTAAACCATATGAGCTAGATCATATTCTTTAATAATATTAAAGTTACTTAGCTTAGATGTAAAGACATGAACACAAACTATTACTGAGAGAGCTTTACCCTTAGTGAGCCGAGCCGGCTTGAGCCTGAAGTAGTCGGTTAAGATCGAATTACGGGTGGTCTAGACTAAAAAAAAAGTTATAAACACATGAAAGCCGTGCTACAAAGATTTCATATCTATTTCCTTGACTTATTAAATAATAAATAAAAACCTTAGCAAGTTAATTCGCATGGTCAATTGGAAGATTATTTACACTTAAGAAAAGCGAACAAAGCATGCCCATCAAATAAAAAGATTAGATATTTAAGACAACATACAACATAAACTACTATTGAAAAATCACACTTAATGCAAGAGGTGACATTTTCCGATGCATAGACATCAAACAATCATTAAAAGTTTAAAACAATCATGTAGCAAACATAAAGAAAATATTTCACAAAAAAAATTATTACAAAACTACAAGAAAAGAGAGACAAAAAAATATCATAACTTTTGATGATCATTCATACATAGGGGTGCAAACGGGTAGGAGAATACCCACGGGTAATGGGGATTTAACCTAATGAATAAGGGTATGGAGACTTTAAATGGGATGGTTGTGGGATAGGTACAAAATCTCAAACCCACACAAGTATGAGTATGTGTACGGGTAATAAAATATCCCCACAGAGATCTCCACGAGATAATCCCACGAAGATACCCACAGGATACCCAAGAGTAATCCCCACGAGGATATCCATCTACCCATGGGATCCTCATATATCAATTTATACACCATATGATATTTATATATAAATATTACATAGTTTTCATTATATGAAACACTTATACATTTTACATATAACAAAAATTCTCTTAATGAGATTTATAATTTTAATTTATATCTGGTAATTAATAACTATATGTGTTGTTTTGAATTGCTTACAACTATATTTATATTTTAGAATTTTAGGATCAAAAATCTTTTGAAAAAAGTTGATGATTTGACGGTTTTACGAGATAGTGACTTTAATGAATATTTTGAATTTGAACTTTTCGTTTTGAATATGTCAATGACTTTGTAGAAACTTAATTGTAATTGCTAGCAATTAGTAGTTAGAATTTTTATGGCATGATATGTTGATTTTTTTTTTGTTGGAATCTCAACAATTATGTTGTTATGTATGTATATTTGACACCTTATTTGTTACAATTACTGTTTTTGAGAGTTCCTACGGAGATCCCCAACTAAAAATGGAATGGAGAAAAATAATTGTCCACGGGGATTCCTCATCCCCGTAAAAATCTCCATGAAAATCCCCATGGGATATCCAATGTGGAATGAAATGGGTACAACATTTTACCCACGGGGATTTGATGGGTATAAGAATTCATCCCTCGATGGGTATGGGAATGGTTTATAAATTTTGAGTGAGTATGGGTATGAAAATGAGGTCCCCATCCCCTACCCTGCCCATTTACATCCCTATTCATACATAAGTATACATGTCCGACCAAGTACAAGAATACTCACTGAAAAAAAAACTATTAGAGCATCTAACAATCAACATGTGTTGATACTGGAAATGTACCGAATGGCAAGGTGAAGGCGGCGCAATTCTATACCAAATCCTGCAAGTACACTTAAAGGGATTTATGTGAGTAGTGAGACAGCACCACTTTTTTTCCAAGGAGCAATAAGTTGCATTGATAAAGCAAGAACCCTCACATCCATATTACACTGTTCACAAACGGTCTCTATGAGAATAAACGGAGGCAACAAGCCTCACCACATCCACCATCAGGAGCCTCCAAGGCACAAATGATGGGGAAGAACACCGAACATAACCCAGAGAACAACCTTGACAAAGGGAAAACAGCCCACAAGGGGAACTAAAACCTAAACTATACTGGAATAAAAAACACAAATACAAACTGCATACAAAAGATGAACAAAACAAAAAGAGGGACCATCAAAAACCTCTTCTTCAAGATCTAGCTCCATAATCTTTATGTAGCACCCTTACCAATTAATCTCCTCCAATGCTAACAAGATTAGAGAGGAGAGGACAACCGGAGCCGGAGGTAAAAAGGCAAACGCCGGGGAACATGCCTCAAGGATCGTCAGCCAAACTGTACTCTTCCTCTTATAGCATCTCCATCACCATTCCGGTGCCGGACTCAAATCATAAGAGTCTTTTTAGGGCATTTGCAGATCTGGCCAAGCAAAGCCATCATACCACTCGATCTTCCAAAATCCTTTTTCTTCGTGTTACCCATAAGCCGCTCTCAAGTGCGCCGACATGGTCGTCGGCTGTGCAATGCAGAGAGGGTGAAGGAGGAGAGCTATCTTCTCTCGCGAATAAATTGGTAGTAATCTCACCCACCTTCTTCCAAGCAGCACTGCTGAGAAGAAGAGGAAGGGGAGAATAGGAAGTGAAAATGGGGGAAGGGAAAGAAAAAAGAAAGACACAAAAGACACTAAAAAAGCAAGAAACAAAAGTGGATAGGGGTTACCGGTCGAGGCAAAACCGCTGGAGCACTCCGCGTTGTCGAAAACCCCTTCCCTCCCCAGCGGCTTGTTGGCGAGTAAGGAAAAGAAGAAAGGAGGACCATCGGCAGTGGGCTTCAGAAACAACACAAATAGTGCATATAATGGAGTAGAATCAACAGATGCAACTGCACATTCTAATTAAGATGAGATTGTTAGAGGTTAAACTATTCAGAATCATTGTAGAGCCAAGTGGTTGACTAAACCTTCAGTAAGATTATATATATGCACTAGTTTCGTAACGTGCGACAAACGAATGAGCCTCATTTCGTTACGCTCGTAAGAATTTAATTATAAAAATTTAAATTTAATTTTAGTAGAGTAAAAAAAGTAACATAATAAGTTGCCAAAAGGATTAGATAAAAGTATTATGGAATAAATTTTTATGATATCAAAAATATTGATAGTCAATTAAGACAAAAGATAAAAAATCTCTAATTGAGATGCTATTAGCAAGAGGTTTTAGATAAATTGAGATATTAGTGAGAGATTTGTGAAATCGAAAATTGAAGGGTAAAATTGTAATTCAAAGTAACAGTTCAAAGTAACGGTTGAAATTCTACTATGGTGATCTTTTAAATCACAATTTATGGTGATCTTTATTCTTAACCATTGGATTTAAATCCACTGGGCAATTTGATAGCTACATTAATGACACTTCAATGTGTGCACAAGTACCAAGAAGTTATATTATTCATTGGATTGAAATCTAATGGTCAAAAATAAAATTTACTATGCAAGTTGATTTTCCCCATCAAAAATAAAAAGATGTAACGACCCAAATTAATTAAACCAAGATTACCGTTGATCTCAAAGATTAACGGTCGTAATTCAAGCGTTACGTGGCTAATTCGATTGACTCAGACACGAAAACCAAGAAAATATGTTATTTTTGGATGGTGGTTGTATATATGTGGTGTTTAAAAAAATATTATTATATTGCACCGCATGTAAGTATGTTGTTATCGGATGAGTTTGTATAACGGGTGTTCAACTCGAAAGGCGTGTCAATATGGGTGTCGAATATGCGAACTACGGGTATACTAGAAAACTAGACTAATCCATGTCGGGATAACTAATTAATTAATTAAAATGGGTAATGTGACCATAAGCCAGGTAAAACTCAATTAAAACAATCACTACATGAACATGGTGGAATAACATCAAAAAATAGTGTGAGATGTAATCTGTTGTTAAACAACAACAAATCAGCAACAATTGTGCATCAGACAGTTCGTTTGACTCGGTTGACCCAATAGCAACTATTCAGCGATAGATTTATGATAAAATGTTGTGACAGATTTTATGTTATCATAGATCTGCGCCGATTTATCTCATCATACATTCCCGCCGAATCCGACAAACATAGAGATACGAGTAAATGTGGTCGTAATAGATCTCGCTGATTAGCGACAGACATAAAATCTGTCGCCGATCTCGTAGCGAGTGAAAAAAAAAAAAAAAAACAATGTGCTATCATCTTCTTCCCTTCTCTCCGTAAACCACCCCCAAATTTGTTTTCACGACCATCTTCATCTTCATCGCCAACATCATCATCATCGCCATCACTATTGCCACTACCATCGTCGTCGTCATCCCGATTTATTTCATTACCACAAAGTGGCTCTCCTCCTCCGCGACTCGCCGCCTTTCTCCTTCACTTTCATACACCGCTTTCGCACACCGACACCGTCGTCCCAAGCTTCACCCCGGTGGACCGGTACGAATGGCATAGCAAACTTGTGGAGTGCCTCGCGCCAGAAGTTCACGCCGTGGACCTTCGAATCGCGATCCGAGCACAAGCTAACTTGATCCAATTCTAGTACATTCTCGTCGAACCTTGCATAGCTCGCATTCTTTCATCGTCGATGATGATGATTCCTTGAAACACCAAACACTAGCTAGGTTTGTGCATTTTCTTCTTTTTCTTTACGATTTTGAACTCCGTTGATTCCTTATGTTTTGTTCTTCTACTACCGTAATTAGGAAATCTAAGTTTTACCTTCAATATTTCAACGAAGCCCTACCTAGGTTATGCTTCCAGCATCCGGGTCTCATTAAGCCACTGAATCTTCATATGGAAGCAAAGTGTGTTAAGAAATTATTTATTTGAGCTATATATTGAATTCCTTGCCACTTTAGTTATTTTGATGAAGAAAAATTATTATGTAATGATCTGTAAATCGATTTATGGCATCTCTAAATTGCTATTTCTTAAATTTCTTCTTTAAGAAAAATGTCTTCGAATTCTAGAGTCTTGATGGATATACATTTGATTTTATGGAGAATACCATGCAGTAATTAAGTTTACCTTAACCAAATGTTTACTGGAGAAAACCTTTAATGTGGAGGCTACCGTACCAGTTTAATCTCATTGCTTCACAGTTTAATGTGTTATATTCTTTTTTTCCTTTTAAATTAATAAATATGTACATTGCTTAACTTATTGTTTGGTTGTGCATTTCAACGAAAAATTATATTTTATTGAGTTATAACTAATTCTTATATTTTTTATTAATTGTGATTGTCATTTAGTTGGTACATAGCTATATTTGAAATCTCAAGACTATATATATTAGGAATTGATGAATATTTTGATTATTTTTAAAAATAAAGAAAAAGATATTTATTTATATACTTCATTAGTAAGAATTGATAAGATTTATCCATTGTTTGCCTGGAAAACTTATGATTGAGATGTCTACTAACCAAGAATGGATGTATAGTCGTATCGAAAATGGTTATACTCGATGAATGTTCATTAACAGCGTGAACGAGTTCATAGCGTACGCTGAGACGCACTGTACGACATTTGCCACTGAGGGGAAGATTCGATGTCCATTTAACCGTACAAAGTTTCGTAATCGTTCATACTATGATGTTAACACCGTAGAATTTCATATACTTCGTCGATGATTCGTTCTGGGATATCATTATTGATCAGAACACAAGGAAGAAGAATATATGTACACTCAAAATGTACATAACAAACCTAGCAATACGATGAGATATGATGACCACGAAGGGACACATGCAGCTAATTATTGTACATCGTATCATGAGATGGTGCACGACTTGGCACGAGTTTCAATTGATGTCATGTAGAACAACCTCCAAATCCTTATTCGTAAAACTTGTATGATATGTTAGACGCAACAAGTCAGCCACTATGGCCAGGGTGCGAGAACATGACCAAATTGTCAGAAGTCGCGATACTCCTAAAAATCAAATCATAACATTATATCTCGAGAAAAGGCGTACGATGAAATTCTTCAATTTTATAAAGATGCATTGTTGAGTAACAATTGTTTAGTCGATACATGAAATGACTAATGCAATGGATGGGGCTACCAGTCCAGCAAATTGATTGTTGTGAGTCCATGTGCATGATTTACTTGGGCGAGGATTCGAGTTGACGATGTGTAAGTTTTGCGGTGAATCAAGGTATGAACAAATTAAATGTGAAGGATGGAGTGGCATGACACGGGCTCGGAAAAAAATGTATTACTTCCCCTAGCACCTCGGTTGCGGCGTTTATTCGCATCCGAAGCAACTACGAGGCACATGTGGTGGCATAAGGAACACGTTTCAGACGACATCGTCATGCAACATTGTTTCGATTCTATTGCATGGAAACATTTCAATGATGTGAACACTGAATTCAGCGCTGAGATTCGTAATGTTTGTTTGGGGTTTTGTACGGATGGTTTCCAGCCATTCGGCCAATCTGAAAAATAATACTCATCGTGGCCTGTAATTCTAACTCCTTACAACCTACCCCCTCAATGTGCATGAAGAAAGAGTTCGTGTTTTTAACGGTCATCGTCTCGGGCCCGACTAATCGTACAAATCAAATTGATGTCTTACTACAACCTTTGATAAAGGAGTTGCAAGATTTGTGGCATGAAGGAGTACTTACCTGCGACATTTCCACCAAAACGAACTTCCAACTCCGAGCTGCACTTATGTAGACTGTCAGCGATTTCCCTGCTTATGGTATGTTGTCAAGCTGGAGCACATATGGAAAGAGAGCTTGTCCTTATTGTATGGATGACACGGATGCATTCTAATTAAAGCACGGTGGAAAAAATTCTTGGTTTAATTGTCATTGTCGCTTCCTACTACATGGCTCCACTTTAAGAAGTGATAAGATCAACTTTAGGCGCGATACAACTTGTCGAAAAGGATCACCGGCAATTAAATCTGGGGAACACATTTTGGCTGAAATTGAAGCTTTGGGACTGATGAAAGTAACTCGAAATTGAATTCGTTCAGGTGAACAATAAGATTGTCAAGTATTCAGGGTGGAGGAAACGAAGCATATTCTGGGACTTACCTTATTGGAAGACGAATCTCATTAGGCACAACTTGGATGTCATGCACATTAAAAAAAAATGTCTTCAACAAGCATTTTTAATACAATTATGAGTGTTCTTGGGAAGAGTAAGTATAATTCCAAGTCAAGACTAGATTTAAAAGATATTTGCAATCGACCTTCCCTCGAATATGACCCCGCATCCAACTCATATCCTAGAGCGTCGTATACACTCGATAAGCATAAGAAAGAAGTCTTATGTGATTGGATACGACGGTTACACTTTCCTGATGGATATGCTTCAAATATTGGTCGATTTGTGGACGCCAACAAATTGAGGATGTTTGAGTAGAAAAGTCATGACTGTCATGTTTTCATGCAGAGATTGATTCCTATTGCCTTTCGTGAATTACTAGAGGATAAAGTGTGGATTGCAATTAGCAAGTTAATTTTATTTTTCGAGACTTGACTTCTAGGAACCTTAATATGGTGCAAATCGAGTTGTTGCAATCCAACATTCCCAAAATATTGTGTAAGTTGGAAAAAATCTTCCCACATAGTTTTTTGACTGAATGGAGCATCTTCCCATACACTTAGCATACAAGGCTCATATTGTCGGACCCTATAGTTCCGGTGGATGTATGCGTTTGAAAAGTGATTTTTGTAATCAATAGACATTTATTGTAATGAATACCTAATATCTTAGGTTATATTGGTTATAACTACCTAATTTAACGAACATACCGTCCAAATATTTTATCTCATCGTATAGGTATCTTAAGCATTTGAATAACAATGCTAGAAACAAGGCGAAAGTTGAAGGGTCGATATGAAATGCTTACTTAGTTGAGGAATCAACTTCTTTTTGTTCCTTCTACATCGAGGATCATATCAGGACTGCACACGAACGGATCCAACGAAATGATGTTGGTGGAGAAGATCTGAGTGTTCTAACAATAGTGCATTCTCAATTTTCATTCATTCGGGACGACCATTAAGCAAAGCGTGGAAACTGTACCTCACGTCAAAGGAGTATGTTGCAGCTCATCCATATGTGTTACTAAATTGCCTGGAACTAGTTCCGTTTATAAGATATTACAATTCAGGGTGATTTTTCCTCTGACATCTTCTCTGTGCGGTGTATAATCTCGTATTATTTTTTCGTAGCATATTCAAGTCTATCGTTCATTTGCAAGAACCAAACATCACCGATCAAGCTATTGAGATCAAACTTGAGCAACAATTTGCAGTATGGTTCTTGCAATATGTACGTAATAGTCTATATACACCTAATTCAAATCAGTTTAGATTTAAACATCTCATTATGTAACATGCAATATATTAATATTGTAATATTACATATCAGGCTGAATAAAACAATGTGCCAGACGCGATTTGTCAAATTTCGTAAGGGTCGATCACTAAAAGGAAAATGAAATTTAGAAACGGAATTAGCAACGGAATTAAGTTCCGTTGCTAAAAAACGTAGTTAGAGACGGAATTGAGACGGACGAATTCAGAGACGGAATTGAGACGGATCGAGACGGAAATAGAGACGGAATTAAATTCGTCTCTAAAAATGGCGCCAACATTCCCACCAAAACTTTTTTTTTATACTGTTCATCAATTCTCGAGATTTGTGCATAAAATCTCGAGATTTTGATGAGCCCCCTCCAACCCCCTCCAGCCCCCTCCTCCTCCTCCTCCCCACCACCGAAATCCCCAAATCCCACGGCGTCTCGTCGAACAAAAACCCCAAATCCCTTCGTCGTCTCTCCTCTATACTCTCGTCTCTCCGATCGTCTCGTCGGGTTCATCGTCGACCAAAAACCCCAAATCCCTTCGTCGTCGCGTCTCGTCTCTGTCTCTCCTCTATACTCTCGCCTCTCCGATCGTCTCGTCTCTGTGTCGTCTCGCTCTCAACTCTCGTCTCTCCGTCTCTTGCTCAACCCGTCGCTCCGGTCTCTCCGTATCTCTCCTGGTCGCCCCCAAATCCCCAACCCCCAACAAATCTCTTGTCTCGGTCTCTTGCTCTCAACTCTCTCTCTCTCTCTGGTCTCTCCGTCTCTTGCTCAACCAGTCACTCCGGTGTCTCTGGTCTCTCCTGGTCTCTCCGTCTCTCTCCGGTCACCGCCCCCAAATCCCCAACCCCCAACAAGTCGTCCTCGCACTCCTTTGCTCCCCGGTAGCGCGCCCCGCTCTCGGTCGTCATCGCGTTGATCCGCTCTAGTCGTGCTCTTTTCGATCCGCGCCGCTCTGCTCCTCTCGACTCTCACATCGTGCTCTCATTCAGTCCCCTCTTCGACCTCTCTGCTCTCTCATTGTGCTCTCATTCAGTCCGCGCCTCGCTGTGTTTCATTGGTGAGTTCTCCCTCTTTCCTCTCAAAACATTGCTTTTTGGTTAATTGGCAGTGAGATGTTTTGTTTGCTTTTACAATGATCTGTGATTTTTACTCGGGCGTGAGATTTTATTGTTTCATGTATTTAGTTGTTTTTCTGCTTCTTTATTATACACAAGTTGTTTTGGTGAGTAACAATTCGATTACAATGTTGCCAAAAGAATCTCGATTGAGAAACCTATAAGTTAAATCCAAATCCCTCCTTGATGAGGGGCCCAATTAACATGTTTGTGTATTGAAGTTCTTGCATGCGTATTCCAGAGGTCCTAAAATGAAATTCAGAATCATTTATTGATCACTTGTAAGGTACTTTTGTTTTATGTGTCAACTCTGTCTTTATAGTGATGGATCAGAGAAATTAAACATGTTGGAAATTCTTTGTGATTAGGCGTACATATGTTTCTTAATTTCAACAATTTGATATGTGTAATTACTTTCAACTTGTTCCTTGCGGCCTTCACAACCTAATTCATAACAGATTACGTACTTTCTTTAACAAATAAGTTAGTGAATCAATGCACTTTCATTTGGGCAATTGATTCTATGTTAATTCATGTATCAAGTCATTGATGCTTAATGAGATTTCTACCTGCATACTACAACACAAACATCACAAAAATGGAACCAGTGGGAGTAGTTATTAGATGAGAACTCATTAGCATTGTTGAGGCACGTTTCTAACATTTATAATACTACATATTATTTTTTTTTACTACATGTCTAATCCTACCACATTAATAACATATTATTACTTTTTTTTTGGGTGAATGCATATTAATTACTACTAGTAAACGGGCACGTGCTTCGCATGTAAGGTTCAAATTTTGTTTTATGAGGAAAATGTGAAAGGCATAAAAATATTTAACTCATAATTCGAGATTGAGATTGACAATGGATGTTGCATTTCATTGGTAGATAATTAAAAAATGACCATAATAAATACTTTAAGCATAATTATGTAAACAAAGTTAAAAAAAATGAACGGATTTAACGATCAGATAAAGCACTGGATCAAAGGAGAGGAATTAACCTTGTACATCACACATATGACACCTAGTAATTCTCTGATTGTTGGAAAAAAGTAATATCTCTTTTTGCCACTTAAGAAAAAGAACCAAAAACTAAGAAAAAGAAATATATGAAAGCAATTCTTACATACACAATTAGTTTTTGCAAAACCACTACGATTCCAAAGTTGCTTCTAAATCTTTATTCTTCACTTTTTGCTTCAAACCTCCAACCTTGGCATGCATCTAATGCAAGATCACACATATGATAGATCACGTTGCGTTTTTTTAAAAGAGAGAGGAGGGGCTGTGTTTTTAATGAAGAAAGTGGTTTTCAGTTAATCTAAATCCATAGCAGTTACAACAAGAGGAAACAGGAAAAGAGGGGAGAGAGAAACGTAGAGGGTAGTTATCAAATAAAGAAGTCGAGAAGATTAAGGAAAGTAATATTTAAATATCATTTGTCTACCTAAAACACCCTCATACTCTAACTACCATTTAATTTTAAAACCAATATGAAAAAACAAAGTAAGGTCAATATATGCAATATTGCAAAGTTTTATTTAATGCAATCCTAGGGAGGGTTGCCATTAGATATAGTATAGATAACCACTTCTCTTCATCTTGTTTTTTCTAGTGTAATGTGTTTGTGAAGGTAATGAGACAAAAAGTTGGGTTTCTAAAGTTGTGTTGATTTCATCTTGTTAATTTTCTTCAATGGGTAATTTTAAATTTGGATGCTATACGTTTTATTTTTATGCTTGACATGCTGATTGTTTTGGTCGGGTTCGCTATCTCTTGGCTTTTGCTATGTGATTTTCGCAGCTCATAAAGATCTATGGTGGGATTGTTGATGGGTGCCTTGTATTTGACCACATTTTTTCATGTTTTGCCCACTATATTTGATTCACTTGTGTATATATGCATGTGTGTAGAGAAAACTACCAATAGAGTAGGTATAGATGAATAGTACCTATAATTATATAATTTCTACTACTAGTTAGGATTCAAAACACTAGGATTACTCTTTTAGTTAATGTTGCTATTTCACATAAAATTTCTAGAGAATTGAATAAACCTATAACCTTAAGGAGGTACGAGTGAACAAGTAGTAGGCGCTTTGATACTATGTGGTATTTGTATGCCTCTTGTAACTTATGATTTATTTATTGTTTTGAACTCCTTGTTGCTTATATTGTTACGACCAATTATCATACTCTGTTTGGTATTAGTTATGTACCGAGCTAGGTATTAAGAAAGTTGTTTCCAACCCCCTTTATTCAATGGCTAGAAGCAAAGCTTTTTGTTCATGTAGTTAGGTAGGTCCTCAGATTCCCCTTCTAATAAATTGTGTTAGTTGGACACACAAGTTGACATGTACCATCGAAAATTATGAAACTAGTTGACTAATTTAATTGCACAATTACAATAGGAATGTCGTCTACAAGTCGAGACTGGATGTACAACCGTCTCGACAACGGCTTCATTCGAATTGAATTCGCGGCGAAGGTTAAAGAATTCATATCATTTGCTAAGCAACATTGTCCTACATACCAAAGTGAAAGGAAGATTAGATGTCCGTGCAATTATAAGAAATGTCGACTTGTACCGTACCTGGACGTCGAAACGGTTGAGTACCACATATGTAGGTATGGATTTGTTTCGGGATATCACTGTTGGTACGAACATGGTGAGAACGGAGAAGAAGGCCCGCAAAACTTTTACCAAATGGATAACCATATTGATGATGTCGATGTGGGAGGAGACGATCCGACAACTTACCGCGAGATGCTACACAACGTGGCGGGTCCAAGTTTCAATTGGAATCACGTGGAAGAATCATCAAACCCCAAGCACGCCAACTATATGACATGATAGAGGCTAGTAGCGAAAAATTGTGGCCGGGTTGCGAAACCATGGCAACGTTGTCCGCAATGGCAAGATTACTTGCGATCAAGTCTGAACATCATATATCTGAACGAGGGTATAATGAAATCATTAAATTCATGAAGGATTGTTTGCCAAATGACAATTCATTGGTTGAGAATTTTTATGCCACTAAAAGACTAATGCGAGGTCTAGTCTACTGTTGAGAAAATAGATTGTTGTGAGGACCAATGTATGATTTATTGGGGAGTGGACTCGAGTTGACATCATGTAAATTTTGTGGGAAATCACGCTACATTGCACATCGACGAGGTCGTGGTCGGAACACCAAAAAAGGCCCTTGCAAAAAAATGTACTACTTCCCTTTGGGCCCTCGATTGCAACGATTGTATGCGTCCGAGTCAAAGGGCAAAACATATGTGATGGCATGGAGATCATTCCTCGCGAAGATGTTATGCAACACTGTTTCGATTCGATAGCTTGGAGACATTTTAATGATGTCAATAGAGACTTCGCCGCCGAGGTTCGAATGCTCGTTTAGGATTGTGCACTAATGGTTTTCAAGTATTTGGGATATCAGGGAAACCGTACTCTTCATGGCCCGTAATATTGACTCCTTACAACCTTCCACCGTTGATGTGCATGAAATCTGAGTTTATGTTCTTAACCGTTATCGTTCCTGGACCGACCAGCCCAAAGCAGAAAATCGACGTGTTCCTTCAGTCGCTTGTGAAAGAGTTGTAAGATTTATGGAACAATGGGGTGATTACATACGACGTGTCCACAAAGACGAATTTTCTCATGCGAGTTGCCCTTTTATGGACTGTTAGTGATTTCCCTGCGTATAATATGTTGTCCGGTTGGAGCACACACGGTAAGATGGCTTGTCCATATTGTATGGAGGATACAAATGCATTTCAATTGCGAAATGGTGGTAAGACATCGTGGTTCGACTGTCACCGTCGTTTCTTGGCGAAGGCATCACCATTAAGGAAAGACAAAAAAAAATTCGTTAGAGGCAAAATGGTCATAAATGACGATCCGCCCGCTTTGCGTTTTGGTGATGAAACTTTGGCAGAAATTGAATCGTTAGGCTTGATGAAGGTGACAAATCGGAGCCGATTCTCGTGAATGGGAGGATAGCTAAGAATTCGGGATGGAGAAAAAAAGCATTTTTCTCGGGACTTGTCGTATTGGAAGACAAACTTGATTCGCCACAACTTAGATGTCATGCACATTGAGAAAAATATTTTTGACAATATATTCAACACTATTATATGTGTACCGGGTAAGAGTAAGGACAATGCGAAAGCGGGACAAGATATTAGTGAATATTGTCACCGACCTTCTCTACACATTGATTCGGCGACAAATACGTACATCCTTGGATGTTATGCTCTTGATACATCAAAAAAACAAAAATTGTGCGAGTGGGTTGAAAAGTTGCGTTTTCCTGATGGTTACGCTTCGAATCTTGGTCGATGTGTGGATCCAAAGAAATTGCGAATGTTCGGCATGAAGAGTCATGATTGTCATATTTTCATGCAACGGTTGATACCAATTGCATTCAGAGAACTCCTCCCAAATCCGGTTTGGGTTGCAATTAGCGAACTAAGCCTTTTTTTTCGATCCCTAACTGCGAAAAGTGTCGGGCCTCAAAGATATGGAGGTTTTAGAGTCTGAAATACCAAAAATCATTTGCAAGTTGGAGAAAATATTCCCTCCAAGCTTCTTAGACTCTATGGAACACCTACCAATCCACTTGGCCTACGAGGCCCGTCTGGCCGGTCCCGTTCAATTTCGATGGATGTATCCATTTGAGAGGTAATATCTTGAGCCCTTGAAATTACTTTCTCATTCAATAAGTTTTAAATCAACATTTCCTATAACATGCCAACAGTACCTTAAACATTTGAAAAAACAATGTTCGGAACAAAGCGAAGGTAGAGGGCTCCATGTGTAATGCTTATTTGGTCGAAGAAGTCACATCCTTTTGTTCTTACTACTTCGAATATCACGTCTTTACGTTGCATGAAAAAGTGCAACGAAACGACGATGGCGGTCTCGGGCCCGCACCGCATTTTGTGGGCAATTTCTCAATTTTCACTTATCCTGGTCGACCCATGGGCAAGTCGAAGGAGCGGTACTTAACGGAGCAGAATATAATGCCGCTCATTCGTACATACTGCTCAATTATCCAGAGATCGCTCCTTACATCCAGTATGTCCGTCACTTTCATTCAATAATGTAGTACATTCATTATTCATCTTTTACTAAGACATCCTATGTACATGTTCGTTTCTTATAGGATCTTCGTCGATGAAATCACTCAAGCAATGGGGGAGTCGGAAGTTGATAGTAGTCTAGAGCACAACTTTCTCATATGGTTTCAAACATATGTAAGGTTATTACTATTGTAGGTTATAGCTTCATAAATTTCTTTCATAAGTAATGTGTCTTATTACATTTCTAATTTTTTTTAATAGGCTCGGAATTCTATCATAGACGAGACGCTCGTTGATCTTTCGGTTGGTCCTAGTCGATCATGTACTGTCTACCCTGGTTACCTAGTGAATGGGTATAAGTTCCACTCCGCAACATATGACGTTAATAGATCGACGCAGAGCAGCGGTGTTTTGGTGAAGAGTTCTAACTACGCCGATGATTCCCATAACTATTATGGAGTACTGCAAGAGGTTGTGGAGATTGAATATACCGGCCTCAAGCGTGTGGTCTTGTTTAAGTGTGAATGGTATGACCCTACACCGAATCATGGTGTGAGGACTCACCCAACACTTCAATTGGTAGAGGTTCATCGAAGTCGACGATAAAACAACTACGAGCCATTTGTCCTAGCAATGCAAGCCACTCAAATGTACTACCTTTTGTACCCTTCTATGAGGAACGACCGACAAGAATGGCTAGCAGTTTGTTGTTAACCAAAATTCGTTGGCGAGGAAACGAGCAAAGACGATAATGACCAGGGCTCGGCAGAGATTGCATTCCAAGATGGGATGCCCACCACGTGCGTAGTTGACGATGCAATTCAGGATATCAACAATCTAGATGATCCGAATGGGACTCGAGTCATTGTTGAAGCGAGTCCAAGTGAAGAAGTCGATGACTTCATTGTTGATAGTGAAGATGATTCAGAAGAAGAATCATCAACTTCTACTCATGAGAGTGAATTTGAAACGGATGATAGCGAGTAATGTATGTCTATGTTATGTCAACGTCCAAAAGTTATTACAATGTAGTCCCATTGGAGAAGGCCCAAATTGGCTATTAATATATAATATGTTGCTTGATCTTTTATAGGTCTAATATTTTTTCCATCAATTAGAGATTAGACATTATGATATATAGACATGCATACTTTTGACGATATATTTCTTAATTTCCTTTTATCAGCATGGATCCTGTGTTCTTAATTCCCATCAATTAGAGTTCATTACTTATTTTTGTATGCCTTTCTTCTCTAAAATTTTATTGGTATTTTGTTAGGTTCCATGGCGGGCAGTGATCATCCCCCACGTCGAGGGATACCATTAGGAGGACATCGTCCAGTCGGAAGAGGTGCAGCACAGACCTCTGGATGCGAAATACCGACTGGGCGTCATGGTCAGGCCACACGAGGGGGCCATAGAGGTCGTGGCGATCGAGGTCGTGGGTCGATTCCTGCATTATCGATTCCGACTTCTCGTTCTCTCGAGCACGATCCACATTCGGCGTCACCTTCGCCTTCCATACCGTCGGCGTCGTCTGTACCATCATCCTCGTCATCAAGGACTATACCAAATTGCCCGTTACAGTCACCGTCGCCGACATCGAGACGTGACACTCCTGTACCGACGAGGCCTGCACCCTCAGCCACCACATCACCAGTAGCATCCCCATATAATGACGGCAGAACAGGGTTGCAGGTGACAGGCCCTCCGGGGGCACCTCAGAGGACAGGGATCGAGCCCCCTCGCGTGCAGCGGATCCCGATCACACTGATTGCCGATGATACGTAAGTTTGTATTTGATTCATATATGTACTTCTAAATATGGATGTAAATTATTAAAGAAGTAGTTAAGATGTTATGCATTTTCATGAAACACAGGGAGTTGCATCCTTCTCATTCTTGTGCACGGAGGATGACAAAAGTTTTCAAAAGATTGATGATTCCAGAAGGGTATAGTTGGAAGTCGGTACCGAATCATCATAAAGACCACTACTGGCGCCAATGGAAGGTACGCAGGACTAATAAATGTCTTATGATTTATACTATTTTTTCAATGTCTCGTAACAATTGCAATCGCCATTTTGTAGGTATATTTTAGATGGGATGACGCGATTCCCGAGGATCTCATTCGTGCGGCATACGACACGCATGCAGGCACAAGGTACACCGCATTGATGCACAAGTTAAAGAAGAATCGTGTGCAGCCAGTTTATGTTACAGATGAGGCATGGAGAAGATACTTGGAGTACTGGGAGAGCGAGGACTTCCTTGCCAGGTCTAGGCAAGCGACAACGAATAGGAACACTGAGGTCGAAGGACCTGGGACTGGACCCTCGAAGCACGGTGGTGGTTCGGTGTCTTTTGTGACTACCAATGAAAGATTGGTAAGGTTTTTTTACACTTTTGTTTATTTTTTACATTTATACACTTGTTAACTATGCTGAATTTATAACTGGTCATGTACGCAGACTGATTCATCCAAGACGCCACCTACCGTGAATGAATTGTATTTGCATCTCCACACCGTAAATCACGACGGGATGACATTCATCGATACTAGATCAGAGCGGTTCTATGTAAGTATAGAAATGAAATATTAAATAGTATTAAGTTTACTTTAAAGCATATCATGTATGTTGTTTATTGTTGATACATGCAGGATAGGCTCGGAGGAGACGTCGGGGAGGCGACCCAGGCTACACCGGACCAATCGGTGGATGATGAAGCGGTGTACCTCAATGTGGCGGGTGAGTGTCCCAAAGGACGTGTCTACGGTCTCGGGTCTTTAGGGAGAAAGAAGAGGAGATATGCAAATCCTGGTGCTAGCACGTCCCAGATGCCGGAGATGGTGCCACGTGCAGAGTTCGATATCGTTGCCGAGCAATTACGAAAGGTTATGGAGTTTATGCATCAGCATCTCGGGATGAACGTGGACGGAGCGCAGCCTATCTCGGACCACGACCACCACCACCACCACCACCACCACCACCACCACCACCACCACCACCACCTCATGACCAGCAAGCAGCCGCAAATAGATCCCGCCGATCCACCACAATAAGGGGACAATGTTGAGCGAGAGACGTAAGAGTGGCTTACGAGAGATGAGCAGTTTGGTGATACATAGGTATTTTTCTTGTTGTTTGTGTAAATTTTGAGATTATACTTTTGGTTTTGTAGATAACTTTAGCAATTGTTCGCTTGACTTATAGATTGACACTTCTTTTTGTGCATATTTAGATTGATACTTCATTTTGTTTCATTGGATTGGTGTTCGGAATTTTAAAAATTCCATTTACTTCTTCTTTCTTACGTTACTGCAGATATTACATTTGCTTGGCGTGGAGATGTTTGTGAAGGTGTAGCCGAAAGTTCGATTTTCAGCTCATGAAAAACCCCTAACGAATACTTGTACATATATGCATATGTGAGGACCGAGAGCCAATGCACTTTACAAGTTCAAATTTGTTGCATGTTGTGTGTACTCATGGTTATATCTTTATCTTATTTATTGAAGAAAATTTTCTTATCTTAAAAGCGTGATAAGATGTTAATGACAAGAAAAAATAGTTGCGAATAATTGTTGCACTTTACATTTTAGCCGCTTTTCTTTGATCTTTTTGACTACATGAAATAGATTACCATGTATGTTTAAAAACAATCCTGCTTAGAAGGTTCGTTGTACGGGTATTTTTTAAATATTCCCGCTATTTCCATGTCTAATCATTGTAGTGTACTAATTTGGTTTATTGTCGGTTATGAAGGTCCAACTGTTGTCTTTGGGGAATTATTACTCGAAAGGCTTGGTGATCCAGATTGCCCTGTAACAAATTTTCCGACTTTATTTTTAATCATTATCTGTTTATGACACTTTGTTTTGGTTTATATTCTGTCAAGTATATAATTCTTTTCTTATGTACTCCAGTACTTCTTGAAAACCCTAAAATGTTGATTGGTTTTCGATGCAAGTTCAACCATCCAAAAGATAAGCTAAACTCTTTGGTAGGTGGCTTTGATGTATTTTTAATTATTGATGGCTGAACTGCCCACTATACTATTAGTGGTCTTAGTGATTGTCTTATATCCTAAATTGATTTTTCATTTAACTTAGGGTGTTGAAGTGGACATTTCTTTACTACGAGAGACCATCGAGCCCCTTGTTCGGTGAGGCTTGGCTTCACAAGCCGTGCTCCGTGCAAGGTTCAACCTTATGGCCGTGGCGTTGGCGTTGGCTTCCTAAGCTTCAAAGCATTCCACATTTCTTGGCTTCCTAAGCCGTGCTCGTGCAAGGTTCGCTATTTCCTCAAACCTTAAAGCTTTGTTTACATTCTTCTTTGAAATACTTTTATTCTCTATTGTTGTATATTTTTAGTTTTCAATCGGTGAATCACTAGCATTTACCGAAATCGTATGTAGCAATTTAGCATATATTTAGCCATTGTGTTATGGCTAATTGGTGCTTTAGGTTTGTGAATTTTTGAGTGCGTTTTTTATAGATTGATGAGTTGATACCATTGATTGGTCTATGTGGCCTCGCATTTCTAAATACTTGTAATAGACCGAACTAAATTAAACCGGTAAGTAAGTAGCTGAATTTCTTCAAACTATGTATGGGGAAGGATAAATGTGCAGCAAACCAGTAAAAGGACAACAGGAAAAGAAGAAACTTAAACCATAATTTGTTGAGTCTAATCACGCATGCTCCTAGCTAGACATGATATAGATCAAGTTTAGTACAAAATTTAGAAGGACAGATCAATTATCGCAGAGAAAAGCATAGTAAAGAGTCATTTCTGGTAATTAAAAATACAAACACTAGTGAATCCATGATGTTACAATGTGAAATGAATATCTCCTTTGGTCTCCTATCAATTATAGTAGATAAAAGCTTAAATTGTTTGAGAAAAGTAGCATCTAAAAGCAGCTTAGCTTCAAGAATCATGATTTAGGTGAGCATGATAAGATTCCAAAAACCATGAGTCCATTTTCCATGAGGCTAAACAAATTGTGCCTGAGGACTAAATAAATGACATTCTAAAATGATCAATTCATCATAAATCACTATGGGCTTGTTTCAATAGATGGATCTATTCATCTAGGAACACAGTGTACTAGCTATTGCCATTTGTAGAGAGCAATCATATTGATACTAGTTTCGAAACTTGATGTTAAAAATGTTCTCTCGCTTGTGAAGTGCTTGACTTTTTGAAGTATTGGGATATAACTACAAATAATGTGTTGTGTTCCAAGTATAAGTTGTTCAGAACTTGCTTGTAATCTTATTATGTTAGCCTATCCTGATGAATTTCATTTGTTTATCTGTTTGCAACATAAATCAATTACCATTTGGATTACTTCTTTGTTTGCTAGGATAACTTTCCTGTGTTTGCTGTTGCAATTCTCTTTTACATTCCTTTGCTAACTATGTTTAAAAGTCCTATTACGCTAAACAAATCATAACTTGTTTCCTCAGATGATTGGTTGTTGTTAAAATGTTGAATGAACTTTATATGCTCAACTCGATAGCTTTTGAATGCCAAAGCTTTTTTTCTTTAGATTCATTGCTCACGTTCTCGAATTTTTTCTTTATAATCAATATTTATTTAGATAGTAAAACAAAAACAGACTTATTGAGTTTCACATTTCTCTTTGGTTGATATAAGCGAACGAGGTAGTGAAGTGAGGGTTCTTTCATGGAAGGATGCATTACTTCTTTCTTTTTTGGTTTGAGAGGAAACTAGAATTTTGTTTATGGGAATGTAATGAGGTTACAACCATACAATTGAACTTCGTCACTTTGTTTTGAACTCAAATACTTTTTTCATGTAAACTCGTTTGCGATACCTTCTCAAAATTGCCTATTTTTATCACTATTTATTTCCTTGTATGTCATTCTCATACCATGATTGTTCACCATTTGTAGAATATGTGGAGTTAAAGTATGATATAAAGGCTATAAACATGATTATTAAAGGCTTTCTTATTGAAAAACTTGTCTATATGCATGTTGGGTTCATTTAGTTGATTATGGTTGTCTCTTAACTTTTAAATTTGAATATAGCCTTCTCTTCCCAACACTTGTAGGACCGACTTTTCCATGTCTCTCTTTCTTTGTCATGATGTCTCGACTTTGTTATGTGATGAGCTTTTAGTTTTCAAGCCACACCTGTTTTGTAATTTTATTATTCTTCCTCATTTTCATTAGATACTCATTAGCTTTCAAGATATTTATTTGTTTGCATGTCTCTGTTTAGCTTAGATCATTAGCTCTTCCTTTTACGGGTATTGGAATGGACTCTTCCAATGGCACCGAGACTGTACAAAACGGACCTTCTCGGCAATCATCTTCCAAAATCATACAAACTTCAGATTCTCCGGTGACACTTCCTCAACTAAGGAATCAGCGAATTCTAGTGAGTTTTGTTTACTCAAGAAGTTCTTCACGGGGCTTCAAAAAAAATAAAAGAATAATTCTTAACAAGCTTGTTTTTTCTTGTTTTTTGACAATTATTTCACATTCATTTTTCCTTGTTCGCTTGTTCTAAAAGAACATTTATCGTTTTGTAGAGGACTATTTTTTTACGAGATAAGGAAGAAGACTATTTTTACGACGGATCATCCGGGTAAAAATTTCTTATTAGGTATATAAGGAAGTTGAGTCTTCAAAACGTATTCATTATGAGGTTGAATTTTGGGCTTCCTTTGATGGTTTCCAGACTAGTTTTTTCTCCTTGATAGTCATATTCGGCATTTGTGCTCATAATCTAATTCAATTCAAAACATTAGATCCATGTAGCCGATTCCAACCAACTTGGAGTTAGCTCTGAGTCTTTGTTGTTGTTGTTGTTGTTGTTGTTGTTGTTGTTGTTGTTGTTGTTGTTGTTGTTGTATATACAAGCGCACATAATCATATATATAGTTTGGTGAAATATGTTCGGTATGAGGCCAACTTTCTTCCTTTAATATTCTTCAAACGAGTTTTTTCGATCTGGCTATTATTTTTTAAATTATGCATCAAGTTGAGCACACACAATTTCAAGTGACTTCGGAGAACTATAACAACTTTGTACCAAATTTATATGCATGTTGCATCTCTGTTAGCGTAATAGATGCTAATTTGGTATATGTGCGATATCTCGAGATGAGGCTTCTCTAATTTTGGATCCACCATTGGACAGTTCCTTCGATTAGTGATTTAGTTTGCTTGCATTTTTCCTTGTTCATTGAAGTTACATATGATGTTGGAGATTCATTTGTAACTTCATTGATCAACTGTCGTTCTCCTCTCATTTGTTGCATGAATCAAACTCCTCTCCTCTACGCCTTACACATATTGAATTCCATTTGTGTTTGCTTGTGAATTTCTTAATTGAACTCTTTTCTCGAGACACATTTCATTATGTCTACTATGCAAAGTGGACAAGATCAGTGGGCTCAATGTGACAATTGCTCCAAATGGCGAAGGTTACATGTGGATGTTCTTCTCCCACCAAAATGGTCATGCATTGACAATGCCTGGGACCCAAAAAGGTCGAATATTAGTTTTGCGTCGTAATCACCAGCTATGTGAGTAAACTTAGTATCGCCTATATTCTTCTTACGTTTCCATGATGCTTGCAGTGTGTTTGCTCTGCGGTGAGGAGTTGAGTCCATGATGCTTGCAGGTGTGTTTGTTCGGGACTAGATGCTTTAGCTACTACGCAGCAGTTCTTGGGGAAGAAAGGGGTGACTCGGTGCAACATGTGTTGCAACCACGACCAAGCACCCTCGTCATCGCC
Organism: Stephania yunnanensis; assembly: GCA_039657365.1. Classification (NCBI taxonomy): domain Eukaryota; kingdom Viridiplantae; phylum Streptophyta; class Magnoliopsida; order Ranunculales; family Menispermaceae; genus Stephania; species Stephania yunnanensis. Next base: position 31,538,813 of record CM077585.1, on the reverse strand, counting down.
CGGCCGCACATGCATTGTGTGCATCCAGCCTCAAGCGGTATATCATATTTCCCTCTTATGAATAGAGTAGAATCAAGAAACCGAGACTTATGCATTTATTTATTTATTTTCCTCTTGGTATGTGTGTTTTCCTTGTTACAATCGAGCAATTCAAAATATGTTTTGGTACTTGTTACCACATTTTGGCTACCCGAATTATAGTCTCGCTTTTCTTGTGAGTTAATTGTATAAATATCATGTTTAAAAGCTTCAAAAAATTGTTTTTGTTACTTTTTTATGATTTTGGCTTAAGGTTTGTGTTGCCTTAATTTAATGTCTTACGATTTTCGTATTCAAGGCGGATTAATTTACTCTTTCATGGCCTAAGTGCTCATAGTACGTTTAATGCTTTAATTATCTTGTATCATGTGAATGTTAAACTTAGGCCAGCTCAACAAATGGGGTTGGCTTCGAGAATTCAATTCCTTGTCCCCCACTCTATCGAGTGCCATGGATTTGGAATCTTGGATGTATCATTTAAGTACACGTTAAAATCCTCTATTGATGTACATAAAAACGCCGACGCACAAACTGATTTTTGTTCGAAACGAGGGGAAAAAATGGATATAAGGAGTCATGAATAGTTTTTTAGATCGATAATAGGTCAATCCTTATTCAATTCTCGTATGATCACTCACTAGAGAAGCCTAATATTTAAGCTCTAATTGTTATGGCACATTCTCAATGAAGTGCTCATATTTAGTGGTGATTCTATATGGATCGGGACTCTAGTCTTCTTGTTGGCATTTTGCATTTCTTTGTGCCCCCATTCACATGTTTATCACTCTATTCTTTTAATCATATGGGGTGAGGCTATGTTGTTGTGGATAGGCAATTGGTTTGTGAGGTTTTTAGAGTAGCTCAATATTCATTATTGCATCGTACTTGTCAACTATTATTGTTAGATCAAATGGAGATAGTTTTTTTGCGGTTTCATTTTTTTTATCATGAGTTTGATCTATTTTGCAATATTTGCAGAGCGTGGCCCTATCGTAGGTGATTGGTTCTTCGATCGAGTGGGAGTTAGTGCCATTGATTGCCCATATCCCCGTGACAATACCTGTCATAATCGGTTTTCAAGTGAGAGATGAGGAATTTAAAGCATATCACGTAACTTTTATAGTTGTTTACATGACTTTTAGATTGATAATTTTTTTTGTGCATATTTAGAGGATTGTAAGTTTTTTTGTGGTTGTTGAACAATAGGATTGGTGGTTTTTGTGAATACTTAGAAATTTGGAGCATTTATTGTACTCGACAATTTTTCGTGGATATATAAATCTTTTTCAAATTTTGGATTTTACATTTTTTTCTCTCATTTGAATATTTGTTGATATATATTGTCGATGTATGAATGTCAAATTTTACTTTTTTGGGGGATGTTAGCACCCCCAAGGAGTTGTTGGAGGGGGTGCAGGCGATGGAGTAGGTCCTATGGTTTTATTTTCAAGTTATAGGTTGGAGAACCAATTGGATTGAGTTTATGTTTCAAAACTAAACAAAAATGAAAATTAGAGACGGATTAGCAACGAAATTCAGAGATTCCGTTGCTATTCCGTCTCTAATTTTCGAGGAATAGTTGCATGAATCAGAAACGGATCAGAGACGGAATGGAGAAATTCCGTCTCGATCCGTTGCTAATCGAGACGAATGGAGAAATTCGTCTCGATCCGTTGCTAATCGAGAGACGGATCAGAGACGAAATGCAATTACAATTGTACCATTTTGAAAAATTTCCATTTCAGTTCCGTCTCTGTTCCGTTTCTAATTTATGTCTCTAATCCGTCTCTAATCAGAAACGGAATTTATTCCGTCTCTAATCCGTCTCTAAATCAAAAACGGAATCACATTTCCGTTTCTGATTGAATCGCGTCGACGATTTTAGAGACGGAATAAATTTCGTCTCGTTAAGATTTGCGAGATCTCAATTAGAGACGGAATTTATGCAAATCGATACGGAAATTTCCGTTTCGATCTCGCTATTTTTTTGTAGTGAATGTATTCATGCATTAGTTATCCCGCATACCTTGTTAATGGATATAAGTTTGGCACGCCGTCATACAAGATAAACAAGACAACACGAAACAGATGGTGTATGCGTCAAAAGCGAGAACGATCTTCGACTATTACGATGTACTTCGAGACATAATTCGAATTGATTAGCATGAAGGGTCACTCCGAACAATGTTGTTCAAATGTGATTGGTTTGATCTTACTCATAATGCTACACGACTTCATCGTAAATTGAGTTTGGTATAAGTTCATAAAAATCGTTGGTTGAGCACGAGCCCTTCATATTGGCAACACAAGCACATCAAATATATTATCTTCCTTACCCTTCTATCGGGAGAATGGAACGAAGTGATTGGTTAGCTATATGCTAGCTTCAACCAAAGTTCGTAGATAAAACCAATGTCATTAGTTCGAAATGGCCATCTCGAGATAATGCATTTCAAGCCGATCAAAATGATGATACCAACATTATGGAAGCGAGATGTAGATCCCTTAGCGTCGACGGTTGTTGATTCGACATGTGAAATTGTGTCGACAACGATGAATTTGAGAGACGAATGCGGACGATGAAAAAGATGATAAGTTCACATCATTGTCAGACGAGAGGTAGCGAAGATGAGTTAAAGTGATTGGTATGAGTTTTGTAGTATAATCTATCAATTTGATTGGAATATGATGTTTATGTTGGACTTCATATATCTCTATGAATATTATATGTATCAATCGATTGAATTATTTGTTTATGTGATTGATATAGATATCATTATATATGGCGAGAGGTTAGGGGCATGGTAATAGGGAGGATGAGGACATGGAGGACCTCAATGGACGTAGGAGACTTGCACCATTAGACGGGGATCGTTGTCACACCATGCTACACATTCCCATTCGGATGGTTGGTACCCATTACATCCGACTCATTCATACTCGCCACGTCACACCACTCCATCACGTTTAAGTTATGCCTATTTAAGTCACGACACCGAACCGTTGCCACATCACACCGATCTGTCACATGTAGTTCTCTATACCTAACTTATACCTTTGGTCCGTCGTCATCACATTATACCTCCTCATCGCCTCCCGGTCATCCATATCCACATCAACATGCCACACTATCACCGGCATGAAGCGTATACACACCTCGGCATGGTGCTAGTCCTCGGCATCACATCACGACACATCATCTCCTCCAGTTCATGTACTCCCGGCTCGGCATGGTACCATTCCCTCTTCATCACGTCACTCCACACCATCACCTCCAGGACATTTATACCCACATGAGCATGGTATCGGGCCCTCTTCGTCACATCATGCCACACCATCACCTTCAGCTCATCCCGCTCATTCTCCCTGGAGTAGGCGACGAGCACACTTCTACATCTCATAGACCCCCAATACGACATAGGACTTCATCCATGAGGTCATCCATTAATAGGTTGCGTATCGATACCACTTGCGACAGAGGAGATCCCGTAATTTTTCAAACCATTTGCCCCTACAAAAGGTGAAAACCCTCTTATTCATCTCATTGTTAAACATGGCTTGTATGTTATTCTCCACAATATATACTTAGTCCATAAAAATAATGCTTTCCTATACTAACTTAAATATTAAAATGGTAGGTTGCACCCTTCTTCCGTGTCGGCGGGGAAAATGAGTTTAGTCTTAAAGAGCGGATATTTGAAAAAATGACGAAAATGGCAATATGTTCCACAATCCCAATGAGATATATACTAGCTTAGGCGAAAGGTTAGTAACTTCACCTCATCCATCGAGGTGAATTTATTTAAACTAGTTTCGGATTATAGAAATGAGAATGTATCCATTACTTGTTCATTTGTAGGTGTTCTTCACTTGGGAGTTGCAAATGTCACTTGCGATATATGAAGCGTGGTGTCGAAAGGCAGCCATCCGGTACACTGGCAATATATACTTAATCGCGAAGAAGAGAATAACACCTATTTACTTGACAGACAAGGTGTTTGAGCATTACAAAAGAAAATGAGCAACAGATGAAGCATTCAAGAAGAAGTCCAAGGTGGGAGGGCCGGGCACTGGTATTTCGTTGCATAGCGATGGAACTTTATCCGCGAGACAACATGGTGATACGTTGGTACGTATACATACATAAATAGTTTCATATGTAGATGAGCGCAAATAGAAACTAGTAATCCTAGAACTCGCTTGTAGGAGAAAAAGCTTAAACGTCGTCCCACACGCAAGGAGATGTTTCGACACCTCCACACCCATGGCCATGACGGCCAAACTTTCGTCGATCAGAGATCCGCGAAGATTGATGTAAGTAATACGAATTGCATATAAATAGTTTTTGAAACAACACATGTGGTACATCTATTTAAAATAAAATAGTAGAGTCAACTATTAGTTTATTAATTTAATGCGAAAGGCTGAACTCACTCGGAGATTGGAGGAGATGTCTACCCAGTCCCCCGACACAATGATTGATGAGGTTGCGGTTTATCTTGAGGTGGTGCCAGAAGTCAAGGGACGCGTCTACGGATTAGGGTCACAAGGTTATCATCGCATCATATCTTCGGGGGAAGCAAGCGCATCTCAAGGACCTGCGTAAGGACCTCAAGAGTTGGAAGAGCTCCAACGGGACCACCAGAGGTTGCAAGAAACATTGTTAAAGGAGCGAATGGAATGACAACACCAAATGTAGAGGGACAAGATGGAACGCCAAGAAGAAAATTGAGAGATGCAAGACCATTTAGCATGTATGGAGGCATTGTTGATGCAATACCTTAGTATTTGACTCCAAGTGCCTCCAACACCGCGACCTCCACTATCACCAGCTACTGATTGTTCTGGTCCTCAGAGTGACGACCAGCCTGGACATTTAACGACCGACATATCACCTCCGAGTCCACTGGCACCTTCTCAGTCTGCGCACCTGGATGACCACCAGCCTAGACATTGGACCGATCTACGTAGAGAACTGTCAGAGGATAAACATCATCTTTTGGATGATCATGATGAGTTTATGTCGCAACTTATGCCGCCTCTGCGACCATCGCCATGGCTAAAGTAATTTGATGTTGTTTTTTTTTAATGGTGAGTTTTTAATTATGAGTCAATGTATATCTTCACAACTTTTTCATTATAATGTAGTCGATGTGATTCTTCATTTGCGGGTATGTGCAACGATGGCATTTGGTATTGGTGTTGCTTACAAAGAAGGAGTTGGCAAGGCTTCTTTGTTTTTGCGGGGTAAGATATAATTACTTTACAACTCACATTTTGAATTTTATGTTTCTTTTTTCTGTCTTAAGTTTTTGGTCAATGGGGGTTGATTAAGAGAGAATTCTGGTTTTAGATAGACTAAATGATTGTATTAGATCCACTTGTCAACTGTCCTGCAAGTGCATTATCCCATAACCATGTGGTTGGGAGCTTTAATGATTCTACTGTTGTTCAAGATTTTACAAAGAGGTTTTCCTTCACAACTCTTGTTATATGCAAAATCTAACTGTTTTCTTTTACTGGTGTTAGATGTGGAGTATTAACGGTTGAAATTGAACACGTTGATGTCGCCACAATAGAGAAGCCGGAGCAGAATGGCATAATTTGCCAACCTAAAGCTTCTACTATTCGAATAATCTAGGTATTTATCTACTTAAATACACTCTACATCTTTCTTGTTGAACGGTGTCCGTACGCATATTTATTTTTAAATAATAATGCCACTATATGTTTTTTCACGCTAAGCATAATATCATATGCATCGTCTGTGTGACTATGTCAAATTACCGACGCTTCACTTGGTTCGTTATCTATCTCACCTCTTTGTATCATCATTTTTGCGGAAGAGGATTAGTTTAGTTGTCCTTGAGCATTGGAACTAAATTGTTCATGGTTAGGTCATTGATCACCTTAACTTTTGTTTGGCATTGCAAATTAATTACTCTTTCTTTTATTTTGTTCTCATCTAGTTGTCTTTAATCTCTCATAATAGAAAATGATTGGATCAGGTCATTTAGAGAAGTTTTTTTTAGAATTGAAGTAGTAAAGTTGGGGTAAGGATGGTGGAAGTAAAGTTTTTTTTAGGTAAAGTTTTTTTTAGAGTTAACCTTTGTCGGTGTCAAAAGTTCTAACTAGCTAGTTTAGCTTATGAATCTAATCAAGAAACCTTAATCGGTTCAGATCAACTTTTCGTTATCAAGCTTGAACTCGAGACTTCAGATTAAAGAGCATTCGCATTCGAATGACATGTTTATTTTTTGTTACATGATGCATTGTTAAGGTGTGGTTGGGGATCAGCCTAACTTCATTAATTTTTAGCTTATTATAAGTATACATGTGTATAGATGAATCAATCAATGAATCTTGTTGTAGTTGGCTTGCCCTTTTATGGGAAAGAAAACGACAACTTTTAAGTAGTGATTTGAGGATGCGTGATGAGTGAGTGCAGACAGATTTATGTCAAATAAAGCAAATCATTCTCTTAACATTTTATTAGAGTGGGAGACTTAGTTGAATGAAAACAAAAAGAAAGGTGTAGTGAAATACATATTCATCAAATCCCATGCCTAGCTAGATGAAACAATAATGCATATTATTGGAAATGCAGTTCATAAATACTTACATAAGGACTGCAACATCCATAGGGTCATTGTTTTCACACAGTGTCCTTGGAATGAAGCCATAGTTGTGAGGATAGACGACGGAGGAGTATAAGATTTGTAAGTCCTATAATATGCTTTAGATTCTATATAGGCTATCTTAGAACAAGAGAAACTAAGTTAATTTATTTTGGTTACCTTTATGAGTCCTATGACCTTGTCAAGTTCATTCTTATCACACCCACTTGTTTGTTGAAATGATGTTGAGTCTAGTTATTTTAACATGTTCCTATATTTGATACTACCTCTTCATTCCAGTGCCTATATTTAATATTTGTTGATATTTAAACCCGTTCTTGTTTGTTGAAATGCATAGAATTTATACTACCTCTTCATTCCAAGTGCCTATATTTGATATTTTTTTTTATTTATTTTAACATGTTACTTCATTCATGAATTTATTTTTTTATATTTCATAATTGTTTTTCTTTTTTAGGTTCAATAGCAGGATGGGTTATCGATGATGTGGGTTTCTTAGGGGTTCTTGTTGTCAAGGTTTGCATTATAATGTTTCATTTCAACAAATGGCAACGTTGATATTGCTTGTACTTTTGCCCCATAAGAAAGTGGATAATCGCCTTTGTCGATGCATATAGAAGCTTATACTTTTTTGTCATCCTTATCATGAACTTTGAGATTGTCTACTCATTAGTCCAACACTCACAATACACTAATTGAACATGTGTAGTTAAATGTTGATGGATATCTAAGTTGGTGAAGATTTTAAAATTATATATGTAAGTAGACATGTAATAGAAGTGTATCCATTTCAAGTGATAAAATTAATGTCACCTGATGAAAAGATACTAGAGCAATTAGATAATGCAAAGCATGAATTGAATCGAAACAACCTCGAAAAACTCAATTAGAACGAATTGTATTTGCATTAGCTAGTTTTCAATTTTTACTTGAATTGTCATATGGAAATTAGCAATTACTATTGTTAAATTTAGTTCATAGTATGTTCATTGATTACTACAATAAATTAATAAATCCGTACATCGTTTAAATTATTGTTTGGTTGTGCATTTCAACTTAAAATGATATCTTATTGAGTTATAACTAATTATTATATTGCTTACTAAAGTAAGTTCTTACTAAAATTACAATATATTCTTCCAATCTTCGAGGTTGACTCTACACCAACGAGTTATTGGAGTGACAAGAGATCCTCTCATAGTTTTCTCCTCTAACTTGTTTGCTATTTTGGGTAATTCATTTATAATTATTTCTGTTTATCTTGTTATTGTTAGAATTTCCTCTCCTAGAAAAATAACCTCATAAATTGGTGAACTGAAATCATGCATTGCTCTTATTTTATCTTTTCTTTGCTACTTCCAATTGTGACTAACCAACATTTTGCTAATGTTTTTTGCTATGGATGCGGAAGTTTATCAGAATTATCTGCAGTTATCCGTTATGAAATCTATCTTACTTACATTTGATGAAGTTAACAAACTATGATCTCTTTGATTTAGATTCTTCGTTGACATTTGATTGGATTTTTGTACTTTCATGTCTTATTGTGCTCCTTTTTAATAACTTTAACAAAAAAAAAAATTACGAGATGGGTTCCCTTGATATATAATTCATGTTTTGTCTGCATGAGCAACATTGCAAAGCTATTCTAATAACTAATTAGAAAGGAATATGCTTTTTTGAATGATCATGTTATGTAAATCGACTTCTTTCTTTCTATTATACGTTAGAGTGATAGTTTTTTTATATTTCAGGCTTAAGGTCGCTCTACACAATTATTTATGGAAGCATGTCTGAGTTGGAGTCTTTACGGGTAAGTTATTTGATTATTTTGCAAGAGTCGGTCATTATCATCAATTGTCTCCATGCTTATGCCTATTCTTATGCTTAGTACACTACCAACCTTACCTCTTATTTTTTTATATGATTTTGAGAAGGCTATCATCTACAATCCCAAATTAGCTGAGCTCGGCTACACGGACCAAACCCTACCTAGTAATTATAATGTTTTCCCACTAACTCATTTCATCCATCTTATCTTTCCAAAATTCAAGTTACTAGTACTACTAGTAGTGGTGAATCAATTTGTTCCATCATACTACCTATATATTCAACTTTTGCTTTTCAAAATTACATCTTACACCACACACACCTTACAAGTGAGTTTCTATGAATTCACCTCATATAACCCATACGTTACTCTTTATTAATTGATTTCTCGCAATGCCCCCTCCTAGACTATGTTAACATTATGTATGTGTTTCTTATCATTACTCTAAAATACTCTTTACCAATTAGTTAAACAAGGTATTTATGTCGAGATTCAACTCTAATTTTTAAATAAGTAGCCTACATCTCAAGTTGCTTAAGAAGAGTATTTATAGTCTTCAATTTCACTAAAATTGGATATGATGTTATTTTAATTTGTGTTGAAATATTTTGGTTGCATGTTGAATAATATTGATGTTCCTTTTGATTTTCAGAATTTGGATGGTATGCACTCTGCTGGCTAAAGAATTTGTATAGTGTCTATCTATGTACCGGTGAAAGAATGCTATCGGAGTGTTTTGCACACATTGTATGTATGTAAATTTGTGTAGCAAGCTTGTGTAGTTATTTGTCGATTGTTGAATAATGTTGATCTACTACTTTATAGTATAGTACTAATTATGAAATGTTAAACCCATTCTTTTGTAGATATTGTTTGTAAAATTTTGATAATATACATACATCTTTCCAATTGCTATAATATTGGTAGCTTTTAAATTGTTTTGGCAGATTTTCTTGTAGGTTTTTTTACTATTTATTGTTTATATTTTTTTTTAAAAAAAATTACTATTCAAAAATTGTAATGAGTTGTCACAAGGCGTCTTTGATGACTCGGCACCAATCGGTGATAGACGTTGTCTGTCATTCACGTGAACAATGACAGACTTGCGATAGACATGTCTCGTGCTTACTAGACTTCAATCAAGATATGAGACGTGTTTTAGTTTTGTTGTTGTTCAAGCAATAGATGTTTGTCACAAATATGTTTGAACAACAACAGAATAACAAGTTTGTCGCTGAGGTGCACCAGCAACAAAGAATTTAGCAACAACCACTATCTATCGTTGATTTGTTGCAGGGTGGTTTAGCAACAGAATCGTATCTATTCAGCATCATATTAGTTTGTTGTTGAATTGGTTCTTTCTTGTAGTGAATAGGCTATGTCATACCACAAATTGCGTGTCGAGACGCGGGGCATCGAGTGTCGGGTAATCGAAGGTTAGTGGGATCATAAAATTTGTCAATTTGGAAAGTAAAAACACTAACCATATATATTATAATGGGCATAAGCTAATGTAATTGAATCGAATAAATCAATGCCTATAGTTTGGTTATTAAATTAGAAATCATGAGATTGTCTTAGAGATACGTGTTGACACATCTAGGAACCATGTAAGTAGCAAATTAGTGTCACTTTGATTGGGTTATTGGGAGTTAGTAGGATACATATCAAGGTATGGATAATTATATGAGCTTCAAGATACGTAAATGCATGGATATCAATGGCTATGAATCAATATTACCTAAATATATAAGATCAACACATGCAATGAAACTATTTTCATTTTCAACTTATGAATCAAGAGAACTTGTTGGAGAATAAGGAGGTTGATGGAGAGAAGAAATCCATGGAAAATTTGTGAGGATTTCTCAAGCTAGGTGGTACATCAACTAGGTACACATTTATTTATGTCGATTGAAATTATTTTTGGTTTTTGGCTTATTCCAAAGGGTAGATGATTGAATACTTGCAATTGGTTTATATATTTGGATTCCTCATTTGAAGCTGATAATCCAACAACAACAACAACAACAACATAGCCTCAGTCCCAAATTAAGCTGGGTCGGCTACATGGATCAAACTTTTCCATTGTGCTCGATTCAAGTAATATATTAAAGTTCTTAATTTGGACTTGAAATTATAAAGATATGAATTTTTGAAGTTGCAAGACCAAAACTAGAATTCTGCATGTTATATTAGGAATTAGCCTATATAATTTAAGTATAACTTGCTTATTTTAGATCCAAATCGACCCAAACTGGTGGCACTTGAAAGCTTACTCAAAGGGTAACAAATTTTCTTAGCTAGTGATGTTATAATTCAATTGTTTTTGTCCAAAAGTGCTCTACAAATAGGTGCTGAAATTCAGAAGAAAAGTTTTGAAACTAAACTTGTTAAAGGCATAACTCCCTAATTATTTATCCAAATGAGCTAATCTTTTAGTATGTTGTATTTGGGTATGTTTGCTGCCTTGTGACCAAAAATTACCTTTTTTGAAAATATTGATTTGGAGGAATAGATTTTTTAAATATGCTAGTCAGATTAGGTTCCAATTAGAGTTATGTTTAGTAAAATCATGATATCTCTTTCATTTTAAATCAAAATTTCGCAAACTAAACCTTTTCGAAAAGCTAAGATAGAGACCGACGATCTTTGTATTGGTGGAGGATTTCGAGATTTTGACCATTTTATGCCTAAAAATGTGTTGTAACATAAGATTGAAATTGAAACTTAATTTAGTCTTTAGGTCTGATTTGGGAAGATCAATTTGAAACATATTCAACGAATTTGAATACACAATAAACACATTTAACTGACTTCAGGGACTTAGGGGGCCGTAGCTCTCGGTATCGGGGAGCTTGTCGGGTCGAATTCGGGTGTCCGGGGAGTCGGAGCTCATGTTGAGGTGCGTAAACCCATTGAAATGTCTCACATAATTCATGATTTGGTTTATCGATTTCGTTTTTCATGTGTGACTACTAGTGGGCACACATTGGGTTTTCACTCATATTTCGGTGTGCGTATACATTTGTTGTGGCTAAATCGCATGCACTTTGGTTACTTGTGATAGTGCTCGTGTCGATGGCGTAGAATATATCTACGATCGTCGGGAGGGATTAAGGTGGTCCCGATGTGTAACAACATCGGGAAGGGACCACGCCGTTCATTGAAGTTGAGGTTTAGCCATTGTAAGTACGTAAGTATATACGTGATTCATACTCGATTTATCAATTCTTGTTTGGTGTAGGTCGGGTTTTCTCTTGATTATACGGATTTTTTGATTAATGTTTTATTTCTAATCTGGTTTAATTGCTATATACTATTTATTTATTTCCCGCTCTTGCTTTGCTTGTCGTGTGCTTCTTACATTCATGGGAATATGACATCTTGTTGTTAGGTGCTACATTCGCATGTCTCGTAGTTTATCGGTTTTATTTCACGAATATTGTGTGGACTTCTCTTGGGACTTTACTCATTGGACTCGTCACGCATTTGTTAGGTGGCGAGTGCGAGATCCTTCAACGAACAAAGGCAAGGACAAGGAGATACCGAGCAAGCGCCTCTGAGATTGTGGAGCCAGCTCGTGTATGATATCGTATGTATTTATTTTACTTTTGTTGGGTTTTGGGGATCATAGAACATTGATTACATGTATATGAAACTTTTATTATACTTAACTCGCCTTAATATATACATGGTATCTTTTGCCAGGTTTTCCACTACTTATGATTGTTGAATACTGTATAACTTACTTAAATTAAGACTTCCGTAGTAAAATTTCATTATAACTTGATAAATTAATTAACTGGCTAACGAAATCATTAATAATTATATGAAGAATTAATTAGCTAAGTTAGGAATAAATGGAAAAGTGTAAATAGCCAGGTAGGTCGCCGAACGTCAAGGATAACCGGGCCATGATGTGGCAAGGCTTGGTGACGTGGGATGTGACGTGACGGGTAGCAAGGTGGCAGGAATTTAGGGCGGCCACAAAAGATGACCACTTGAATGGTGTAGTCATATATTTTATATATATATGTGGGTGTCCAAACGAACCTCACTATTCCCACGAGTAGTCTTGCCACACTGGGGAATCAAAACTGAGGTCGTGCGCTTAACTCACACAACCACGTCTTTGCCCTTACCGTTATGCCAACCCAATCGGTTTAAGGGTGTAGTCACCTATTGACAAATCCTAATCAAGTAATCCATGAAAAGAGCAATCATATTGAAGCTATTAACAGAATTTGAACTAGGGAACAAAGCCGAGTTGAATGAACGAAACATAGAGTAAAATTACCACTCTTACCAGTTCTTTCAATGGCATTATTCAGTACGTGGAACCAACAACGAAATACAAGATTGGTGAGGAAAGGAACCCAGTCTTTAATGCTCGAGTACACATACTTGTCCAAGAGAATCTGTTAGTAAGGAATCAACTAGATTATATAATAATAATAGACCAAGTTTAACAAGGAGAAAAGCAAATTCAATAAACTTGAATCGGATGAGGCGCCAGTAAGCAAAACAAAGAAAAGTAAATTGCATCCTAACTCTCCTCCCATCAATCATTGTGATTAAAATCAAAACTACTTATTAAGGAATCATAATTCACAACTTACGCTGGTACAACTTCAATATTTCAAGGGCTTCATTCCCATATTTCACCAAGAATTTCTGAAGGAACTCAGTTTCAGTCATCTTTAATACACTACAAATATTTACAGCATCCTTGACCAGGCCCTTCGAAAGCAGACATTGAATTACCAACCATCTTGGAAGGATTCTCTTCTCTAAGCTAAGCCCAAGTAAGTTGGGGTACTTGGCAAGCTCCGACGGTTTCCATTTCAATTCGTTCATGAAGAAGTCCAATCCATTCTTAAGTTTCTCTTTTGATATAGAAATACAGACTGGTTGTTTCCGAATCGCCAAAACAATCTCATCCTCAGACCACCCATAACTCCTAAACATTTGCCGCTTCGATTCGAGTGTACTATCATTCATGCCTGAAAATATATGAAGAGCATTGGCAAACTGTGCGCTAGAAGTATCAATCCCCATTTCAATCACATTCCTCACCATCTCATCAAACCTATCATTGTTCTTACAAAGCGATCGAGTCCTAACCTTCACCAATTTCGCAATACTCCCCTCTGAAACCCCCAACTTTCGCAAGCTCTCAACTTTATGACCAATTAACCTTTGGAGATTGAATTGGAGAACCCAAGAAGAGAGGGAGCTCTTAATCGTTGTAGCGACTTTTTCGTCGCTGCCCAGCAAACTCTTGAGGTAATCATGAGAAGGTTTGATCTTACGATCTAAGCTCCTGATGAAAAAAGTTGGTTCTGGCATTGCATGCACATGTACCTAACAACCGCCAACATAATGGTCTCCTTTAACCCAAAATTAAGTAAAATGGATGGGCACCGCAACTTTTCATCTTAGCTGTTCTTTAACCAATTCAATCATTCCTTATTGACGCTCAATCAGCTGTTCAATTGATCAATGTTGCAAAGACATAATAAATCACATCATTAGAGACGGATTACTAAAAGAACATGTAAAAAGAAAGAAAAGTTTTGTACAAAGAAGGACCAAAGTGTACATCATGATTCCCTCTCATTGCATGAATAAATTACAATATCGAAATTTGGTGGAGGATCGCAATTTGTGTGAACAAAGAATGCAATACTATCAAGTATATATATTCGCGCAATTCTTCAGTCTTCCTGAATATCCATTTCCATATGACCAAATTGAAAACGCATCATGTCATAGAGGATATCCTCCATATCTCCTAATTAATTAAGGCCTCTGACTCATTGAAGATGATTTCGACTTCTTCAAAAATCTTCAAGTGAGAGTAGTACGAAGACACTTCAAGTAGATTGTTCCAACTTCTTTCAAATCTTACGGCTTGATATCATGTCAAGATTTCTCCATAGTTTGCTATAATCAAGAAGGTGCCCTGATTTCAATAGTGCACATGATGAAACGTGGCGTAGTTTATTTTTGTAAACGTGTGGGAGCAGTTATCCATTTTTTTGAAAGTAGAGGGAGTGGTATCTTAATTACCAAGTAGGGATTATTTTTAGGGCCGCTAAGGGCACCCCACCATTTAATGAAGGCACCCAAAGTTTTTGTAAATATTTCAGCAAAAGTGGAAAAGACTATTTTGCCCTTGTATATATAGTGATTCAAACCTCACAAATCATTTTGACAAAGAAAAAAAGGCACCCCACCACAAGGTTGAACCACAAATCCACACTGCGTTTGTCGACTTTTTATCGATTCTTGCGGATTGACATCATCCGACAGCGAGTTAACAATATTTGACAATCATATGATAGTTTATTAGAACTGTTTAGTTGTGGAAAACAGTGAAAATGATGATTTGTTTGTCAACGTAGGGTTTGGTAATTTGCTCAAATCCGAACTTGTTTCCACTATATAATGGAGGATTGTACTGCTACGGTGCAAGAGGAAGTCGAAGTTGAGGTAATTTTGCAAATTTATTGTGTTTTTTTTTGCAGTTATCCGAAGTTTCTGTCGATGTGCGCGATTGTATCGGCCTCGCAGGACCGAGAT
This sequence comes from Stephania yunnanensis, assembly GCA_039657365.1. Lineage (NCBI taxonomy): Eukaryota > Viridiplantae > Streptophyta > Magnoliopsida > Ranunculales > Menispermaceae > Stephania > Stephania yunnanensis. The sequence goes on along the minus strand of CM077585.1, from coordinate 31,523,717 downwards.
GTATGGTGATGTCTCGGTCCTAAAGGATCGAGAGGTGTACTTAGGTCACGGTATGGTACGCCAGTGTACAACCGAGAGTATGAGCACATTCTCGGTTGTACACCACCGACACCACATTACCTACCACTAATTGTAGCTCTCGTCATGTCTCGGCCGAGAGAACTAGAGTACTCTCGGCCATGCGTAACCGAGACACTGTGAACTCTTCCGGCCTTTGCGGTCGAGACTTCGAGTTCCCAAAAATGTAGCTTCTGTCTCGGCCATGCGAGGCCGAGACAGTAGTAGCACGATCTCGGCTGTGTGGCCGAGAACCGCGAATTCCCATTTCTTTAACTATTCAACCGAACCCTAACTTGGAGACGAAATCGGCTCACACCACGACCCTACGAATCGCAAAAAAGCCGTAAACCGAAGGAGAAACACAAGGCGAGACACGGAAACACGATTTTGGAGATTCCTCTCAATGGTCGATTCAAACCAAATGAGTTCTTGCACAACGGATTCGGTGAAGGTGGTGGTGGGATGCTCGGTGGTTCGGTGAAGGTGGTGGTGGGGGTGGTTGGGTGCTCGGGGTTCGGTGATGGTGGTGGTGGTGGTGGTGGTGGTGGGGTGTAAGGGTTTTTTGCACGAGGGGGTATTTTTGGTATTTTGGGTTTAATTTTTGGGTGCCCTGTGTAAATCAATTTGTGCCCACATTAAGCTGGGTGCCTTCATTAATAGGTGGGGTGCCCTTAGCGGCCCTCTTATTTTTTTGTTAAAAAAGTAGGGATTATCTTTTTTTTTTTTTTCCTAAATTTGATAGTGCCTTGGGTTTGGTAATTAAATTACCATATTGCCCCAAATTTAAGTATTTAATTTAGTACATAAGGGTAATGTTGGAAGAATTTGTCAAAAAAGCATCATCGTTAACTATTTAAGGCTTGTTATTATAATAGTATAGATTTATGTTCTTTCACTATTATTTTTTTAAATAAATAAAAAATGATTGGGTTTGGAAAGCGAGGTCGATCTAGACCAATTTCGCCTGTTGTTGGGCAACCCGGGGTAGCGCACACGCACTTGTGGGCTCCTGCCCCCCTTGCCGTTCGAACAAACTGCATTTGCAGTTTGTTCGATCAGTTGGGTCGTTAAGGCCCAACTATGCAGTTGGGCCTTAATGAACCAATTGTTTTGCTGGGCTTGGACTAACCAGACCTAACCCGAGTGGGAGAGTGCACACAATTTATGCGCTCCCTTCCCCTTCATCTTTCACGAATTGCATTTGTGTAGTTCATTTTTTTTTTTTTTCTCACTTTGGTATTTAATCCGATGTTAAATCTTCAAAGAAAACTCTTCTGATTTGAAATAATGATTCGAGAAATCAAGTAAAACTTATTTTCTTTGAAATCAAAACTTCACTATTTGGTAAATCAAAACTAGAAATAAAGTTTAGAGTCTTTATCTAAAGTCAACTTAGTGTGATCCAAGGATCCTTCGCTCTAGGGCGTATCCAAGTGTTGCTTGCCCTGGGCTGTAGCCCAGGGCAAAGGCCCGAAAAAAATTTATTTTAAGCCCACGATTTATTTTAAGCCCACCCTAAACCACATTTGTCCCTTCAATTTGGGGGTTGTAACCTGCGCGCTCATCTGCGGCACCTCTTTTTTCCATCAATGAGCGAACGAAGAACAGCAACACAGCGAAGTGACATCGCCAACAATGGCGGAAACCACCGAAGAGTCTCCGCCAGAACAAAAACATTCTCAAGATCTAGACCCGTCGATCGCCAAGAAATTTCCCACCATGAGCATCAAATCCATCACGATCTGGCCTCCCGCGCAGCGCACTAGAGACGTCGTTCGCCCCCTCCATCCTCTCCAAGCGCTACGACACTCTCTCTCACGAGTCACGACGATGCCTCCTCGCGCCCGCGAGCTATCGAGGAGGCCTTCGCCACCGCCTCGGCGTCCGAGACCGCGTGAGCCGCTCGAGCTTTCGATCGATGACGACGGGATCGAGATTCTTCGATCTACTCCAAAGAGATCAGCAAGAGAATCTTGGAGACGGTAAAGGCGAAGGCCGCCGTCGCATGGCTACTTCCGCCCGGCCACCGCATGCGGCTCTGGAACCGATGAGGATGTCTCTCCCGGTGAATTTGAAACTTCTTGAGCTTTTTAACTTCTCTTTTTCTCTGTTTCGTGCATGCTAGGGTTTTATGATTTTTTGTTGTTTTTGCTCTGTCTACATATTTTGAAGTTCTTATCTTGAGATCGTGGGGAGTTGTGTGTTAGTTATTTGTAATGTCGGTTGATAAGTTATGTTGGTGGATGTAGGTTTTTGAAGCACTGTTGATTCGGTAATAGCAATGATTGATTTCGAATTAAAAATAAATAAAAATTAGCAACCCCACACAAGCAAAAACCAACAACGCCCAACGCACACACGCAACTCGCAAGTTCTTTTTTACATTTTTCGAAGTTTTTTGGAGCAATGTCTTTTCAAATTCTATTGTCTTGTATCTTCTACTTCTATCATTTTTGTGCTTGAAGAAACCAATCCATCTTGGTGAGATTAATTTGATTGCTTGACATTTAATTTTCTTCACTAGATTGCACTATATTACGAGGATAGATCGACGGATTTTCTTACATAGTGTGAGCGAGAGGTATGTTAGTTCATATATTATTTTGTTTGTATGTTTTTTTTGAAGAGATATTTTTTAATTGGAAATGACATCTTTTTCATTGAACAACCTCCAATAATACCTAGATTAATGACACAGTTGAATAGAGACTCATTCCAATGATTCTATATTGTTTGTGTTTGTAGCTGATACACTTTTCAATGATTGTGTCATGTTTGTGACAAGTAGACATCAAATTTTTAATTACTCTCAAAATTTAAGGTACTTCGGTCGAACTCATTATTTATTGATTTGGTTTCGATTTGATCTATTATAATTGTTTGAGTTCAAATGTTTATTTTTATTTGCTTAATAGTTTGCGGCTTAATTTATGTTTGTCATGGATGCATACATATATTGTAGTATAATTTATTTAAAGCATACATAATAATATATAAAAATAATAATTTAAAAATATTTATAGCCCGGGGAAGATATAGGAGGGCTATCAAAAATCCTGGATTCGACCCTAGATCATTATTATTTGATTCATGTTGTTTAATTAAAACAACTTATAGCATTATTCTTTTTCAATATAGTTGCTATTTTTACGCTTTCATATACTTCTTGTATATTTAAAAATGTGGATAAATGTCTCGCAGTGTTATTTTCTATTTTCTTGTACTCACCGTTCTTTTTATGACAGTGGGTGTAGATCCATCGAGTAGCGAACCAGGCAAGGAGAAGATCGGCGACTACCTCTGAGCCATTAGAGTCTTGCTACCTCGATATTGTAGGTTTTTGATTTTGTTGTATGAGATATATATACATATATATATATATGTAGTAGGTTTTTGATTTTTTTGTATGAGATATATATACATATATATATATATATTTGTCTTTTATATACTTTTAAGGGTTGTATACATGGGTTGAGATATAGTTTTCCCGACCGAAACATGTCGATATATTATTATATTTGTTCTCTTATATGTAATTATGATATCTCATTTCATTTGGTTTTCCACATATTTAGGATTTATGTTAATTTCTTTCGCTAATTTGGTAAAACTTCCGCTAAATTAGGTTATTTTATAAAAATTTTAATTAACTCGAAAAATTGATTTACAAAACAACAATAGGTTGCTTATTTTAAAGTTAGCTAGTTTGGAGAAAAGGCTGGAAAGGTGACTAATATGTTGTTAAGTCCTACGTGGTCGAAATTAGGACTTAATAACAGGATTAGGCTCGGCACGCCCTAATTTAAGAAGGGGTCATCATAGTTGGTATCGAGCCAACTTTAAAAATAAACTTGAATAAAACACAAATTTTAGTTGTGGAAACTAGATGATCCTTGCCTATAAGCCATTAGTTGGAAAATGAGTGGAAGTGATGTATATATATATATATATATATATATATATATGCGTTATCCAAGTAGCAGTGGTGTCGCGAACGTCGTCAACTTGCACAACATGATGGCAGATCGACGCAAGATCGGAGATTGTAGCACCTCTAAAGTGGTACAAACCTATTCCAGTGGTGATAGTATTGACAACAAAGATAGTTGATATCTTGCCGTCTCCCACTCCTACATCTTCTAATTCGTTAGTTGAGGTTTAGTTGGTAAATGATCTTGACGAACAACGAGACTTTGAGAAGGTAGAGAAGTCGATATTGTCTCAAGAGAAACTGCATAGAGTTTCGAAGATTGAAGATAGACTTCAGGCCTAGATTTCTTCGTATACATTATATAGAGACACTAATGTTTGGTGGCATGCGACGATAACTTTGAATGGTGATTTTAAGTCTTGAGATTAAGGGTGCCAATTTGGGTCAAGACACGACACGACACGACACAACACGTAAAAACATGTCATCGTTTGGCATAAGTGGGTTTAAGTCATAAACATGTTAACGCATTTATACACGGTTAATAAACAAGTCATTAACATGTCAACCTACTTAACTCGTTTATCACTTGCTTAACATGATTATAGAATAATATATAAATAATAAATATGGTATATTGATACAAACTTCACCCATTTGAATACATATTAATAACAAGATTTATTTTTTTATTTATAGGCATCTTTTATCATATTTTATTTTATTTTTTAGAGGAAATATTTATTATAATTTTGATATATTATTTATGTTTTAGATTTTATTAATAATTATTTATTAAGAAAAAAATAAACTTTTTACCAAAGTAAAATTTAGATATTTTTAAGATGATTCTTATAATTTTGTATATGTTATTATTACGAATTATTTTCTTCATATTATTAAGAGTAATAAAGACTTGAATGAAAAAGTAAAGTAAAACTTAAGACTATGTATAACCACGTTATATTTTATTAGCTATTTAATTATGTTTGTTTAAATTTATTCATGTGGATATATTTAATAAAGTAGTAAACAAATTATAAAAGTCTAAATAAATTAAAAGTTTAAATAAAATATTTAATAAATGGGTGACACGAATACACGACATGTTTAACACGACCCACTTAGACACGAAAATAATTGATACGATTAATAAACGAGGTCATGTAATATGTTTGCATTATATGAGTCATGACTTGTTTACTACACGACACATTTACGACTCACGACATGAATTGTCACCTCGAATTAAGATGCATTTAACAAGAAGTTCTATATATAGTATTTCCCAACTACGGTGATGAAGAGGTTGAGATAGGAATTTATGAATCTAAGATAGGGAAGCGATGAGGCTGTGATGAGCTACAAAGATAGATATGGATATCTAAAATAATTTCTTGAAGATCTAGTGAGAGATGACTCAGAGGATGTGTATCACTTGAGAGATGGTGATGCCGGATCGTAACGACCCCAACCTAAACACCCATTTAAGGTGTAATTTAGTAATTTTGCAAAATAAGCACTACACTATTGGTCCTAGTATATTAATCTAATTATAAACCTTAAACCCTTTTGTTCACACACAAAATTGAGAGAGAAAATGAGAGGAGAATTGTTTAGGGAATCGTGGTGGGTGTGATGCTCCAAAGCCAAGGAGACCTACGTTGAAGGTAAACCCACCTATATACCCATTCTTTTCTTATCTAAACGAATCACAAGTTTGTGTTTGCTTCAATAATGGTGGAAAACCGATTTTCTTAAAATGGTGAAACGCTAGTAGAATAAAACCCCAAGGGGCGGCGTCGTAGGCACCGTCGTCACCACCGCTATTGGATTAGGGTGGCGGACCCACCACCGCCGGAGTAGAGTGGCGGTGGTGGACCTTTGCCACTAAGAAGAGGAGAGGCCTCTACTAAGAGGCCCCCACATATGAGCCGTGCTCACTCGCCATACGATGAGAGGTTAGGGATCATTTTTGGCCACCCCCAATTAGGGGCCGATTGGCCCCCTGGACCTAAATTAATTAAAATAATAAAAATAAATTAAATCATTATATATATGATAAATGATATATATATAATAGAAATAAATAGAATAAAATAAATATAAATAATACTAATGGACTTTGGGGCGCACAATCGCACCCCGACGACTACAATAGTGGACCCAAGTCTTTTTGCTAATAAATTGAAAATTGAGTAACTTCGAAATGAGAATTGTGAGTTAATGCGAATGAGTCTTGAGTTTGTCTAGATTTGCGAAACAGTTCATATAGAACCTCATGCACGCAATGACCGAGAGTGGATATCGAGGCGAGTCGTGGTAAGTTGGGAGCTTTGCTCAAATATCAAATATGACATGTTATTAGATAATTAAGATTCGTGATTTGAACTCAAGACTTGGGAATGGGTTGCGTTATGCTACCGACTTGATTTTACTTTTTAGGGGATGTATGTGTGGTGCACCAAACTTGGGATTACCTCCTTTTGGACAAAGAGATGGAATTACCTACTCCCGAGGAAGGAGTTGGATGACCCTCTCTGGTTGAGGAGTTCGGATTACTCCTCCTGACAAAGGAGATGGGGTTATTTCTTCATAAAAATCTTAGTGGCTAATTACTAAGGACATGAGCGATGGTCAACTTTTAATGGAAACCCTAAGTGATCTTGGTGCACATTTCAACGACGGCTTGGAAGAACTTACTTTCTATTTGATGGGACTATTGAGGGACACAACAACAGTTGTGTTCACTAGTGCTCTTTATCACCTCAAAAGTAGGTGAATCGGCCCCGAAATCAAGTCAATAGCTAGTATACATTGAATGAAACAACTTATAATTATTATTATTCCCTTATAGTACATCTCTTGTAGCCTCCTTTGCATGAATGCTTTGATTTCGTTTGCATGTTGGAACTTGTCTTAAATGAATAGAATGGATGGTTTACATTTAATTATCGATATGAATAGTATTTCCATGTTTTCTACTAGAAGTTTGATTATTTGATTTCAACTCCATGTTAGATCTTGCATTATTATTAAGTAGTACTTGCGTGTTTGACATTTGAGCGAGGTTTTCATTTTATCGAACTCCGTTGTCATTTTTAGCTCACCTCACTTACTCTCTAGGTACATCTACATCTGCTTTAAAGCTGTGATAAGGGAAAGTAGATAGCTTGAAGTCTCCCTTGCATTGTGAGCCTTGCGTGCTCCTATTATCTAGTTATTTGATTTTAAGAACTTATGAACTTGGGTTGAAACTTAAAACTTGTTAGGTAGTTTGAACCATTCACTGTCGTAATTAGAACTTCTGGAAGCTTTTTGGAATATAGTGAATTAAATATACTTTGAAAACCCAATTCACGGATCTTCCTATAATGGCTATATGGATATTATATTTTATTGATTCCACATTTATTATCCATTTATATAGTTCTTGTCTTTCCACAGGTTTTGTTTAGGCGAGCCAAGTGTTGTTGCTCGGCTTTGATTCAGGTACTTGGGCTTGTGTAATGGTTTGATTTGAGGGACCCGACCTCAGGTCGGGGGAGGGTCGTCACTGCAACGACTTAGAATCTACTAATAGTAAATTAGTCCCAAATTAGGGATACGAACTGTGATGTGGCCCGAGAGTAGGTACACGGTCCGAATACTCGGTGTGAGGACTTAGTAATATAGTATTTTTGAGTGATGGATGTCTAGTTTGATGTATACATGTAGACTACTAAGTCACTCATACTTTTATATAATTGTCGAGACTTTAGTGAGGACGTACCTCGAGATGCATGTCGACGTAGGACCGAGGCAAAGGGTGATGCAGTAAGTTTAATTTAAGTTAATATAGTTTAATTAGTTGAATTAGATGTGGCTATAGTTTATTTACATTAAATGTAACCTAAGTTAGCAAATTAAAATAATAGCCATTGGATGTTCCTTAAGATACGTGTGGACACATCAAGAGACCAATTAAGTATAAAATTGGTGTTACCAAGGGAGAGTTATTGGATGTAGACCATGATGTAGGCCATTAGATTAGTCTTGAGATACGTGTGCACATTAAGATCAATGGCTATTAGTCGATCTTATCTATATATAAGATTGAATAGATAAGTTCATGCATACCAGTTCATTCTCATTCATTTACTTAGAGAAGAAGTATGTTGGAGAATAAGATCAGCAAGGTTGATGATGAATTTATGGTGATTGGGAAGGGATGATCAAGCTAAGGGACTTACATCATTAGGTAAGCAAGTCTACACAACTAGTTAGCAAAGTCTTGAGAAAATTAGATGAATTAAATCAGTTGTAGTTTTTGTGAGATTTTAAAGGCTAGATGAGATTTTCTTCAAAATTGGGTTACATATTTATTCCTTGCAAAAAATCATTAAAGTTTCTATAAAGAAGTTTGGAATTCAGAGTTAAATCGACCAAGTTATTATCAATCAAAATGTTAGGTGTATACTTGAGTTTTATTAAAAATGCATGCATGTTTTGATAGTTTGTATAAGTCCTAATACACTTTAATTAACCTTAAGATACTTGGGGAAGAGTCTCGAGAGGTTGTTGGCTAGATACATGGTGTCGGGAGGTTGGATTAGTCTAGGAACTTCGCATGGATTGTAAGTAAGCCGATTGATATATTTCTCTCCATTTCGTTCATTGATGTTGCTTCATGTTTATAGTGATTGTATTGGTATAATTGATGTTCTTAGTAACATGAATTTTGTGTCTTGTCTTGATATATGATTGCTTGATAAGTTAGAACATGTGCTTAGAATTCATGAGTTGTTTTAGGGAGAACGCGACACATGGGGTTAGAGTCCCTGGGATTGTCGATACACTAAGGTTAGAGTCCCTAGTGATATTAGATTGTGCAATGTCATGCACGTCCTTTAGTGGTTTCAAAGGCTTCACTGACGTATGTTACGGCCGACCAGATCTAGATCATAACTATTTAGCCTCGTGCCAGTTTCGCTTTCTTAACTGTGGTATTTCTTAGCATATTTATGGTACTAGTCTTTCTTTATTGAACTTATGCTTTGAAATACCATTTAGTCTTTTGCAAATGTGAATGAATATGTCAATAGGGATTACTGTTACTTTTTGTACTCACCACCATTTTTATGACGGTGGGTGCAGAGCCGTCGGCGAGTAGGCTTGACAAAGAGAAGATCAGCGACTACCTTTAAGCGTGCGGTGTACTTCTACATCGACATTTTGTAGGTTTTGATATTTTATGTATTATATATGTATGTCTTTTGATACATTTTAGGTTTGTATATTAGGTTGCGCATTTAGTTCCCTGACTTATGATGACCATCACACTATTTATATTTGCCACTCTAATTATATGTTTGCATGTGATCATTGTTTCCAGATTTCCACACTTATAATTTACTATTTGGCTTCCGTATAATATGTTAAGACTTCCACTAAACTTTATAACTCTTCAAAAACTCTTAATTACTCTAAAATCTAGTAATATGTTGACATGTATATTACTTATCCTGAACGCATATATCGAGGAAATTAAGATAGAAAGACCGACTAATACATAGTTAAGTCCTATGTGGCTAGGACTTGGACTTAATTATGAGATTAGGTCGGGCGTGGCTAAGATTAGGGAAGGGCCATCACATTTACACGGACATATGACTTTTTGTGGTTAGTTTAGGTGCTAAGTCCTTGGGTGAATTATATGAGCTTGCACTTTTTCATGAGACTTATTATTTGAGCAGATTGGCGAGATAGGACACCGTTGGGACCGATGTTATCATCTGATCAGGTTGTGAAGTTGGAAAGGAGGAGATATAGGGGCAATGGATAAATGAGATGGGAAAGAAGTATTTAGGGATCGGGGCAACCACATTGGATATACCCTACATATCATACTCTACTTCACTGTAGAGTATAGTTGGTAGACCTCCTTTGCCACCTCTAATTAGACCAGCTTTACCAGGTATTCCAGCACCACCAGTGCCATGCCAGCAATAGTAGGGTGGTTAAGGCTGAGGCTGAGGTAGAGGTAGAAGTCGGGATAGCTCCCGAAGAGGAATGAGACAGACATAAGCATAAGCTCGGGATCGGGCACGGGGTGGCGTATGTCAATTACTTGCTATAGGTGTGGTCGGGTTGGACACATATTGAGAGATTATCCATAGCCGCGACAGTCTTCCCACGATGAAGCGATAAGGGAGTTCATATGGTAGCTTTGTCAGATGCAAATGCCATACGAGGACTTATTGATGGTATGCTTTCTATTTATGATAGAAATTTATATGTCTTGTTTGATTCAAGTTCTACAATATCTTTTATTTCTAGTCGCATGATAGGCATCGTAGGATTGATGCCGATTAGAGTTGGTAGACATTTGATTTTGAGTACTGCGGTTGGGATAGAGACTCTTATATCATAGGATCGACACCAATTAAAGTTGTTCACATACAGTGGTAACGCACCGAGAGCCGAGGGCACGAGAGGTTGGCTTGCGACTAGTGGAGATAGAGACTTTGATATCATTATACATAGTAGCAGAGCGTCAGGGACCCATACTTGAGGAGATTTCGATTGTGTGCGAGCTTATATGTGTTTCCGAAGGACTTACCTGATTTACCACCGTCGAGAGAGAGGTTTTATCATTGAGTTGGTACAAGGTATGAGAACTATTTCTATACCGCCATACCGTATGGCTCTAAGGCAGTTAGAGGATTTGAAGAGTTAGCTTCAAAATTTAGGACATAAGGGGTTTATCACACTTTCCATGTCGCCGTGGGGAACACTCCTCCTATTTGTGAAAAAAATGATGGTACTTTGAGACTGTGTATCGACTATAGATAGTTAAACAAAATCATAGTCAGACACAAGTATTTACTGCCCTATATTGATGACTTGTTTGATCAGCTAAGAGGAACATAATTTTTTCTTCGAGACAGACTCGCGATCAGGGTATCATCATCTTTGAATCAAGAATGATGATAGGTCCAAGATAGTGTTCAATACGAGATATGGATACTATTAGTTCACGGTCATGCCGTTTGGGTTGACCAACTCCCCGACCATGTTTATGGATTTAATGCATAAGGTGATGAGACCATTTCTTTACCGTTTCATGATAATCTTCATTGACGATACGTTATATATTAGATGACTAGAGAGGATTACGAGCAACACCTCAGGGAAACGTTGCAGACTTTGAGGGAGCATAGACTCTATGTCAAGTTCAGCAAGTGTGAATTTTGGTTGTAAGAGGTCAAGTTTTTAGGTCATGTTGTTGGAGCAACATGGATTGCAGTGGATCTAGCAAAGATTCGGGCTATTATGGATTGGCCAACATCGACATCAGTTACTGAGATCGAAAGTCTTCCAGGGTTAGTAGGATATTATCGTAGGTTTGCGAAGGATTTATTGAAGATCGCTTCACCAATTACCAGATTGACCCAGAAGGACGTTGTATTTGATTGGTTTGAGAAGTGCGCGTAAGCATTTGCTCAACAAAAGAGGTTATTGACCACTGCACCATTATTAGTGTTCTCAGAGCTTGGAGAGGGGTTCTTAGTGTATACATATGCTTCTCATACTGGTTTAGGTTGTGTATTGATGCGGGACATAGTTATAATGGCTTATGAATCCGAAGGCTAAATATGCATGAGAAGAACTATCCCACTCTTGATTTAAAGTTGGCAGCTTTAGTGTTTGCACTTGAAGATATGAAGACATCATCTATATGGAAAGAGATTCACACTCTACACTGATCATAAGAGTATGAAGTATCTCTTCAAAAAGAAAGAGCTTAACATGAGACAATGTATATGGTTGAAGTTTATGAAGAACTACGAATTTTCTCTAGAGTATCACCTAGGAAAAGTTAATGTAGTTGTAGATACATTGATTAGGATATCGACTAGAGATCTTGGAGTTGTTAGATTTATATGACACATGAGTATGGATTACTCTAGGTAGCGGCGATGATGAGGCAATCAATTTTTCTTATAGACACTTAGGTGATGATATGTGCACAATGAGGTTACATACAATGTGTATATAGAGAGTGTTAGAAGGTCAGAGAGCATACATCTTGTACCCGAGATTCAGTGAGTTAGCCTAGAGTGATGATTGTTTCGATTAGATAGAGACAACAGATCAATGTTTAAGATTTAGATACAGACTGTGGATACCATTAGTGGTAGAGTTGAGAGATGAGATTTTTTAGGATTTATATCATTCCCTATTCATTGTTCATCAATGCAGGACCAAGATGTACCATGATATGAGGAGACATTTTTAGTGGTCTTAGATGAAAGCGGATGTATCAAAGTTTATTAGGAACTATGGGATTTGCCAATGGGATTTGCCAGTAGGTGCAGGTTGAGCATCATAAACCTTGAGAGGTTACTACTGTCGCTTCCTATTCCGCGACAAAAATGGGAAGACATAGCCATAGACTTTGTCAAAGGATTGCCAAAGGCTACTAGACGACACGATTCTATTCGGTAATTGTGGATAGATTGATGAAATCTGCCCATTTCTTACTAGTCGCAGCTTATTGTACATTTGACCGGTTGAGTGTACTGTTAGAGAGAGAGATTATGGGGCTACATGGGGTACCATTAACTATTAAGTCAAACGAAATGCTATGTATACATCTAGGATGTGGCGGAGTATGTAGGATTAGTATTGTACGCGCCTATAGTTCATCACAACTTTTCACCCACAGACTGATGTGCAAACTGAGAGGTTGATTTAGTTTCTTGAGGATACGCTCAGGGCTTGTCTACTTGAGTTTGACGGATCTTAGAAGAAGTAGCTACCATTATGTGAGTTTGCATCAACAATAGTTATCAAGCTAGCATTAAGATGACGCCATTTAAGGCTTTATATGGCGAGACCATGTCACTCGCCATTATGTTGGGTGAGCTAAAGGACCGATATTTAGTGGGCCCTGAAATTGTTATTGATCACATGAAAAAGGTACTACAGATTTGTCAAAGTCTTAAAGGGGTCGAAGAGAATTTGAAAAAGTAAAGCGAGACATATATCGCAACTATCTTACGTATACCGAGAGAGCCTTTGTGTATTTGAAATGGGTTAGAAGGTTGCTTTTGAGCTTGAGTTACCTCTACAGATGTCAAGGATTCATCCGGTCTTCCATATTTCTATGCTTCGATTGGCTAAATTGAAGGCAAGTGTACGATTGATAGTCGACTTGAGCCAGATTGACCTGAGCGAGGATGTATCTTATGAGGAGCAACCAATATAGATTTTAGATCGAGAGGTACAAAAGTTGAGAGGTTAGTCTATCTCGAAGGTGTTAGTCAAGTAGTAGTTCCATGGTGACTAGAAACTCACTTGGGAGCAAGAAGACTATATGCAAAATAGGTTTTTGTACTTTTTCAAGTCTGGTATAACCTTAACTTGAAGTTTAATTTCGAGGATGAAACTTTCATTAGTTAGGAAGATTTGTCACTACCAAAATTTCTAATCGTAGTTTAATTCCTTAATCATGATCATTGACCCATGATGTTGAAATCGCATTGAGATACGTGCTCTAATCGAGGCATATGGCCGAGTTATATGTTAGATTTCTTGTGATGTATGCCGAGTGTATTGTATATGTGTAGACTACTAAGTCACTCCTACTTGTGTTTAAATGACGAAACATGAAAAGAGATGTGCCTCGAGATGCATGCCGGCGTGGACCAGGGGTAGAGAATGATGGGGTAAGTTTAATTTAAGATTAGTGTGGCTTAAACACCTGAATTCGATATAGCTATAGTTTGATTTGTATAAATGAAACCTAAGTTTGCATGATAAAACATTAGTCATTGATGTTCCTCGAGATACATGTGGACACATCATAAGACCAATTAAGTTAAGATTGGTGTTATGAAGGAATAGTTAGTGGGGAGTTAATAGATTGTGGGGTAAAAATTAAGCCCATTAGATTGATATAGAGATAGGTGATGTAGATAAGATCAAGGGCTAAAATCCATCTTAACTATATATAAGATTGAATGGGATAAACTTGCAAACATTTCATTCTATCTAAAGAGGAGAGAAGAGGATCTGAAGAACGAAATTAAAGAATTGTAAGGTGATTTTAGTGAAATTGAGAGGAATTGATCATGTTGGTGATGTTCTACAACTAGGTAAGCTATTATACATTATCATTTGGAAAAAACTTGTTAAAAAAAATTAGAGTTTTATTTTAATTCTGGTTTTTGCAAAATTTGAGAGGTTAAGTGAAATCGTTTTTGAAATTGGTTTATATATTTTGATTCCTCACAAAAAACCAATAAATTTTCCTTCAAGAAAATCGGGACTTCGATTTGAATTTATAAAGTTATGGCACTTTGAAGTTGTACGTGTTGTTGGTGGAATTTTTAGCTAAAGCTATGAGTTTGGGGTTTTTCCAATTGATTTAATCCAACTTTGAGAGTTTTTATAAGTCCTAAAATACCTTAATTAACCTAAAAAATCTAGGTAAGAGTCTCGAGAGGTTGTTAGAAAGATATGGGATGTCGAGAGACCGAATTAGCCTAGAAACTTTGCATGGATTGTAAGTAAACTAATAGAGATATTTATTTACATTTCATTCCTATTATGATATTCATTTATAGTCATTTGGACCGATTTATCTGTTGTATTCTAATGCCATGACTTGTTGTTCCATCTAATTTCATGAGTTTGTTATCATGATTTTATTTGTTGATTAAGTGGTTTCATTGATTCTAAATCATGTGTTATGCCATTTGTAATTGTTGAGAAATTTAGTCAATTGAAATAGCATGCTACTAGGGAGGTGATTTATGGTATTGTAAATCCATTTTCCTTTGTGCATTAGTTATGCAATCACATTATTGGATTCATAAACTGTCATTCCTTGAATTATGAAAGTAGTTCTTGTATCTAGGACAATGATATGATAGAGGTGAGCACGACACATGGGGCGCCAAAAATTGACACTCACCGCTAAACCAACTATTTTTATAGAATAGTGGCAAAGGGTCGATCCCACAAGGATTGGTATTCTTTCTAAGGTTTAAAAAAATAACGAAAAGAGAAATCGGGGTTTAAGAGAGATTGAATTAATTAACTAATCTAAAAATAAACAAAGTAACTAAAGCAATGGAAATAAATTTGAAAACAATTAATAAAAATACCTAGGTCAAGACATACAAGTTCGGTTCGGTAAAAGATTGGATTTGGTCGTCAATTTATGTAAAGTATGCAAATCAAAATATCTTAGTGTAGCTATAGACCCGGTGACGCACGCGGTTCCTCGCACTTCCTAATCTCGATAGCCAAGGTACGACGGTGACTATTTCTCTAGTCAAACACACAACCGTATATTCAAGTGAATTAGGTTTAATGTGTTGACCGCAATGGGCTTTGTGAAGGCACTACACCTAGACAACCGGATCACTCGTGTGTCCAATTTAGCCTAGATTCCTAAGGTATTCAACCGGTCCCAAAAGGGTCTAATCAATCGGTATGGTCGAATGCAACTAGTGTGGTCTTATTGCACAAGTATGGGTGCGTTCGACCTACGGCACGTAAATCAAGACTTAAACCAAGTGTTTAACCTCGATTATTAAAACAATATCCAAGAAAATAAAATATTAATAAAAAGACTGAAATTAAAATATATAAATCTCACTAATCCATTGATATGCGTGATCGAACTTCCTCATAGCATGATCTTGCTAGGCTAGAGGTTTTAGCCTCCCATGAAAGAACACAAAGAATAAGTAAAAAAATAAAAAAATATTGAATGGGGGGGGAAGAGAAGAGCTCCCTGGCGGCCTAGAAAGCCACCAAAAAAATATCCGCCAGTCTTTCTCAAATACCCTAATATTCTAATTTCCAAAACTACTAAAAATCGGTTCTCTTTGGTATATTTCTCATCACGTATGCTGAGGCACATCTTGCGATTGTTGTGAGCTTAATTTCATGGCTTTGCCACGTGTCAATCACGGGTTGGATGAAGCTGCTGCGAAAGCGTGACATGGCGGGCTGTGATTGGTTGAGAAAAGCTGCAGTGACAGGCTGCGCCAATGGATCACCGCCACTTTGCTAGCTGCTCATATTATTGTTCCAATATGCATCAAACGGCCCACCTTTCTCCATTGTATTTTCTTGTGACAGGTGTCTCTACAACAATAAACATAGAAAACTTCCACATGCATGCTCCACACATCAACATAACCCAGTATAAGCTCTCATCATGCATTTCTCGAATTCTTCCTCACATGCGGGCCCAGTAAATTTGTCTCGAGAGACGCAAGCGCGTTTTTCAGTGTAAAATGGATCCGGTTATATGAATACTCAATTTTGTATAGTTTTCCCCCGGATTCAATCGCACACTCCAATAACATTGAAAATCATAAATAAACGCAATTAGGCTAGTATTCGGAGACTTGACAATAAAAATACATAAATAACCTATATATAATGTTACATAATTAACGACTCAACAAATATCGCTAAACTTAAGACTTTGCACATCCCGAGCAAAGGTGTAAATGACAAACACACAAATAAACTAGACTCATAGTATAGATATGTACAAACTCAACTAATCTTATACCCGATTTAGAATTCATGGAGTTCCTTTGGTTTACATAGTTGCCAAGTTAACAAGCAACTTAAAAATTTTGGAGTTAAGATATGTCAAGAACCGCAACCCAAACACAATTAATATCACATTTTCAAGACAAAGATATGGTCAAGACAAAGGCCATCAACTACTCGCGGGTTTTCTTGGTCTACACATTCAAGCACGCAATTTTACAATTGTACTTAATCTAGATATAAGCACTAGAGCTAAATCTTTTTATTTGAGGAGTTTCCATACACTTCCGCCTTTATCCATTTTATATGTATACTCTCTAATTTTTTTCTTCTCCATTTTTTTTTTCCAATTTTTTTTTCTTCAAATGATACGGTCCTGCTCCATTTCTGTGGACCGTTTTCCTCATTTTTTCCCACCACAAGTTTCCCTGCTCCATTTCTGTGGAAACTTGTGGGACTCTCTATATTTTGAAAACTCTTGTTAGCCCTTCTCACTTTCACTATAATTAAGCAAATTCCCCAATGTGGGTTAAAATATCATCACTTGCGCAATTTCAACCGTCTACCCATTTTGGTATCTAGCACAAGGCTTAACCATCATACTAAGTCCCTAATCATGAAATCATAAAAATGTTGAGCTACAGACTCGAGTGAGTATTTCACCTATTTTTTCATAAGTTTCAAGTCAAAAAGGCAACCATAATGTACTCATCCAAAACGAAAGGCATGAAACAAAGTTTCGGGTGACTCTAAACAATATAATAATAAAACTATACTAAATACATGCATGAAAGTGTATCAACTCCTAACGAAATGAGAAAATGAGATATGGAGGGAAAATATATGGAAGAAATGAATGAATAAGAGATATCAAACACCACCATATATCATCCGTCAACCACATGTAACCGCATATAATTGAAAAAAATTTAAACGATTTCACCTGCAGTCTTTCGCAAATAAGTCCATCCAACTCGATCCACAAACCCTAAAGTATGTTGAGTCGTTAATTATGTAATATTATATATAGGTTATTTATGTATTTTTATTGTCAAGTCTCCAGAATACTAGCCTAATTGCATTTATTTATGATTTTCAAGGTTATTGGAGTGCGTGGTTGAATCCGGGCCGAAAACTATGCAAAATTGAGAATTCATATACCTGGATCCATTTTACACTGAAAATCGCGCTTGCGCGTCTCGAGACAAATTTACTGGGCCCACATGTGAGGAAGAATTCGAGAAATGCATGATGAGATGCTTATACTGGGTTATGTTGATGTGTGGAGCATGCATGTGGAAGTTTGCTATGTTTATTGTCGTAGAGACACCTGTCACAAGAAAATACAATGGAGAATGGTGGGCCATTTGATGCATATTGAAACAATAATATGAGCAGCTAGCAAAGTGGCGGTGATCCATTGGCGCAGCCTGTCACTGCAGCTTTCTCAACCAATCACAGCCCGCCATGTCACGCTTTCGCAGCAGCTTCATCCAACCCATGATTGACACGTGGCAAAGCCATGAAATTCTCACAACAATCGCAAGATGTGCCTCGGCATACGTGATGAGAAATATACCAAAGAGAACCGATTTTTAGTAGTTTTGGAAATTAGAATATTAGGGTATTTGAGAAAGACCAGGGAGCTCTTCTCTTCCCCCCATTCTATATTTTTTTATTTTTTTACTTGTTCTTTGTGTTCTTTCATGAGGGGCTAAAACTCTAGCCTAGGCAAGATCATGAGGAGGTTCGATTGCGCATATCAATGGATTTTTGAGATTTATATATTTTAATTTCAGTCTTTTCATTAATATTTTATTTTCTTGGGTATTGTTTTAACAATCGAGGTTAAACACTAGTTTAAATCTTGATTTACGTGCCAGGAGGTCGAACGCACCCGTACTTGTGCAATAAGACCACACTAGTGGCATTTGACCATACCGATTGATTAGACACCCTTTTGGGACCGATTGAATACCTTAGAAATCTAGGCTAAATCGGACACACGAGTGATTCGATTGTCTAGGTGTAGTGCCTTCACAAAGCCCATTGCGGTCAACACATTAAACCCGATTCACTTGAATTGTGGTTATGTGTTTGACTAGAGAAATAGTCACCGTCGTACCTTGGCTATCGAGATTAGGAAGTGCGAGGAATCGCGTGCGTCACCGGGTCTATAACTACACTAAGATATTTTGATTTGCATACTTTACATAAATCGACGACTAAATCCAATCTTGTACCGAACCGAACTTGTATGTCTTGACCTAGGTATTTTTATTAATGATTTTATTTTCAATTTTATCTCCTTTGCTTTAATTACTTTTTGATTAGCTTAATTAATTCAATTCTCTATCAAACCCCGATTTCTCTTTTTGTTCTTTTTAAACCTTAGAAAGATTACCAATCCTTATGGGTTCGACCCTTTGCTACTATTCTACAAAAATAGTTGGTTTAGGTATATTTTAATTTTATTGACGCGTTCGCACAGCGCGTGTTAATTTTTGGCGCCGTCACGGGGATTGCTTTTTTCTTTCTTTCTTTGGTTTTTATTTTTTATTTATTTTTTATTTATTTTTGGTTTTTTTTTTATTATTTTGTATCTAGTTCCTTGTTTCTAACATTTTTGCGGGTAATTCCATAATGGCCTCCTACGCCTATAATTATGGTGGATTCGAAGACTCATACTATCGTCTTTGTGAATGGGGTAGGTATGTCACATAATGAACATCAATTTTCTAACTTGCAATCTTTTGTGCAACGGAGTCGGGTTTGTGAAAATTGTGGGGAGTACTTTCATCCCACGTATGCTTGTCCTTATTCGAAGTATAAGAATCATCATGGTTCCACTTATGCATCACCACAACCCAACTTCTATATGTCTGAGCGAAGTCCGCAAATTCCTCAACATGAAAAGAGGTCTATACGAGACACGATGAATGATTTGATCTTCAGAGAACCAACTTTTCAACAAAATCATCAACATGAACAGAGAACCATTGCAGACATTGAGAGAAATATGATCTCCGATTGGCTTTCTCAAAGCACCACTCAGCAGCCCTTGTAGGAGGATATGCAGCATATGAAATCAAAGTTGCAAAATTTAGAAACTCAAGTTACCGCTATACTTGAGCATTTGATGGATGAGGAAGAGTTGCCTCCGTAACCAGTTTTTGACTCAGATGAGACTGTGAATGCTGATACATTTAAAAGTGTTGAGTTTGATGAGTTATCAATTGTGGACGAGCATTTGAGCAAACCAGAGGAACACTATACGTTTCTTCACATGAGCCAGACATTACTATTGCACAATATGACGATGATGAAGCTGAGAAAGAAATTGAAGTCATTTCAGAAAGGTCGGAGGAGCCCCAGAAAGAGAACGAAGAAGACCAACCTCTGGTGTTGGTGAAACCACCCACCCTCCCATGCATATTTGTTAGACCTTGCAAGGGGGTGGACGTAAAGGAGCGTTTGCGGATTTTCTACACTGTCGACTCCTTTGTGTTGGATGACCATGACTCGACAAATTCTTTTGTGTTAGAGGTCCCGAGTGAGCACCCAATTATGAAGGAGGGCGTGCATGATGCATTGCCCAAATATGTTGATGCGTCATTTGTTGTTGACATCTCTAAAGGAGAGGGCATCACGTGACGAATCACAATAAGTCCAACCAAAGACTTAAAAGAAAGGCGCTCGTTGGGAGGCAGCCCAACTTTTTTTTTTTTTCTTGCATTTATTTCAATTTTAATTTAGTTTTAGTAATTTTTATGTTTAATAAAGCCGTAACTTGGTCTCTTGGAGTTTTGCAGGTGTAATGAATGTTTGATGAGCACTGATGACACTAGACCACCCCCTGAGTTTTGCTAGGTTTGACTATGGATTACATTATTTTTGGAGTAATTTGAGCATATTCTTTTTTAGGAATTAACATATTATTAAGAGTTTTAGGTGTTTTGAGACTTGGTTGGGACATATCCAACTTAAGTCGCCACATTAGTGGCGGGTCTTTAAGTAGACCCAAAACCCAAAACCTCATTCCATCATCTTGTTGACTTCATCCGTAGTTGAAAGACTCGGGCTCGCAAGATTTGATAGGAATCATTTGAATTAACTCCCATGTTTATTAGTTCTTTCTCTTGTTATGATAATTTTATTTCATAGTTTCCTTAGTCACCTAGACATGCGAGATTTGAGCATTCACTAGTTTTTGGAGTCTTTTGTTATGCGTGCACTTGTATCATCTTCTTATTTTATCCATATTCTTTTTAGCCACTATTCTTTGTTTTTTTGCTGCATGAATTCCTTGACTTATTTTGAACCTTGAGGACAATGTTCGGAATAAGTTTGGGGGTGCTTTAGGGTTTGCGGATTGAGTTGGATGGACTTATTTGCGAAAGACCGCAGGTGAGATCGTTTAAATTTTTTCAATTATATGCGGTTACATGTGGTTGGCGGATGATATTGGTGGTGTTTGATATCTCTTATTCATTCATTTCTTCCATATCTTTTCCCTCCACATGATCCAATCTTTAAGAATATGTATAACATTATACATATTGACGAGAAGTGGTTTTATATGACTAAAAAGTCCGAGACTTACTACCTGCTCGTGATGAAGATGAACCAATACACAGTTATAAGAGTACAAATTTCATTGGAAAAGTGATGTTGTTAGTGGCTGTAGCTCGTCCAAGGCTTGATGAACTAGGAAATGAAATCTTCTCTAGAAAAATTGGTGTGTTTCCTTTTGTGACACAGGAAGCGGCTAGATGATCTAGTATGAAAGATTTGCAGGCACAATGGAGATAAAACCAATCACTACTGTTAAATGAGAAACAATCAAATCATACATGATTGAGAAACTAATACCAGCCATTAAGGAGAATTGGCGAGCGCAGGATATTGATTCTCCAATACTTATTTAACAAGACAATGCAAGGATACACATTGATGTCAATGATGTTGAATTTCACAAAGTAGCTCAACAAAGTGGTTTTAATAGACATTTGATGTGTCAAACTCCCAATTCTCCTTATTTGAATATTTTAGATCTTGAATTTTTTAGTGCAATTCAATCTTTTCAATACAAGGAGTCTCTTAAAAGTATCAAAGAGCTTGTTAACATTGTGATGAAGTCATTCGAGGAATATCCTACTTCATAAACCAATCATGTTTTCTTAAAACAATAATTATGTATGATAGAAATTATGAAAGTTATTGGATACCACAATTACAAAACTTCTCATGTTAACAAAAGAAGGCTTGAGAGGGAACAAAACCTTCCTATTCAATTAAAATGTGACATTACCTTTATAAATGATATTATGGAGTTTGTACAGTATATGTTTTTTGTAGCTACTTGTTATTATTATTATTATTATTATTATTATTATTATTATTATTATTATTATTATTATTATTATTATTATTATTATTATTATTATTATTATTATTATTATTATTATTATTATTATTATTATTATTATTATTATTATTATTATTATTATTATTATTATTATTATTATTATTATTATTATTATTATTATTATTATTATTATTATTATTATTATTATTATTATTATTATTATTATTATTATTATTATTATTATTATTATTATTATTATTATTATTATTATTATTATTATTATTATTATTATTATTATTATTATTATTATTATTATTATTATTATTATTATTATTATTATTATTATTATTATTATTATTATTATTATTATTATTATTATTATTATTATTATTATTATTATTATTATTATTATTATTATTATTATTATTATTATTATTATTATTATTATTATTATTATTATTATTATTATTATTATTATTATTATTATTATTATTATTATTATTATTATTATTATTATTATTTTGTTTTTATTCATTTAAGAATTTCTCCTCATATACCGTAGTCTACAGGGTAGATGAAATAGGAGCAACACTTTTTGGTTCGATTATGTGTATGAGGACTTATCGGTATGCAACTACTACAAATCAATATTGTCTCTGCATTCCCTTTCTACATGTCCATGCCTATTAATGTGACGCATTTGTTTTTTTTTCTTTACTTCTTTCTTTAACGGGCTTTTATCAAATCTGACTTTGGGAATTGAGTGTTTGAGCTATAACACAAAACCTATTTTTCACACTTTGTTTTTTTTCTTTATATTCACTCGTCTGTTCTTCTTCTTATACCGACGTAGTTTTGATTAATTCGTAAATATATGGGACATTAGGAAGATATCCAACTAGAGCCATAACAAGTAAAAGGCGCACAATTTTCTTAAAAATTGTGCCATTGAACAATTTTTTTTATAGAAAAGATTTCTATTGTTTTGTTCATAACATGTTATATTTTTTTATGGGATGATGTATCCCATGTGAACTTGATGTGAATTGGATATTTAAAATTGCTTTTGATATTATATTATGAACTGTTGGGGAGATGTGAGTCCTTCAAGCATTCTCCCACTGCTGATCATTAGGTATTGAATTTGCTGACAATCTATCTTTAGGGAGGTCTTGCCAAAATTCAGAAAAGCTAGCTAGCTAGCAATGTACTTAAATGAGTGTGATGCTTTGCAAAACCCTTAATGACATGTTCGGTTCATAGGATAGGGTGGGATAAGTGGTACTAAATAATACTGGTGTTCGATTCAAGTGCAAAATTGTCCATATGATTATTTTAACCCACATGATTTGGACAATTTAAGACCATGAATTCAACGGTATTATTTTATCCCAATCTTGGTGATTTTCAAATGACATAAGTCGTGCTTATGTCAAAGCTCGTTTGCCTCAATTTTACATGTGTCGGGCTTCCATCTATCGTGTCTTCCTTCTATGTGTAATCCCTCTCTCCAGTTAATCTCTTTCTTTCTCTTTCTGTTTCTTTCTCTCTGTGCAACTGATTTTGTAAGTGGAGCAATAATAATACCTAATTTCATATCCAATCATCAAAACAACAATGAATCAACAAAACTTAGAAACCTAAAACATTAAATTCACAGATTCTAGGTCCTCACCGTCATAGAAAACCAACCTTAGACATTGAAATGCAATAATGTCGAAACGTATGTGTTGTGTGTTTTCATTAAGGTTTGAACTAATGAGTTTGTAGATATAAAAGGGCACTTAAGTAACTTCACCTATTGAAACCAAGTTTAATCCCACTTGTTATAGCCATATTTGAAAAAGTCCCTTTATTGGGACTAATACCTAAACTCATGTTATAATCCTAGTGTAAAATAATCCCATAATCTTGGGATTATTTTACATGTGAGTCGAACAGGCTATAATTTGCTTAGGCAGTTGACACGCACCGAAGGCGTCAATAAAATAAAGTTTCCTAAACCAACTATTTTGAGAATAGTGGCAAAAGGTCGATCCCATAGAGATTGGTAGTTTTTTTTAGGTTAAAAACAAGAAAAAAGGAAAATCAGGGGTTTTAAAATAAATTAATTTAACTAACTAATCTAACTAAACTAAATGAAATAAAACAACTAAACTAATTTTCAAAACAATTAATTAATACCTAGGTCCTAAGTCTACAGTTCTACAAATCAAGATCAATATCCAATTGCAATCATGGTCTTCAATCTTTCCCAAAAAGTTGTTAATTTATATTCTCTTAGATTATATATAGAAAATCGACATCCGTCAGAAATCCCTCAATCTCCTAATCTCGATAGTTAGGACGTCCACCACTAACTAATTCCCTAATTAATGTATAACCCTAGACATCCGCTAATCGGGTTTAACACACTAACCGCAGTAATATGGGTATGTAGGAACACAAATCTTAAATAACCAAATCGCGTCCACTCCCGACTTAACCTAGATTCAATAGTTGCACATTCAAGAACCGAAAAGGTTTGACGGCAAACAAGTGAGTGTTTGTAACTTTATTGGTCCAAAAGCACAATTACACGGATACTAATGGTCCAAATAACTGTAGATTGTCTACCTAAAAGCATGCACTGGCTATATACACACCCTAGATTTAAACCATAATCCTTAAAATCAACAACAATGAAATAGGAGAATTTAAATTAAATTAAATAATAAAATAAAAGATATCACATAATATGTCATGAATCCATGATCCCGACTTGTTTTCCCTTTGACCTAGGCAAGGAGTTGATTAGCCAAACATCGTCGTCGAAGAAAGTCGATGACAAAACAATAATAATAGTCGGTGTTCAAAAAATATAACCTAAGTTCCTAATATATAAAACCACTAAAAACTGGTCTCGAGAGGTGGGAGAAAGTAATTTTGGGGTGGGGAAGGTGACTCGTGCGCCGAGGAGCATCGTAGGGCTGTTTTTGGCTTAAAAACAGGTGTCCATCACGTGTTGCAGCGTGATTGGTTCGTTTCATTGCTTTCGTTGCTCTAAGGTGGTAGCGTTTGATTGGCCAATATGTGATGTGATGACGCGTTGTGTGTAGGTGAGTGGTCTACGTGGCGTCTAAGAGGCGGAAGGGAGAGTCACGCGAATCTGTGCGAAAATCTGGGAGCTTGTGCGGATGCGCATCCCGAGGCAAATCGATGAAGGCTAAAGCGAGGAGAAATGTCGGTGTGTGACGTGTACTATGATGGTGACGCTTGGTGGCTTCTTATTGGTGGAACTTAATGGAGATGCTTACATGGCATCGTCTAATTGGCCGAAAGAATATATGTTGTCTCCTATTCTACCCACCGCACAATACGTAATTCGAGGCAAACTATCTGGCATTCGATCACTGCATGTAAAAACTCCATTTTGAGTAATTTTTCGTCACGAATTCAACCGTGCACTCTGTTTTACCTAAAAGCGACCAAAAATATAATTAATATATATTTTAGAGACGTTTCCATATTTAAATATACTAAAATAAAGTACTAAATAACTATAAATATCGACTTATCAAATACCCCAAAACTTAAGACTTTGCACGTCCCGAGTAAAGGTGTAGATAACAACACAAACTAAACAAGACTCCTATAATGCACTGACTTAACTAATCCTATACCCATACCCAATTCAAGATTCATGGAGTCTCTTTGATTTACATAGTCACCAACTTGACAAGTAACTCAGAGAATTTCAGAGTTATGATATGTCAAGACTCGCAACCCAAACACAATTAAGATCCCACTTTCAAGATAAAAACTTGGTCAAAACAAAGGCCATCAACTACTCATAAGTTTTCTTGGGTTATACATTAAAGCACAAGTTCAAATTTCACTTAATCTAGTAAAAACACTCGAACTAAATCTTTTATTTGAGGAGTTTTACAACTTCCGCCTTTATTCATTATTTTTATTTTCTTTTCACATTTTTTTTTTCTTTTTTTCAATTAATATGATCCCTGCTCCATTTTCTATGGACCGATTTTCTCACTTTTTCCCACCACAAGTTTCTCGGCTTCATTTCCTATGGAAACTTGTAGGACACTCTATTTCTTTTTAGAAAAACTCATGTTAGTACTTCTCGCTTTCATTATAATCAAGCAAATCCCCCAATATGGGTTAAAAATAATATCACTTGCACAAATTTGACCGTCTACTCATTTTTGTTATCTAGCACAAAGTCCAACCAACAACTAAGTTCTTAATCATGAAATCATAAAAATGCTAAGCTACGGACTTGACTAAGTGTTTCTCCTGATTCTTCGTAAGTTTCAAGTTAAAAAGATAACTATAAATTACTCATCCACAACTAAAGGCATGAACAAAGTCTGACTCTATATAATTAAATAAAAAATATACTAAATACATATATGCAAGTGTATCATGTCCTAATGAAATGAGAAAGAAATATGAATGGACAAGAAATGAAAGAAATCAAAAAATGATATAAAACACCACCATTACCATCCACAACCGCATATAACCGTACAAAAAATAAATAATCTCACCTGCGGTCTTTCGCAAAAGAGTCCATCCAAAACAATCCACAATCCCTAAAACACCCCAAACTGATTCCGAACTTTGTCCTCAAGGTTCATAACAATTCAAGGCATCCATATAACAAAAATAAAAATGACGGTGGTAAAGAAAAACATGGATAAGAAATGATACAAATGCATGCATAACAAAAAGTCTCTAAAAACTAGTGAACGAACAAAATCTCTCATGTGTAGGTGACTAAGGAAACTATGAAAGAACAACCATAACAAGAGCGAGAACTAGTAAACATAGGAGTTAACTCAAAAGATTCCAATTAAATCTTGCGAGCCTAAAGTCTGTCAACTAAGGGTGAAATTGACAAGATGATGAAATGAAGTTTAGTGTTTTGGGTCTACTCAAGAACTCGCCACTAATGCGGCGACTTAAGTTGGATATGTCCCAACAAGTCTCAAAACACCTAAAATCCTCTAAACATGGTAATTCCTAAAAAATGCTCAAATTATGCTAAAAAAGTAATCCAAAGTCAAACCTACAAAACTTGATACTCCAATCCTCCAATGAACGTCAAACGTAACATATCACCTATAAAAATAAAGAGACTAAATTAGAGTGTTATTAAATATAATTAAAAAAATAAAACTGAGCTAAAACAAAATCTGAAATAAATGCAATAAATAAATAAAATAAAATAAAATAAATATGAAGCTGGGCTACCTCCCAACGAACCGCCTTTCTTTTAAATCTTTAGCTAGACTTGGCGTGATTGATCACATGATGCCCTCTCCTTTAGAGATCTCAACAACAAATGGTGCATCTACGTATTTGGGCAATGAAGCATGCACGCCCTCTTTTAGCTTTAGGAGCTCATTTGCGACTTCCAATATGAAAGAATATATCGCATCAGGATCGTCTAACACAAAGGTGTCTGCAGTGTAGAAGATTTGCGAATGCTCCAGTACTTCCACCCCTTATAAGGTGTACCAAATGTGCATGGGAGAGTAGGTAGTTGAACCAACACCAGAGGTTGGTCTTCCTAGCTCTCTATCTGCGGCTTCTCCGGCTTGTCTGAAATGACATCAATTTTCATCTCATTTTCCCCCTCATTTAGTGCAATGACAATCTTTAGCTCAATTTGAAAGACTTCACGTTCTTCCGATGTTTCTCTCCAATAGTCCTCCACCTGGATAACCTCATTCACCTTAAAAGTTTTCAATGTATTAACATTCATATCCTCATATAGGTTAAAAATTAGTTGTGTACTACACAACTCTTCCTCATCAGTCATATTCTGAAGCCTAACATTATATTGAATTAATTTAGTTTTTAATTCCTTCAATCTTGGAATCTTAAAATCAATTTGTCAGATCTCGTCAAAAAGTTGTCGAAGCTGTTGCTGACTATCTATCAATTGCTTCACCGTATCTTCCAAGGAGGTGTTTTGATGGAACTATTAATTTCCTTCATGTTAAAGAATCTGTGGGTTTAACATGAGCCCAAAGAAGTCGGGTTGTGGCAGTGCATAGCTAGAATAGTGATAATTGGCAAAGGGTAGATCCCATAAAGAGTTTTAAAATAAAACTAAACTAATTTTGAAAACAATTAATTAATACCTAAGTTTACAGTTCCACAAATCAGGATCAAGATTCAATTGCAATCATGGTCTTCAATTTTTTCCAAAAAGTTATTAACTTATATTCTCCTAGATTAGCTATAGAAAATCGACATCTGCAAAAAATTCCTCATTCACCTAATCTCGATAGTCAGGACGTCCGCCACTAACTACTTCCCTAATTAATGTATAGCCCTAGACATCCGCCAATCGGGTTTAACACACTAACCGCTGTAATATGGGTAAGTGGGAACACTAATCCTAAATAATCGGATCGCGTCCGCTCCTGATTTAACCTATATTCAATTTTTGCACACTCAAGAACCGAAAGGGTTTGACGGCAAACGGGTAAGTGTTTGTCACTTTGTTGGTCCAAAAGTACAATTACACGGATACTAATGGTCCAAATAACTGTAGATTATCCACCTAAAATCATGCACTGGCCATATGCACACCCTAGATTTAAACCATAATCCTTAAAATCAACAACAATGAAATAGGAGAATTTAAATTAAATTAAATAATAAAATAAAAGATCTTACATAATATGCCATGAATCCATGATCCCGACTTGCTTCCTCTTCGACCTAGGTAAGGAGTTGATTAGCCAAACATCGTCGTCGAAGAAAGTGGATGACAAAACAATAATAATAGTCAGTGTTCAAGAAATAAAACCTAAGTTCCAAATATATAAAAACTACTAAAAATTGGTCTCGGGAGGTGAGAGAAACTAATTTTGGGGTTGGGGAGGTGACTCATGCGCCGAGGAGCATCTTAGGTCTATTTTTGGCTTGAAAATAAGTGTCCGCCACGTGTCGCAGCGCGATTGGTCGTTTGCTACCGTTGCGCTGAAGTTGCAGCGTTTGATTGGCCGAGAGGAAATGTGATGATGCGCTATGCGTAGGTGAGTGAGCCACGTGGCTCCCAATAGGCAGAAGGGAGAGTCGTGCGAATCTATACGAAAATCTGGGAGCTTGTGCGGACGCGCATCCCGAGGCAAATTGATGAAGGCTGAAGCGAGGAGAAATGTTGGTGTGTGATGTGTACTGTAATGGTGACGCGTGGCGACTTCTGATTGGTGGAATTAAATGGAGATGCTGACATGGCACCATCTAATTGGTCGAAAGAATATATGTTGTCTCCTATTCTACCCACCGCGCAATGCGTAACTCGATGCAAACTATCTAGCATCCGATCACTACATGTAAATAGTCCATTTTGAGTATTTTTCCGCTACGAATTCAACCACACTCTGTTTTACCTAAAAACGACCAAAAAATATAATTAATATATATTTTAGAGACTTTTCCATATTTAAATGTACTAAAATAAAATATTAAATAACTATAAATACCGACTTATCAGCAGTACTAGAAAGGCAGAGTCCTTAATTAAGGAAGATGACACTTACTATGTCAACATATTGAATATGAATCTTAGAAGCATTGCCCTATCAACAAACATAAGCACTGCATTGAGAGTGTGTGACACTAGCAACGTAACAATTAAATGTTCAGTAGAAAATGGATCTTGTCAACTCAACCTTGCATTTCCTAAACCTCAGTTTCTTATCCTATCAACATTGGCCCATATATGCTCTCCCCCTAATCTAATTAATCATTTTATATAACTAAAATAGTGGTTATTTACACACCTTAGTTACCATCAATTACAATTTCAAGGTGACTATGATCACTAGGGAGAAATAATTGATCAAGATGATCAAATGCAGGTAAGTGAGAGAGAGGTCCATTAATTTAACTAGGAAAGACTAGTGGATTGAATTATGGAACAAGTGAAGATGATGATGGAGAGTTAGGATTGCATAGCATTTCTTCAAAGGAATTATATAGTGGAAAGATATGCCAAATTTGCTACAACAAGCAGCGCGATTGCTTCTTTGTTCCTTGTGGTAACTGTGCAACTTGCTTCAAATGCGCTAAAAGGTACCCATACAAATACCAAAAAACCTTAAATCTCAATTTTTTACAAGTTTATATATTACTGCAATGCCTCATGTTGGACATTTGTGTTTGCAGAATTATGGATGAGGATGGGAAGGTGTGCCCGATATGTCGAAGGTTCATACACAAGACTAGACGACTATTTTTGGTTTAACTAATGAAGACTACTAATTAATTAGTAAGTTTTTTTATTTTTCATTGTTTCTATTGAAATGGTTCTCCATAGCTCTAAATAAGTAGAATTCAGATTTGCAGAAATTCAAACGTTGATTGCATATGCAACATGTAGCTTTGTTATGCATGGAAGTACTCCATGAGAGGAATAAGGGATGTAAACAAAATAGGCAGAGGTGCTTGTTTTTTTGCCTTCTTTTTGTTTTCAAATTTCATTGTATCTTATGAACATTGCAATATGATCCATGCTCGAGCACTATCAGGTATTCAAACGGTGTGTATATGTATGTGCATGCACTTGTAAGGGTGCCAGAGGAGTCTGCGGAGATTAATATTTTTTAATTTTTGAGAGCAGCCATCTTTATTTTTGACTTAGATCACTCACTAGTAGTTTTGGGCTCAGTTAAGTCACATAGTTCACCTTGATTATACTCCTAGTCCTATATCTTACTTAGTTAAAGAACTTTTTCATAAATATGCACGACATCACTAGGATCCAACTAAGCACTAGCTCATATGATGGGATGAAACATTTTCTTTGAATTTAAAATAATTTCAGTTTACAAACTAAATAATTAGAGTTGGATTTTTTGGTAACTCAGAGAAAAACTAGTATGTTGGTCTTATACTTAAAATAATCCTAAAAATTATCACTTTTTTCCTTCATATTCATTCTATTAAACTCAATACCAACCCTAACACTCCTTCAATCTTCTCTTTCATTATTCACAAAACATAATCATTTTTTGTGAATGCCAAGGAGAACTAGAAGTTTAAAGCTTGCGTCGCTGCCTAGATTGTGAAATGGAAAATCATACAACATCAAAATAAAATCTCACCTCAATTGTCAAATATTGTTAATAACAAAATTAGGAACTTTAATTTCTAATCCATTGAAATGCCCACAATCTCACCTGAGAACAACTTAAAGCAACATATGTAGATGGACTAATCGGTCAATAAAGCAAATATACTCACAAACTAAAAACTAATTCAACTAATTATGGACACACATTAAGTTAAGCTATTTTCATGAATAGAGATTCTAGCACACATAGTTCATGAACATGCTCTAGATTTATCAAAATCAAGTAATTACACCTAACAAGGAAAAACCTCAATAAAATAGATGAGCAATTGAACACCTAACAAAATACTCCCTACCCAGGTTTTTTAGGATCAAAACACACAAACAACATTTGAAAGATGTGCTCCCACTTTTCCTTAGAGACCAAAACTCACCCCTAATAATACACATACTGCTAACCCCATAATGATGATGACTCCCACATCCCTGGTTCGTTTTTACAAAACCACACAAATTGGCGTATAACAACCTACAGGTACATCTTACTAGAGAGCATACCACATAACAACAAATATCAAACATATAGCAATATCTATCAAAACAAAACCAGAGGGCATAAAAACATAGACCCAAAATCAGTCCTTTCATTCAAATTGAAAACATAGAATTATAAGTTGGACTATAGAAAATTCAAAGATACACAAAACACAATAAAACAAATAAAACCAAAAATGGGCATTTCAAATAAATAATTGCACACCATTTCGACAAAAGAATTTGGGAAGCTAAATTCTTAACATTGTCAAGATCTCCTTGTCTTCATACACTTGACATTCTTCTTTCGAATACCTATTTATGTTAAGACTTAGATCAACACTTTCATTCGAATCAAAATTGAAATTCCTCTTCAATGTTTGGCCTCCATCTTCTTCTCTTTTGAGGTTTGTTTGGCATTTTCTTCTTCTTCTTATTCTTCTTCTTCTTCTTCTTCTTCTTCTTCTTCTTCTTCTTTTTTCTTCTTCTTTTTATGATTTGTTTGGTCTTTTTTTCTTTCTCCTTTATAGTCTGTTTGGCCTCCATCTACTTTGTGGTCTATTTTCTCCTTTGTCAAACCCTAGTATAGCCCTTTCATGTTGACCTTCTTTTTCTCCTTTATGCAGTAATGAGAATACAACCTCCATTTTCACAAAGAAGAATACATAATATGTAGAAACCCATATTCAAATACTCCATTAGGGGCTGCAACTTTTTCAATTTCGCATTAAGTGTGATACATCTTCCAAGTTTTCTTTGTTGTTTCGAGAGAAAAATTTCTTAGTTTCTAAAAGTTGATCATAATTAGAAGTCAGATGTAGTAGGGATAAAATAGGTACAATATGGTTAAAAGTTGGAAAACGACTAACATATTTGGAAGGAACATATTGGCTTAAACGCCTTACATAAAAAAAATGAAAGGAGTATTCATAAATATCTCTTGAGTGAGATGTTTACTAGTAACCAATGGAAGTATTGTATAGGCATATCATCAGCTAAGTTATCTAGATCGGTCACTACAAGTCTATTCTTTGGAGCTTAAATTGGAGCTGAGCTACTGATGATTGAGTGAGGCATGCATTATTTAGAAAGAAATTGATTGAGACTATCTAATAGGTTAAGGTTGACTACTAGTTATTGACATTTTGTACGAATAATCTCTTATCAAAATATTAAGCATGTAACGAAAGTTCTTGGAACTTGAATCAAAAAGTGAGGCAAGAATATTGTGCGAATCTCATTAATTTCTTTAAAATATTCATTTAGGTAAAATCCAAAGTCATTATGATAGGATTGAGTTATGGGTGACCTAGATTAAAAGTTGACTGTGTCAATTTTTTTAAAAAATATAAGATATATCACCAGGTGAAAGCCGAGTGTTATTAACATGAAGGGTTATATTATTGTTGCCCTATATGAATAAAGTTTCGTGCTCAGAAACTCACAATGAAGTAACCTAAGTTGTGGTTTTTAATGATGTACTTGTAAGACTTATAGAGTTTGGCAATTTCTTGCCAGTATTGTGGTTTAACTTCTTGTTGAAAAGTAATTGAGATATATGTATGTAGAAAGAGTTGAGAGTTATGAAGAACCAGGATTATTACTTTGGTAAGGAACCATAAGTATATTTCTTAGAGGGAAAGAAATGCGTAACGGCTGGGAGGGACCTTTCTCAATCTTAATACAATATATCTAGAGTTGATCTTAGTTTCAGAGAATATAATTTTTTGAGCTTGTGACTTGGAAAATGTTAAATATTGGAAGAAATATTTATTGTGTCAGTTCTCTGGTATTATTATTATCAGGCTATATATGATGTTGAGGTGTTTACCTTAAAAACTTGTATAATTCACGTCGTCGTCGGTCAGTGTGGGATGAGAAGTAATAATACAAGTTCATTAGGGTTGAGTAATTTAAAACTACACAAAATAACATTAACAAACTGTCAGTATACAATTGCAATTCAAATATATGGAGAAAAATGTAGCTACCGCTCAAGTCTCAATTTAAACTTCTTAAGGAAGTGACTATGATGATGAGTTGTGTAAGTTCAGTTGACACATCATTAACTGAGAGAGCTAATCTCTGAGCTACTAATCTGATCTTCTATGTTCAGATCCAAACTGAATTGGAGATGATTCAGTGGTG
This sequence comes from Stephania yunnanensis, assembly GCA_039657365.1. Classification (NCBI taxonomy): domain Eukaryota; kingdom Viridiplantae; phylum Streptophyta; class Magnoliopsida; order Ranunculales; family Menispermaceae; genus Stephania; species Stephania yunnanensis. The sequence goes on along the minus strand of CM077585.1, from coordinate 31,490,009 downwards.
ATTGGTTATCAAAAAGCTAATAAGATTATATAGTGTGTTAGAGGTGAGCGGCTAGTATAGATTATCCTAATTGGCCAATTTCTAATGATGTTGCGTTACAATTTAGAGATAGATTGTGGATTTCAGCTTAGGATTAGTTGAGGCAAGAAGTACTACGAAAATCTCATAGATCTCTTTGCTTTATTCATTTAGGTAACAATAAGATGTATTGTGAAAAGAAGTGCATTTATTGGTAGCATGGGATGAAGACTGATGTTATTGAGTTTATAAGGATATATGAGATATATTAGCACGTTAAGGCTGAGCATAGGAAACCTGGAGGTTTATGCATTTGCTACCTATTCCTGAGTGGAAAAAGAAACATATATCGAAGAATTTTGTTTCTGGTCTACCTCTGAGTTAGCGTAAGCATAAAGTTTTATGGGTTGTAGTTGACAGTTGATGAAGTCTATGTATTTCTTGCCAGTTTTCGTGTGAGATACTTTTGACTAATTATGTAAGGTGTACATACGCAGGGTGTGAGATTTCATGCAGTTTCAGTGTGGTATGAGATTTCTTCGGATAGAGATATGAGATTTACGTCCAAACCGTGGAGTGAGTTGGAGCGAAGTCGTGAACTGTTCTTATCCTCAGTATGGTATAATATAAGCAGACTGATGAGCAACCTAGGCGATCGATTTTGGTGCTAGAGTATATACTTCTAGCATGTGTATTGGAGTTAAGTGGTAACTGGAAGAGATACATTCCTTTGTGTAAGTTTTTTTCTAGTAACAGCTATCAAGCTAGTATTGAAATGCTTCTTAGAAGTTATGTATGGTCAGCTTTGTTATTCACCAGAGTGACTAAGCAGAGGTTGAGATACATGTTTAATTGAACTAGTATTGATTTAGAACTACATAGAGGGAATGCAGCAGATTAGCCAGCGTCTAACTACAGCATAACTAAAACAAAAGAGATATACTGATAAACATTATAGGTTGTTGGAGTTTTCAAAGGACAATTTTGTTTTGTTGAAATTCTCGCCTACGAAAGGGATTATATAAGTTTGGATTGCGAGGTAGGTAGCTTCAAGGTGTATTGAATCATTCAGAGTACTGGAAATGATTAGTCCTATACCTTACAGATTAGAGTTGCCTCCTTAGCTAGTCAGAGTTCATAATGTCTTCCATGTATCAATGTTTCATAAAACGAAGACTCAATTCACTCAAAGGATTAATTGGAATGAATTTGATATTCGAGAATATTTATCTTATAAAGAGCATCTAATTCAAATACTTGATCGTAAGATTAAAGGTCTAAAAACCAAAGCGATTCCTTTGGTTAAAGTGAGATGGCAATTTCACAAAGATGGGGAACTTACATGGAAGTGGGAATCCTATATGAAAAAGCAATTTCCATTTTTCTTTAAAACTATAGATAATGTCAAGTTTACTTTAATTTTGAATATGAATTTTCTTTAAATTGGGGAGACCGTAACGATATGTTATCTTAAGCTGGTGATTAGTGTTAATCTAAATCCAAATTTACCCGAGTTGTGCTCGTGGTTAAGTTCGGCGTACTTCGATTAATGTGTGCGTGTGATTGTATGATGATTTATGTTTGTTTGGAATGCTAAATAAATTTTATAGGTTGTAGGATTCATAGGACATCAATACAAACCTATAATTGGAAAATAAGTAAAATAAACTATAAGTTGCCAGTACACCAACTGCGACGATGGGGTTGTTAAATGAATTTGCATACCTGAGAATACTCGTGGGCATATCAATTGAATTTATTAGCGAGAAAATACATGAAATGTATATATTTATATATTGGATATATAAATATAGATATATATTAAAGTTATAAAGTTGGTTTGAAAAATATGAATTGTTTGATCAACCTCGAGATACGCATAAGTGATTGATGTGTTAAAATTTATCACTTTTAAAACATCAATCGCTAGATCAATCTCAAGATAACGCAATGCGTATCTTAAGGAAAATCCATATATGTAAATCAAGAATTCTCATCGTTCTCTCATTTGATAAATCTAGAAACTGAGACAAAGGGTTTAGGAGTTTGATTCTAATGGAAGTAAGTAAGTTAAGGAGCTGAATTGGACCAGATTTAGGAGCTTAAACAACTCAGAATCCAGATATCATCATTTTGGTAAGTTTTGTTTTGAGTTAGTTGAAGTTCAATCATTAGTAGGTGATAAATTCTCTTTGAATTATGTTGTTTAATGATTGAAAATGATTTTTGTTTACTCATTAGAGGTCCTCCTGGATGATTTGGGAGTGTATTTGAGGATGTTTTGGTGATTTGGTAGGGAAACAGTGGCTGCTGCCCTATTCACTGTCAAGACAATGCAAGGTGGAGCATGCTCCACCTAGCAGAGGACCGCACTCCCTTCATCAATTAAGATGAACCCAGTTGGTGGAGCGCGCCCCACCCACTTAAGGAGCGCACTCCCACCCTTGAAAACAACAATTGTGCTGTGTTTTGCATAGAATTTCATAAGGTATTAAGCATTGACCTAGAGGTTCTAAACATAGGGTATAGACCTATATTTATTACAAATGATTGGTGATAGGTTGTTGAACACCGAGAAAGTGTGTGATAACTAAAAAGTTAGGGAATTTGTTAAATGAGACTTAACCTGAGGTAAGTACGAATTCGCTTATTTATCAATGTTGCCTAGCTATTCTAGTATATGTAGTTCATGTAGATATTAGACTAAAATGGGGGACTATGTACACTGTGATGGTTTTAAATGAATGGAAAACGGTGTATTATGTAACCACCACTATAACTCCTAGTTTTGAGAATAGGTTTATAAGAGATGGGTTCCCTTCCCAGCCTATATATAACTCCTGCTTAATTCAATAGGTTGCGTGGATTACATACTCACTAGTGGGTTTTGGATAAAACCATTGGGTATTAATGGATTGGCTAAATAGCATATCGGCTAATATGTTGGTCTAACAATCGCATTAATGACATCGATGGGTAATCGACCATAGTTGTATCAACAAAATTGGGATCACAGTGTAATATTCCATGATAACTTGCTTTGCATCCGTTATATATATATATATATTGGATTATATGCTTTCCATATTATTGTTAGTAACATTGGTGCATATCGTTATTGCATAATGTTCTTGATTATTATATAGAATGTTGATAGCTATGTGAATCCCTACTTACTGAGCAAGTTGGAGCATTCACCCGAAATAACTTTTCAGGAATGCTGACGAGCGCTACAATTACGGGATAGAGAAGATATATGAGTCTTGATCTTCTCTATGATGTAATGAGTTTTTCCTTGGCTTATAAACTTGTATTGAATTACGTTTTATAATATTACAATGGATGGGCAATTTTGTATAACCAAGGTTTATTTCAATTTAATTTGATATTGTATATCTTATTTGATTATCGAAAAAGTTTTAAATTTGTGCTACATTTTTTATTTTTTTTAATCGATATTTGATATGTAGTGGTGTTTATTAGGGGAAAGAGGAAAGGATGTCAGCTCTAGTTGAGTAGGGTTAGGTAATCTGGACATAATTAGGGTTTCAGGTTGGGTATCACCTATATTGCGAGAATTTCTATTTGTAGAACTTAAAGGATTGAAATAACATCCTTTAAAGAATTTGATTAGCCATTAAGATAATTGGTGTTTGAAAGTTCAAATTCTTCTATCTCTTCAATTGAATAATAATGGAAGGGTAAATTCATCAAAACACTAGAAAAAAATAGCTAATCAGAAACTGAGATTTTCATTGCTGATTAACATAAATTCCGTCTCTAATTCAATTCGCAACGGAACAGAGACAGAATCTATTCCGTCTCTAAAATTGTCGTCGTTGATTTAGTCAGCAACGGAAATGTGTTTCCGTTGCTGATTAGAGACGGATTAGAGATGGATTAGAGACGAAATTTAGAAACAGAACATAGACGGAACATAAATACACATTCTATGATTTTACTTGCATTCCATTGCTAATCCGTCTCTAATTAGCAACGGATTAGCAACGAAATTTATGAATTACGTTGCTAATTCGTTGCTAATTAGAGACGGATTAGCAACAAAACTTAAAAATTATGTTGCTAATTAGAGACGGATTAGCAACGAAACTTATAAGTTACGTTGCTAATCCGTTACTAATTAGAGACGGATTAGCAACGAAATTCATAAATTTCGTAGCTAATCCGTCTCTAAACTCTGTTTACCCGATTTTTTCATTCCATTTCTTCACAAATTAGAGACGAATTAGCAACGGAATTTATAAATTCTGTTGCTAATCCGTCTCTAATCCATTTCTATGCCGACATTTTTTTAAATATTCACAACAATCAAATTAGTTCTCCGAAACTTCTAAAACTAAAAATAACAACAGGACCTGCTCCATCGCCTGCATCCCCTCCAATAACTCCTTGGGGGTGCTAACATCCAAAAAAAATAAAATTTCACATACATACACAAATCAACATTATATATCAACAACAAAGATTCAAATGAGAAAAAAACATACAATTCGATATCAAAAAAGATTTATATATTCACGAAACGTAGTCAAGTATGATAAATGTTTAAGATACCTAAGTATCCATAAAAAAACTACAATTCTCATTGTTCTACAATAACCATAAAAATACCTAAGTATCATAAAGTTGTCAATCCCTCGTTGTGCTAGCACCTGGGATGTGCTAGCATCAGGATCTACGTATCTTCTCTTCTTTCTCCCTAACGACCTGAGACTGTAGACACGTCCTTTGGAACACACACCCACCACCTTGTAGTACACCGCCTCATCATCCACCGGCTGGTCCGGTGTAGTCTGGGTCAGCTCTTGACGTCTCCTTTGGAGCTTAGCTTGCATGGATCAACAATAATGGTAACAATATAATAGTAACATTAAATTTTTTTCTTAAGTACGGGTACCTTAAGCTTTACTGCTCATTTTCGTGATTTCAATAACTCTACTTTTGATATACATCTTCATGCATAGAAAGATCAAAAGTATAAGTAATTACTTACAAAAAAATCATAAATGCACAAGGAAAAAGAAATAAAGATTTAAGGAATGCCCGCGCGACCCTTCGAGAGGCATTGCAGTACAAACATGCCAAAATAATTAAGTTACAAGATTGCAACTCGAGTGGCTGTTGACATGTGAAGCTTACAAATGATCAATGACATCACTCAGTTAAACAATTCCATTCTAGTTTTCTACCATAGGCAACCCTTAGCCAAAGCCCAATCTACACGGCTACCTAAACAACAAAATATGAGTATTTAACTAGTTATGATCTCCTATTTCTCCTATTTCTTGGATTTTCTTACAAATGATCAATGACAGCTCTTTAAGAAAACAAAAACTTGAATAACATCGATAATATGATCTCCTATTTCTCCTTCCTCAATTGTACATTCAAGCTTTTTTCTAAGAAAGAAAAATATACATTATTCAAGCTTAAATATCTAATGTTTCTCTCCTTAATGACAACAATAAAAACTCCATAATGCTTCACTCCTTACAACTAATTGTAGTCGTACGTCCTAACAATATAATCTCAAAATTAAATGGGGGTCGGCAATTGTAGGCTTGTATGTCCTAAAGAAAGGAAAAAAACAAAAAGTAAATCCATGCATTCTATCTTAATCTCTCCAATCATTTCATGCAAAATACTCTCATGTCTAGAGCAAATGAGCAAAATAAAAAAAGAGCAAGCGAGAAGTTACCCAGGAGAATAAATTTTGCTCGACATTTGGCTTGGCAGTGTCGATGGCTCTGCGCCCAGTGATCGGTTCCAATAAAACGACCCCAAAACTATATACATCCGATTTCGGGGTGAGTTGACTGTTCTTGCATATTCCGGGGCACAATATCCATACGTTCCCATTACCCTTGATGATACATGACCTGTTCAGAAGTTAAGTCTGAAAAGTGCCAACGAAGATGTGGCATGTTAGATGATTATAAATTGTATTAAACAATGACATGCTTTAATAAGAAGCTAAAATGGCAGACAAATAAGTAGGAAGCATATTATACGTTTCAAAGGACTCAGTAAGAAACATGCTAGAAGAGAAAAGGACGTTACCAAGAAGATGGTCCTCTAAAGATCCTAGTGACATAAACTCGTACACTAATAGTCACTGATCTCCATCAGCACAATATCCAATCAAATTGACCAGATTCTGATGATGACGAAGACTGAGCATCAAAACTTCAACTAGAAACTCTTTGTTCCCTTGCAATCCATTCCTATCAAGTTGTTTGATAGCCGCAACCTGATCATATTTGTCATATCGATCATAAGTCAGATCTTCTTTCTATCTATTTGCGAGTAATAGACAGATACACTTATTAATCATGATACTACATTTAATATAAATTGATCGACTACCAATCTAGAAAGATTGTCATCTCTACTATCCGATGATACAAGTGATAAAGACATCATGATGCAGAGAGCAAACATGACAACAAACTAAGCTTGAGACTGCATAAATAAGAAAGCCTAACCGCCAGTTCAGTTAAATTGACAATTATAGATGAGAAAGCAAAGACAAAAAAACTCCACCTAAACAACGAAATATCATTTGTAAGCTTGAATAATGTATATTTTTCTTTCTTAGCAAAAAGCTTGAATGTACACTTGAGAAAGAAAAGAAAGTTAATCCAATAAAGATCTAAACCTCAATTGTAATCAAAAGTGAAAACACGACCATCAAACTCTCATTAGCATAGAGCATATGATTATAACAAATAGAAAAGTCAATTAATTCCAACATATATATATAATTAATTAGACCATCCACCTCTCAAAAAGTGGAATGCTAAGAGTGCATTTAAGCTTCCTTTGCAAATCAACACCAGCACGAGAGAGGAAATTTCAGAGGGTGCATAAATCAAGCAAGTTAATAAATGCTGATATGGAATACCAAATTGATGAACTAGGAGATTTCTACTTATGCTCAAATCTTCAAGTTTCACTTACAATAATTCCAAGGTCTTCAAGAGCCGCATTAAATGCTCTTCCATATTTAATATATAGAATTCAAGAGTAAGACAAAACTATTCATGGACTGGCATGCAAGTCATCATACTTCTTCCCCTAAGAGAACAAAATAAATTCCATCAAAACTCCTATACTTTCCTTAAAGAGACGCACATTGTCAAAAAAAAAAAAACAAATGAATATCTTTTTAAAAATCAACAAAACATATTTCCTGATCTAGTTTTCTAAAAAAAAAATCGACAAGAAGAATAATTGATTAGCATACATAAACATCAAAATCAAACTCAAGATGAGAACCAACATTATGGATGACATTATCGTGTTGTGATTCGCCCTACAGCTCGTAAATACCGCACCAACCAATCAATCTTGTATTCTTATATTCTCTAATTAATTAGGTTCCATTATACTTTTTCCCTACATCAAGATTAGTCCATAAATAGCAATTGTTTCTTGTGTTGTCCTTTAAAGTGTAGTTTTACTTCTCAAACAAAATAATTAATTCCTATGCTTGTTGTAATATTATTGAAATACCAAAATGTGCATATCAAGTAATTAATATTGCTTATGCTGTATCGATGTAAATGTGATTTTGACTTGCCTTCGGCTAGTTCGTGGAGAGAAGTTTCTAAATAGACTTCACCAATGAGTATTTGAATCAACAAAACTCTTAATGAGTCTCAACTTTATATTTCTTGCTTTTCTATATATGTCGAGTATTTGCATTCTATATATATGTTAGGAACAAATATTTGTCTAACTATATCAACAAGCAATGGCATAAATTTTTTCAAATTCTGGTACCGAACACTTGAAACAAATTTAAAAGTAGGATCTCATCATTAGAACCCCTTCATTCTTATCAGTTTAAAACAAGTTAGATCCTAGTTTTGTTTTATAAATAAATTTATGAAAACAGTATTGAATGGCATGATATTCGATGTTCTACCATATTATTTGTTCTACATCAACATGATGAACTAAATAAATTATAGAATATACACCCAAAATCCAAATAAACAACTCAACAAATGAAAGCTAAAAAAAAAACCCAAAATCCTCCACTTTTACATCAACAATGAAAGAAATCTTGAATCAAATTACACAACTTAACATATGACAAAAAAAGGCAAACAAGAAAAATAGAATCAATCATCAAACAAAAACCTTAATAATCAATCAACACCAAACAACCACAAATCATAACTCACAAAAAATTAAAATTTATATTTCACAAACAACCACAATTCACAACAATCAACACTAACAACCACAAATCACACCAATGTCGTCTCTAAAATTGAGAAATTACCCCAAAATCCTCAACACCCAAAGCGTACCAAAGTCGAAGGCTTAGGGTCCGCCGAGGCGACGACGGGGGCTTCGGATATGGTGAGGTACGGCGACAAACGGCGGCGAACAGCGGGACAACTTAGGGTGCGGCGAGGGCACACGGGGAGGGCTTTGGAGGCTCCAATCTCCTATAAACCTGACGGCCTCGTCGCTGCCTCAATCGCAGCGACGACAGATTTCGGTGAGAGAGAGAAAGATTTGACGGTGAGTGAGATTTCGGTGTGAGAAAGCGGTGACAGAGAGCGGTGACAGAGAGCGGTGACAGAGAGAGAGAGATATCAGTGAGAGAAAGGGAGATTTCAGTGAGAACATAGCGTTTTCGGAGAGATAGAGAGGGTTGATGGTGAGAATCGGGAAAGAGATAGGGCGAGTTCTATTGCGTGGTTAATCCTTTTTTAATCATCGAGATCGAAAATGCACGGATCTCGAGACGTATCGGACGGTTGTGAAAAAATTAAACTTTTGGTGGGAATAGTGGCGCTATTTGTTTGAGACGGAATTTAATTCCATCTCTAATCCGTTTCTATTTTCGTCTCCGGTCTCTCTCTATCCCGTCTCTGAATAGTTCGTCTCAATTCCGTCTCTAAATACTTTTTCTTAGCAACGAAACTTAATTTCGTTGCTAATTCCATTTCTAAATATCCATTTTCTCGTAGTGAAAGTAATTTGATGAATAGTAAGATATAAATTTATTTTACATAGTCACTTGAAAGGTACCGAATTTCTTTTTTAGAAAAAAAAAGTTGGGATATTTGAGAATAATGAAAATAATGTAAGGTAATAACCAATAGTTTAACTGTTTGAGTCGTAAAATTTCCTTGTTTCGAATTAAGATTAGCTAAGGAAGACTTCGATTCATTAAATGATAATAAGAAGTCACACCATCCTTTGCCATATTTTTGAAAAGAGAATATATGTAAATTTCTTTCTAAATCAAGATTAAGGAACTGTAAGTGGCTTGGTTGTTAAGCGAAAATTGTAATAAGTTTGTAAAGTGACTAAGAGCAAGATCAAAGTGAGAATAGCTAAGATGAACAAAAACTAAATGGAATAGACTCAATGTATAAAATAAAATAGGATGTTGACATGACTTGTGACTGCTGGAAGTGACAAGCACGGACTCCTTCAATCGAGGTAAGGCACTGAAGCAGTTGTGCATGATCAAAATTCTAAGTAACTCCATTTCATAATCATGATACATTTATAGCATAGAAGATCAGTGTAACATGTTCATTCATCTTCGAATAATTAAATGAATTAGTGATAGCAGGTATAAAAGAGTCCATGAAATTTCATCGGAGTTCATTGGAGGCTAAAGTATAGGCGACTAAATGGTCAATATATTCTCATATTAGTATGAAAATGAAAATGAAAATTTCAGGTTAACGAACCCTGATCAAATTAGAATATTAAACAATAAATTTGATGGAACTCAATATATCTTTACAAAGATCTTACAAAAAGTCAACCTCCAAATGTTGAAAGTCTTGAACCAAAATAGTGTACAAGTAATATCAATGAATATGTTGTACATTGGTTCAATTGTAGTGATTCACCACCTAATTAGTCAATGATGAATTTTAAAGCACTAGTTATTGTAAATTGGAGATGATGTAAGTGCTTGTATATTAGTGAAGATATAAATTAAATGAAAAAATACATGATTTACAGCTTAGTAAGTTTTATCTCTGTTAGGTTGGAATTATTGAAAAGGAATACAGTGTATCTGACTTGATATTTTTGAAGAATTGAATATCTTTCAATTATAATTGAGTAGAAATAAAAAATATAATATATTTATAAATTTGCATGAGATACAAGTCAAAAGTTATACTATGAGAGTATAATTATTAAATATGTTAATATCTCTGTTTAGAAATGTATGTCTACTCAAGTTAAGGATAAGCGTCTCTATTCAGATAATGAGAAAAGTTGGTGAACAACCAGTGATTAAGATGTGGGTTTGTGAAAGATTTCAACAAAGTAAAAGGAATGAAGTTCTTGATGAACTCATCATTAGAGAATGATTTGACGAAGAAAAGTCGATAATTTTCTAAACAATCGAATAAATTAAGTGAATTGGCTGAAGAGTTAGAATTGGTAATTGATTTCTAGTCCACAATTTAAATAATATTATGAGTAAGTATTTAGAGAAATAGTGAGAGTTGCATAATGTGTCAGGTTTCTATTTCTGATTGGATTAGAAATTCAAGATCTCTAGTCATGGGATGATAGATGTGTTATGAGATCTATAGTCATGAGATGACTTATGTAATTTCAGGTTTCTGGTGAGGAATGTTGGAATGGTGATGGATCAGATAGACATGCAACTCTACTTAGTATATAATATTGTGCTCAAATATTATTTGCATCAATATGTAATTATAGACTGATGATAATCTAAGAATTAATAGGCTGGTAATCGAAATAAAAAGGGATGATTAGTGATGAGAAAAGAAACCGAGATGTGTACCAGAGTTTGAATGGATATGGAAAGAATTATCAAAGGTTTATAGAATAGCATTCAGATTAGAATGAGAATTGTGTTATGGAAAAAAAAAAAGATAGGCTAGGTCTTGCTATGTATTGATACTTAAATGTGATTTAAGGTATGAGATGAGAAATGAAGTAAGGTTATCAGATATTTCACATAGTTAATTGTTTAACTCATCAGAGATTTACCAATTGTTAGGATTTGCAAAGTAACGAAGATAGCTTTTCATTAAACCAAAATATTAAAAAAATGAAAAGTTAAAATGGTTATGATCTCTACAACCGAGTTATTAAATACAACAAAAGTGATTGGGTCCACTTAACGGTTCAATTTGGAAATGATTTTACATGTTTGGATTAAAATAATTATATATGAATTATTATTTTCTCATATCTCTTTTGGTTTGGTTACCTGTAAGTTTAAATTTCGAGGATGAAATATTTTATTAGTTGGGAAGATTGTGACATCCAATAATTTTATAAACATGATTAGATGGCTAATTAAGTATTTTTGGATTTAATTTGAGATTTAGATATTTGATGTATTGTATACAATCTCAACGTGAAATAGGGTCAAGTGGAGTGTATACGCGGTGTCTATCAGTTTCAGAGTGCATTGGAGAATTTTCTCCAATTTTGGTAATTTTGAGATATTATCTCGAAGTACATATTGAAATAAGTATCGAGATAGTTTAAGCGTTTATCTAAACTATCATTTTGAATTTCATGAAAATAATTGTAATTAAGTTTAAAATTTTAAATTTCTATATTTAAACGAACTTAACGAACTGACGTATGGCCCGCACCTCTATTTGTGTGTGAGACAAGTTTTTTGGAAGTTTAGGAGCAGTTTGGTAAATTCTCCTACTTTTGGTGAAATTCGGGTATTTCTCATAGTTTTATTTAGACGTAAATTGAAGAGATAATCACGAAATTAAATAAAATAATTAATAAATTAGTAGGCGCTTAGTAACTTGCGGGGTCGAGAGTGACATGCGTAGGATGTACTATAGTGTGCACGCCTGAGGATGGTCGTTGGCGCGCATGGTAAATATATAAATCAATCCTATAGTTTGAGTTAAATAAAAGATATTCATTGGATGCGCCTCGAGGTACGCAAAGCATGATCATCGAGGAGTTCAAATGGCTGGACGATTCGATGGTTGTTGGTGAGGTATTACATGACTCGATATGTGTGATGTCCAATTTTGAGGAAGAACAATAAAATAAAATAAGTGAATCATTAGATTTGTCTTCAGATTCTGCGATATGAATCTCGAGTAAATCCTATATATATATATCCTCAAACGAATACACCGCCTCATTCAATAGTTTTGAGACAAAAATTGACCTCGAGATACGTAGTATGTATCTCGAGGAATGTCAAATTTATATTATGATTAGGAACCATTTGATTTGTCTCGAGATTCGCATAATGTAAATCTCGAGGAAGTCTAATATAATCTCATCTTCCCATTTTGATTTCATTCGAACCAAAGGAAGAAGAAGAATAAATTTTGATCGACAATAAGGGGATTGAGAAATTGAGAGGGAGAGACGAGGTGAGCTTGTTAGTTGTTGTCGTTTCGTTGATTGTTGTTCATTGCTGAGTGTTGTCGCAAAAGTAGAGATGGATGTAGGGAAAAGATGACTCGATTGTACGAGGAAGGAGATGACCGTGAGGTCATCTCCCTCCCAAAAGTGCCCTATGGTTGGGGCCGAACCCAACCCAGCGAGCCAAACAAATAAAAAAAAATTATTTGAAACAAAACATAACACTTTGTTTCGTTTCAAGGAAGAAGAATGGGGGCCTGAATTGGTTCTAAACCTAAATCCATTTTTTTTAAAAAAAAAGAAAAATAGAAAAATTACTGGAAAATAGGAAAAGAATTCCAGAAAAATAAAGTTAATCCTGAAAAGTAATATTTTGATTAAATAAATAGTTGAGGAATTTCTATGAAAATAAAGTATTCGAGATTTCAGGCGAGACTTTATACCGAGGTTTTGTCTCGTACAGCGTGCTACGATACCCAAAATATTCAAAATCTTTAAAAAAGTTTAGAAGCCTAGTGAAAAGTGATTTTCAATTCTAAATCACAATTTAGAGTCAAAATTGGGATCCAGACATCCGATGAGTTGATTTGGAGTGATTCCAAGGTTTTTGGGTTGAGTAGGACTGATAAATATATAAAAAAAATTGAAGAGAAAAATATTTAATCCTAGACAACATAATTTTCGATGTTGAACAATAATTTTGAGTCAAAAACAAAATTAAGGCATTGAATAATTTATTTTGAAAGTAATTTACGGGTTTCGAGATGTGATTTGGTCAATTAAATTACATATAATTTAAAAAATGGTGAAGTTTTTGTGGAGGCTTAGAAGACATATTAATGAATCGTAGGACCATGATTGGAGCCCCGTGTGGACTACTTTACCAACTCAAAGCATTTGGGAGTTGCGATATCGCGTTTGAAAGGTTAAGTAAATCCTATAGTAACCCTTATATTGTATGATTATAATTTCATAGAAATTGCATTAATCTTTAATATTGCATTTTTGTTGTAGATGCATACACGGGTTGGGAGTACAAGGCGATTCGAGTCTCCTTATAGTGTAGACTATACCATGGTTATAGAACACTATATTATGCTTGAGGGGCTGGAGTTACTGATGTTTTGCATCACATAGTTATCATGAGATCACGTTGAATGGAGGAACGAGACTCATTTAATTATTATCCCCGCGCATGAGTCCTTATTATTTTTTACTTACCACTTTCGGAGAACGTTATCTGATTGTGGTCAGATAACAAAAATGGGATGGATTCACGGTTGTATTTAAATTCCTTGGATTATATTTTTTTATTTAATCTCTTGGATTATTATGCATTTGGTTATTACATGTGTACTAGATATTATGGGATTTACTTATCTGACATTATCGAATTTTTATAATTGGATAATGACAGGTTCTAGCGATGACGAAGGAAAGGAAAAGCTTTTTTATTGTATGTAACTTGCTTAGTTCTTTTCTTTATGTATGTATTAGTGTTTTAATATATTATACTGTATAAATGGGTTTATGTGTTCGAGTGTAATTAGGACATCCTTTGGGATGGCTGGAACGATTTTAGGATGAATCGAAGTAATTTTAGAATTAAGGTAATGCTAGTTTAAGAATTATGATATTTTAAATCAAGTTAAAATGAATATATAATTTAGTTGATGCAATATATATTGTTCTAGGAGGATTATAAGTCCTTCGACATTTCCACCAAAGTTGAGAGGCTTTATTGAAGATTTTTTACGGCTGAGATTTTCGATGTAAGCTTAGAAATGAAGGAGATGCTATCAAAGTTTTTTTATGAAATTTTGAGGATAATGTAAACAATCTAAATGAACTTTAAGGATTATATAATTCATTTTTATGGAACTTTAAGGATTAAGATTCACTTTAAAATCTTTTGTGGTTAATAAAGTTTTATAACTTAAGATTACAAGATCTTATTCTTAATTGTTTATTAATGGAGATGTTAAAGCTGCTAGATTATCAAGGGATTAAGGTAATCTAGATCGGTCAAATGCTCTAATTAGGTAGGGTCCGACAATAACTTGAGGTGGCGGTAATCTTGGTAAATACTTGAGAAAAACATCTGTAAACTTGCATACCATAGGTACTTCCTCGATAGTCGCCACTGATCTCTTTGCGGTACTTAAAATTCTCGAAAAAGTCTCAATCTCCTAGCTCGTAGCCAATCTACACCTAGTACTTTGAAGTTGTTTTGAGTCGTCGCGAAAATTGAACTATGCCTACCTAGGTATCTGGAATGTGACTGTCTTACTAAAGCAAGCCAACTGTGCATGGTATGCTGTTTGCTAGTCCGTTCTCAATAACAAGTCGAACTCTAAGAACTCTAGCACTCTCAAGTCTATAGATAAATCATGTCCCTCAATCTCGATGGCACATCCCTCACAAATCATATTAGGGTAAATCTTATCTCTGGCAGTTGCGCTGAGGATCTAGTGGGTGCTAAGTATAACGAGTCTCAACCCTTATCTACTACCATCCGTCGGAAATAAATGACACAATCGATCCTGAATCTATTAATGTATGCATAACATGACTACAAATCATAAATATACCTTCAATGAATAGTCATGTCATCTGTGGGTCTAGCTAAGCCATTACGTGTGCCCTCTCTCGGGTTTGATGTTGATGCTGTTGTGAACTCTACCTTTATGCACCTGCGGGGTGCGAACACTTGTTCTTATAGTTCCCCTCCAGTCTGCATCCGAAACATACCCTTGAACCCTGCTCCCCTAAGTATGACTATTTGCCATGGCTCTTTGCTCGCCCTAATAGCGCTTGCTCGCCCTTTGGCTCGACCTATGTCCTTATTGGTCACTACCTCTATCTATAACCCTACTATCAGTACCCCTAAACTGCTGCTACAACTGAAATGTATGTCATGCCAATAGAGATTTACTAGTGTTACTTTGAATGGGTGCAGGTGCGGCTACATAGAGTGGTTGTGGTTGTTGTGCAACTGAACCCACACTATGCTCTTTAATGAACTTTTGATGGTTCATCTTCCTCTTCTTGTCCCTATCTGAACCCTGCATAGATCTCTGTCCTGGAGCCGTGCCTAATCGACACCTTTGCTGGTCATAAAGCAACGTCCTGGGGTAAGTGACGATATATGCGTCTTTCATCAGACTATGCTCATAAGCCCTATCTAGGTTACCAGGCTTTTTTGTAACTATAATACCTCCAATAATTGGAAATAACCCCTCATAGAAAAAATGGACTTGGTCCCTGTTCGTATCAGCCACTCCACCAATAAACACCAACAATTGCGAGAACTTCCCTATGTACTGCACTACGAACTCTCTAACTCGTTGCCTAGTGTGCATTAACTCCGATCTCTTACCAATCATCTTTAAGGGCGAAAAAGATTTCTAGCTAAATAGCCATTTGAACTCCATCCATGTTTGGGGCTCTCCCTGGATGGCTATTAAATTAGTCCACCACGTGTCGGCGACATCGTGAAGTGAAAATGCTGCTAACTCACTTTTTTTACTATCATCAATCATGAGAATCATATGTATCTTCTCATAGATTTCGATGAATTTCTTTGCATCCATTACATCAGAGTGTTCACTAAACTTTTTAGGTTTATATCTCTCGTAGTTCTGAGTCAATCTGGCCTCTTGTGTTAAGTCAAAACCAGTGTCTCTTTCAACTGGCGCCACAACTGCTAGTACTAAGACCTATACGAGCATTAGAAATATGGCGGTAACTGGTGTCGTCTGAGCTATAGAAGGTGACGGAGTTGCCTAAGGCATTGACACACTCATGTCCTATGTAGGAGCTATTGTCGAGGTCAAGGGTGATGGCAACTGCTTTCGGAGAATGGTAAGAATCTCATATAGTCTCATATAATTTATTTCAACCCTATATGATAAATCCCGAAACTCTACTGGGTCAACAGAGCTGGAGCTTATGCTCGTAGCTCCACCCTTATCACCGACGTCTTGCTGATCAGCCATAGTGGTCTGCAAAAGTAATACCAAGCTTCGATCAATTTCCATAACTACTGGTAGTAGTATATATTACGTTTCAAGAATTTAACATGTATATTTCAAATACAAATTCCCCAACTCTCCTTACTTCCTAACTAAGACTTTAATTTAAAATCATAGTATTTCACGTTAAGTTCAATTGTGTCATAATTCTAAGTTCACATTTTAGTTGAGGTGTGGGTAACCAAAATTTTGGGTAGAAACATATGGCTCTAATACCAATTGTAATGGACCCAACCCCACAAACTGGGCCTCTCCTAACCTAAGCCTACATAGACTCTCGGTCAAGCCCCGTGAAATCAACATATGCTTAGTTAGCCTTTTTTCCATGTCATTTTATCATTAGTTTCTTATTAAGTTTGATATTTACTTTAAATAAGTCTTAATAAATCTCAGCAAGAGTTAATTAATTTAAAACAACTTAAACAACTAATGAGTAAGAGTTGGGACAATCCTAATGTGGAAATCCTGCAAAAATAGATTTCATGTATATAAATGAAGTGGGAATCAGCATAATACAATGATCAAGTCATTATATACATGTATCTAGAGTCTCACAACCCATAATGTCCTAAAATATATTAAGAAATGACAAGAGTAGTTCATATGTACATCCAAAATATAAAAAAGAACCTACGGTAGTAGTAGAGAGGAGTTGACTCTGAGGGAAGCTCGGAGATAATCGCCAATTACAGGCTCTTTGCCTCTACTAATAGAGGGACCTATAATTGTCACCAGTGATGGAGACAATCCTAGTAAGTAAATATAGTAGAAACTCAACAATATTTCAAGATAATAAATGATAATTCTATAGATCATGCAATAAATGAAAGAACAGTAAATAAAATATCAAATTGCATGATAGACATACTAGGACAATTAACGTTAGGAACCAAGTAGCCCAGAAGCAAAAGATAGGGAGAGAGTGGTCTATACACACTACACCAACAAAAGATGTAAGTGCGAAAGTTGGTACAGTGGACCGAAGTCTCACAAGCCATACCGATTCATTCAGCACCGCCAGCTTTACCTAAGCCACAGTCCAAGAGAGTTCTGAAGGAGGTCACAATGACCCTAGATGCATATTACTTATGGACCTTGAATGCCAATTGAGGAGCCACAGTGACCCTGGATGCTCACATTAAAAGAATTCAGACTCGAGAGGAACCGCGAGAGCTACCCAGATGCTCAACTCACAAGTGATGATATTCAACTAAGCCTAACCAGTCAAACACCTAAGCCACTTAGCGGGGAATTATAGTCCAACAATTTAGCTTATCATTTAAAAAATAAACAAGGAGAGTGAAAGGAAATAGTATTGATTTTCTGACGGGTTTACTTACCTTAACAAACAATAATATCTAAGCTAAACACGGCCCTCACATGTCCGTACTACAATCCTGATATCTGAAACTCACTCTCTAGGTCCCTGGTACCTATTAGAATTAATTAGGTATGTGTTAGAGCTTATTTAAGTTTAACTATCTAGTTCATTATAATTCATTCCACTATTTGTCTCAATGTCTTTTCTACTTAACTTAGACCAATTATCACCTTCAACGTGTCATAAACAAGTTTATACTAAATCTTCGGGGTCCCTAGTCACTTATTCTTACCATACGCGAAAGCTTGATGTGAGAAGTCTATTTTATTCATTTTAAAAATCCTTTGCCACTTAACTCGGCCAAATGCAAAAACTTAGTGTTACAAAGTTTTAGAAACTTTCTCTATTAACTTTAAGTGTTATTGGATCATCAAATTCCATTGGAAACCATTTCAAGTGGGTTTAATGCATTGGTTTGCAAAATAGTCCCTTAGGGACTTTAAAATAATTTCCAAAAAACTTGGTTTTTATGCAACTTGAAATGCGGCTAAAACAATCATAGAAGTTCCCAAAATTCTCGGTGTTGATTCATTAATGTCTATTAACTAAAAACCAAAGTTTTTGAATGCCAAAATCTCATTATTATGATCAAGAACCAAATTTGAGACTCCAAGTAACACTTTAAGTCCTTTATTTATAAATATTGATCTCTTATTCGAAGCATGACTTGAAAACTAAATTAGACATATTGGAAAAGCATGAGAATTAGTGTGCACCTTTACTATGATCCAATAACACATTCTTGGAGATTTTGGTTCAATTTCAACATCATTTGATCCCCAAAAAACCTTCAATGAAAAAATCAGCTTATTAAGAAAGTAAATTTTCCCTATTTCAAAACTCATTTGAATAATCATCCAAAACACCTCAAAATCACTTGAAACTCTTGGAGAACCTAATCTATAGTATTTTGAACTATTTAAGAGATTTTTGTTATTTTTCAATTAGTGAAGGTTCCCCAAAAGATGTCTCGACATCCAAACACTTACAAAAGGAATTATCTCTATGGATAAGTACTAAATTTTAGTCCGTTTTTGGTAAATAAAACAACTCAATTTTTAAGAGGTACTGATGTTAAGTTGTTTTTCTATGTATAAGCTTTTTAAAATGGTGAATTAAGCTCAAATTCAATTAAAATTGAGGGAGTTATGCTGAAAATGCCAAAACAACTTACTTTGATAGAGTTTTAGACTAGCAGTATAAAAGAATTCATAACTATCAAACCACACTTCCAAATAACATGATTTTAAGTGAAAAGCTTGTCCAAATATCTAAGATCAAATTACAAAAAATCAGCAAATTTATGCTCTAAGAATTTCAGCTATAATCTTGGCATTTCATCAAACATGTAGTATTTATGAACAACTAAATTCACAATGCATGGATCAAACCCCATTATTTTTGTCCAACATTTACACTTGATATAAGACATTATCGAACATCAATATAGGAGTAGAAGATTAAAGATCAAACACCTAATTACGCAAGAAAATTAATCCATTCTTTCATTTACCCAAAATCCCAATTGTTGAACCAAGACATAAGTTTTTTTTGAACATAAGAGAAACCTTGATTTTTAGATTCATATTCATCTCATAATATTAGGAAATTCATCAAACTTGACAAAAACTCAGCACTAGAATTGTTTAAAGAACCTCAAATCATCATAATATACTATTGAAATGGAAGGGATTTGTTACCTAAGGTTTGATCATTATGAAAACTTAAGCTCCTTGATATCCTTAGCTCCAACTCCACCTTCTCTTTGATTGTTCAGCACTATTTCTAACCAAACCTCTCTCTTTTCTCTCCAAACCTAGCTGAAACGTTTTGTATTCATGCATGGTGTAGAGATTAAGTGGGTATTTTATACTCTTAACTTTTTGATACTTGGCCATTAGATTATCCTAGAATCATTTCTCCATCAAATCTCTAGATATATCCATAGTTGGTGTTAGTTCCCACATGCATACCATAGGATCCATTATGGCGTATTTAGATCTCCATATTGACACATCACTAGGTAAATCAATGTAATATGAGTGTGGTCTCCATTTAAGTTTCTAACATTTCATTTTTTGATCATCCATAAAGACCACGGTATGCATTAAGTAAATATATTTCATGAAGTTCATTTGATGAGTTAGGTACCATAATAATATGGATATTTTCTCAATTTTAGACTTAATTTATATGTCTAAGCCCAATCACTCACTTAGAAAATTTATAACTTTCCAATTCTTCCTAGTCTTAGGCCTTCTTAAAATGAAGCACATAGATTTAATCGAGTACATCCTAAATTCTTTTGAGACTCACTACATAGTTTAGATGCTAGTTAGAGTCTAACTAAGTGAATTAAATCATGAACCTAAGCCCAAGTTTTCAATCCACCCAATCATCCAGCAGTACCTATCTCAAGGTAACTTGGCGCACTTTTTTTATCCAAAAAAATCATTTAAAAGTTGTGCACACATATATAAACTTATAGTACAAACATCAAAATCAATTAAAATTATTTAATTATTATCTTGATGTTGATGCCCGATTATCGACCAAGTTCGCTACGTAAGACAGGCCGCCAGGGCATGGTATTATAAAACATACAACTAGGATTTGATTATTCAGGACATTACACATAAAATTTAGCATCGCTTCTAACTTTGTTGTTTTAGACTTTAAAATCGTAAGGAGGAAAGCTTGCTAGTTCACCAAATCTGTGTACTAGGGAAAATCTTCCCTAACAACATAGATGTACTCATCACAGAAATAATCCTTAATAGGGGTAAGACGTTCTGTAATGGCCCCAAATTTACTAATAGTAAATTAGTACCTAATTAGGGTTATCAACCTGAGAGGTGGTGAGAGGTGGCCTGAGAGCGGGTACACGGTCTGAATACTCAGTGTTAGGACCGAGAAATGTGTTATATTGGATGTGATGAAGCTTAGTGTGATGTATGTGTAGATTTATTAAGTCACTCCTACTTGTATAGAGATGTTAAGACGTGAGCGAGGATGCGCCTCGAGATACATATTGACGTGAGACTGGGGTAGAGAGTGATGTAGTCAATTTATTTAGGCTTAATATAGCTTAAATAGTGATTTTAATGTGGCTATAGTTAGTTATATATTAAATGTAACAAAAGTTAGTAATTTAAAACAATAGCCATGAGTTTATTCTCTAGACACATATTGACACATCTAGAGTTTAATTGAGTTTGATATTGGTGTCTTAGTATGAGATAGTGGAGAGTTAATGGGACATGTGTTAAGTGACAAACTATTAGATAAGTCTCGAGATATGTGTGCACATGGAGATCAATGACTATTAATCAACCATATCCATTTCATATATAGCTTAAGATCAACTCATACAACTTAAACCATTTCATTTTAGTAACTTAGAAGTGAAGAAACCTTGCTAGAGATAAAGGAGTTTGATGGAGGAAGAAGAAATCAAGAAGATCATAAAGGTTTTGGAAGAATTGGCGTTGATCAAGCTAGGGGGTTCATCGAGTAAGTAGTTCATTTACACTAGCTTAGTCAATTTGATGATATGTAGGGCTATTTTATGTTGTTGTTGATGTCTTGGGGTTCTGGCGGTGTGTATGGGCGTCCCTAAGGCATTTAGGTAGCTTATGTGTGAAGAAAACTTAGAATTCTGAGTTTTCTTGCACATAGCACGCTAGGTAGGTTAGCTAGTGCCCTAACTTTGGATAGCGTGCTAATGATGGCACTACCGCGCTAATCAAGTTACCCAACACTCTGAGTGTTATGACAACCCAAAATCTGAATTTTTTAACTTAAACTTAAATACTATAAACAAACCCAATACCCTAACTATTAAATAAACTCAAAAACATGTTAAATGATATTAGGAACCTAGGGAAACGTCTCAGGAGTTCGGAAACAAGTTTTAAGGTGTCGAGAGACCGAAGTAGCTAGGAAGTTTTTATAGAGGTAAGTAAACTGATTGAGATATTTTCCTTCATTTCACGCTTTCATGTTGTTGTTTGTTTACAATTGTTTATAATGTTGTGCAATGCCTTATATGCTTATTTAAATGTGTGTTGTTTCTTATTATGCAGTTGTTTTTAAAATTATAATATATATATGTTTAAGTTTATGATGTAGTTTAGGGTGTACACGGCACATGGGGTATGGGACTCTGGGATGTCGTACACTGACTAGTTAGTGTCACATACCTACTATATGAGGTTGATGAAATGATGAAACGATGACTAATTAGGGCAATACCTATGTACTATGTGTATTAACCTATTATATGAGGTCGAGAAGACATGTTTCACAATTAATAAGGACAGTGCATGCGTGCACTACTATATAAGCTATTACCCGAAAAGTAATATATAGGCCGATGTGTGAAATGATTAAACGACGACCAATAAGGATAATACCAATGTATTACATGTACTGACCTATTACGTGAAGTCGATATGCCGTGCTTCATAACTAATAAGGAGAAAGCCTATGCATAAACGACTACCAATAAGGGTAATACCAATGTACTATGTCTACTGACCTATTATATGAGGTTGACATGTCGTGTCTCGAAACTAATAAGGAGAAAGTCTATGCATAAATGACGACCAATAAAGGTAGTATCGATGTACTATGAGTATTGACCTATTACATGAGGTCGATATGTCGTGTTAAATAAATGACTACCCAAGGTATATGTAATCAATACCCAAGGTCTATGTGATCAATAGGGTATTACCGGGTTAATGTGTTAGGTACATAATTTAGTATGTTTGGTTCATTGAAATAGTTAATTGATGTTATATCGTTTGGTAATGTGTTTGTTTTATATTTATTGTTATATAATGAATGTATCTCTTGTTATGTTTGGAAATGTGGATAATTGTCTCTCAGTATTACTTTCGACATTACTGTACTCACTATCCTTCCATCGAGTAGTAGACCAGACAAGGAAAAGATCGGCGACTACCTCTACGCCAGTGAAGAGTTGCTACCTTTGTTGTAGGTTTCTAGTTTTGTTGAATGACTTATATATATGCTTTCCATACATTTTTGGGGATGTATACTACAGGTAGTGAGATAATGTACTGATCAGCCACATGTTGATATATAGTTATCACCTTTTTTTACATATATGCGTGTGATCTTCGTTTCCTGGTTTCCACACTTAGGTTCTATATGAATGACTTTCACTAAGTCTCCAAGACTTGTGCTGAATAATCTTTAACAGTATAAAATTTTAATTAACTCTGATTTAAGTAATTGATAAAAGATAAGAAAATATTTATTTGAATAATTAACTTGTGAAAAGAAAAGTTTTAAAAAGGCTGACTAATATGTTGTTAGGTCCTATGTGGTGAGTTTATGGCTTGATGAGGGATTAGGTCGGACGATGCCCTAAATTTAGGGAGGGGTCGTCACATGTTCACCATTCTCAATCCTACTAAGATGGTCATCGACTAGATTCTCTACATCATTTTTATCTTTAATTGTAATGTCAAACTCCTATAGTAGGAGTATCCATCAAATGAACCCAGGTTTAGCATATTTCTTACTTATAAGATATTTCAAGGCTGCATAACTAGAGTAGATAATCACCTTGGTTCCTAAAAGATAAGGCCAAAACTTTTCAAGTGCGAAGATAACGGCTCGGAGCTCTTTTTCAATTGTTGTGTAGTTCATCTGAGCTACGTCTAGAGTACAAGAAACATAGTAAATCACATATAAAGCTCTCCCGACTCTCTATCCTAAAACTATACACACTCCATGACTGTTAGCATCACGTATATTTTCAAATGGAAACTCCCGATTGGGGGCTTGAATCCCTGGTGTACTAGTAAGTGAGTCTTTAAGTGCATCAAATGCACTATTACATGCCATTATTGGGGAATGTGCCTTAGGTCAATCTATAAACATTGTTTATCTTATAATTTTAGTAAATAAAATAGAGGTTTTCATTCGCTATTTTACTATAAGTAATTGCATGTTGACCTTAAAGTAAAATCCATAGGTATTTGTTGAAATATCTTAAATGCCCTAATCGTTCATTATACTGGGAATTATGATGAATTAATATTAATGTGAATCTTGATTGATGGTCATGCGATGATCATGCATATAGGGATACGAATCAAGATCATGAGTATTTGTTAGGGAACAAGGTACTGGACTGACCCGCTATGAGAACACCACATTGATTAAGTCATAGGTGTTACTTATGATAGGTATGTCGTTTAGTCCTTTGACTTGAGATTACAATAGACTTTAATATTATGAGCATGGTAATTTGACACAATCAAACGTTGCCTTTAACCAAACGATTATAAAGATTGTGATTGGTTACCATATGAAAAAGATGTGAAGGTGTGTAATCAAGACATAATTTTTCACTCTTGTATAGATAGAGATATAAGTGGATCCCTCGATATGATAGGATGATAATGGCCAAGTCCTTGTGAATTGATATGATCAATGTCACTTTGATGTTTTCAGTTTACCTAAATATCGAGAATAGTACGATTGAACATTAAGGGTGACAATATCGCATGACAAAAGGATATGATATATGTTATTCATTAGGTCGTATTGATTTTGATATTCATGCTACTTGGGTCATCATAATCCCTTGCTAGAGACCACTTATGACTTGTGTACTAAATGGTTTTGGTTCACTGCCAACATCATATGAACATATTGGGTCACATACAAAGAATGGCTTTACACAATTTCAATTGGTCTAGAGTAATGAATTTTATGTGATAAAATTCATAACATAATAGCCCTTAAAATTTTTTATATGATAATATATTAATAGGGGGCATATGTATAATTTGCTTAAACAACCTAAGTAGAATAGTTGTATAACGAATAGGCTTTTAAGTAAGGGCTTATCTACACATATAAATAGAGGTTAAAACCCTAAAATGAAATAATATTTTTCGTTTTTGCTATTTTCGAGTTCTATGGATTCTGGAAAGAAATAAAAGCGTTTTCTATCTCTCTTAGGGCTAGCATTCTAAACTGTGGTCACCGTTCGTGTGTAGATTCTGATATAGGATGGACACTTGAACGTCTTGAAAATTGAACAATCAGATAAGGAAATCATGGATTAAGGTATGGTTTACTTTTTGTAGATCTAGTTTAATAGAACTTATTTTCAGTCCTATTATAGTTTTTCAAAAAAAATTTAAATTTTTCACTACATATGAACCCTAAAAACCCAACAGTGATATCAGAGTCTTAGGCTCAATTCTATTAAACGTTTGCATATTTTCTCTAATGTATATATGATATATGTGTAAAAAAAAGCTTGATTAATGTATTTATGATGTGCATATCGGTTCTATGATAATTGTTATCGAGAATTGATTTCAAGACGTATTGTTAATTATGTATTTGATGCATACGCATTGTAGAAGTCATGTTTAAGTTAATGTGATTTTTGTGTTGGATACATAGTTCGTTTTGTTCAATAATTATGTATGTCTCCATAATAGAAATCATGATTAGGTTAATATGATTAATTTAATGTGGTTGTGGTGTTGAATGCATGATTAATATTTTATTTATTGATTTAATTGCTTGTTTCGTATGAATAAGAATCAAAATTGATTTTGATCATATATTTCATTGTGGTTATCTGTTAGTATATTCCTATTATATAGGAGATAAACTTGTAATCAGATAAGAACTACAAATCCTATAAGATAGGTGAGATACATAAAAAATTATAATTGGATAAGGATTCAAAGTATCTTAAATTCTAATTACATTAGGATAAGATATTAAGTTAGGGGTGGGCACGAGTTAATTAAAAATGTTTTAATTAATATTTTTGAGAATTAAAACAAGGGGCAGTTTTGGTCAATTAGATTGTCAAAAATAATGAGAAATTTTAGGCGACTTTCGATTTTCAAGACTTGAATTTGTCGTCTAAAAAAAATGGGGCATTGCCTCGTGTACCTCATTGACACGCCGGTGAAAGTAGATAACTGTTTGTAGCGCAAGAAAATTCGTATGAAAGCTAATATTAGTAATATTTCTCAACTTGTTTAGTGATTGTACATGTATTGTAATATATGATATCTATGGTGTCTAATTTATGATCTCTAAAATAAACAAAAAAATCCATATTCCAAATTTTAAGTCAATTGCTATCCATTCTCAAACATTTGTCAAGGCTTTGATCACATCAATATGGGTCTGTCTCCGTAGAGTATATTGTGTCATCTTAGTGAGGCAAGTTGAGTAACGGTTACTCTATCGTTTGAAATGGTTAGAGTTGATAAAGCTATCAAAATGATTTTGGGCTTTAGGCACAAGATAAGATAAAACATTCTAAGATATAAGATGTCATAATCCCATAAAAACAACTAAAAGTTACGTATGATGTAAATGGTAATTCATACCTACCTAAATAACCTAATTTAAAGTTTCATGCCTTAGCTGTCTTGGAATTAGGTGACACGTGGATTTTAGTCCCTTAAATTAACATGGTATTTTAAGGAGGGTTGTTAATTTAGTGGGAGTCTATTCCTCCATACTAAAATGAAATCTTGCATAATCTTTGTTGTAGATAGATGGCCTCTTCCAATCACACTAATCCCTTGTCACTGCGATCCATCCTTAAGAAGGATAAGTTGTCCGGGACAAACTTTATTTACTAGTTTAGAAACTTGAGAATTGTTCTTAAGCATGAACGAAAGTTGTATGTCATGGATGATCCTATTCTTGAGGAACCACTAGCCAATGCTTTAATAACTATGAAGGATGCATATACTAAGCATATCAACAACTCAACTGATGTTACATGCATTATGTTGGCAACCATAGTTCTTGAACTTCAAAGGACATGGAACACATAGAAGCTTATGGCATGGCTACAATGCTAAATAAAATGTTCCAACAGTAGGCTAGGCAAGAAAGGTTCGAGACAGTCAAGAACCTTCATTCTTACATAATGAATGAGGGTGCGTCAGTTAGTCCTCATGTTCTGATAATGAAAGGATATATTGGCTATCTTGACATATTTAAATTTCCCATAAGTCAAGAGTTGACTATGGATTTGATCATGAATTCATTGCCTGAAAGTTATTCATAATTTGTGATGAGCTATAACATGAATAGCATAGAGAAGCCTATCTTAGAGTTGGATTTGATGCTTAAAAGTGTTGAGTAGAATGTCAAGAAACCTATTGCTAATGTGTTGATGGTTCAGAAGGGAAAGGCCGAATGTAAGGTTAAAGTTTCCTAGGCTGTTGTGATTGCCTCAAAGCCTATGGAACAAGTTAATCCTAAGGCTGCTTCTACTTCACAACCCCAGAAAGAAAAGGAAAAATAAGCAAATTGTCATTTTTGCCATGCACCTAGGCATTGGTTCAGAAATTACAAGCTCTATCTTGAAGATCTAAAAAAAAGAGTAGTGCGACTACTACTTCAGGTATTTACATTACTGAAGCTATTTATCTACTAGTGATTACTGAGTATTGGATACCGGACGTGGATCTCACATTTGTATTAATGTGCAAGGTCTCACCAAAAGTAGAAAGCTAAAGAAAGGATAAGTCATCCTACTAGTTGGAAATAGTGCAAAGGTTGTTGCCTTAGCTATAAGATGCTATGAGTTAATTTTACCTAGTGGACTTGTTTTAGTTTAAATAATTGTTATTATGTCTCTGCCTTGAGCAGAAACATTATTTCAGTTTCATGTTTGGATTTGGATGATTTTAATTTCATTATTACGAATAATAAATGCTACATTTCTCTTTAAGATGTTTTATATGGAAATGTTGATTTGTATAATGGTCTTTATATTCTAAACATGAAAAGGTCCACAAATACGCATATTCTTAACGTAAATACAAAGAAATTCAAGTAAAATGATTTGAGTCAAACCTACATTTGGCATTGTCGTCTTGGCCACGTAAATGAGAAACATATCTCTAAACTCTATAAAGATGGACTTTTATATTTATTTGATTTTGAATCATATGAAACATGTGTATCTTGTTTACTAGGCAAAATGATAAACAGTCCCTTTACTGGATAGAGTGAAAGGGCAACTGATTTATAGGGTCTAATAAATACCGATGTATGCAGTCCTATAAACAAAATGTCTAGAGGTGGTTATCATTACTTCATTACCTTCACTGATGATTTTAGTAGATATGGTTACTTGTATCTCATGAAACATAAAGGTGAATCTTTTAAGATGTTTCGAACATTTTCAAAATCAAGTGCAAAATCAACTTGGTAAAATTATTAAAGAGTTTCGATCAGATCGAGGTGGTGAATATTTGAGCTAAGAGTTGGATGATCATCTTAAAAACTGTGGGATTGTCTCACAGTTAACTCCTCCAGCAACTCCACCATGGAATGGTGTTTTTAAGAGGAGAAATCAGACTTTATTAGTTATGGTTCTATCTACAATGAGTCATGTAGATCTACTTATTTCCTTTTAGGGCTATGCCTTAGAAACTATTGAGTTTACACTGAATCATGTAACTTCTAAAGTGGATGATAAAACACCATATGAGATGTGGTTTAGGAAAAGACCAAGTTTGTCTTTCCATAAGATTTGGGGCTGTGAGGTTTTCGTATGGTGACAAATCTTAGTTAAATTATCAGCTAAATATATTTAGTGTGTATTTGTTGGTTATGCTAAAGAAATTAGAGCATAGTACTTTTATAATCCTATTGAGAACAAAGTGTTTATTTCTCATAATGGTGTTTTTATAGAAAATGAGTTTATTTCAAAAGAAAACAATAGGAATAAAGTAAGTCTTGAAGAAGTTCAAGAACCACAAGTTAACGCTCAACCGCTAGTAGGAGATTAACAAAGTCTTGAACTAGTCGAACCTCTAAAGGTATCACAAAACCCATATAGATCTGATAGGGTAAGACACCAGCCTAAGAGATTTGGATTTCTTATTACTGATAGTAGTGAGATGTTTCTTATGGATCAAGATGAGCCTACTACTTATCAGGAGGTTGTGTCTAGCCTTAAGTTAGATAAATAGCTTAGTGCCATGAATTATGAGATGCAATCTATGTATGATAACTAAGTTTGGAACCTGGTTGATTTACTTAAAGGTGGTAAGACCATTAAATGTAAACGGGTTTCCACTAAGAAAACTGACATGGATGGCAATGCGTATTCTTATCAAGCATGGCTAGTAGCAAAATGTTTTAGATAGACTCAAGGTGTTGATTATGATGAGACTTTTTCTCCAATAGCCATGCTTAAATCCATAAGAATTCTATTTGTCATGGAAGCATATTATGATTATGAGATATGACAAATGGATGTCAAAAAAGCTTTTCTAAATGGAAAATTACTTTAGGATGTGTATATGATATAGCCTATAGGGTTTATTCATTTTGAAAATTCGAGGAAGGTGTGAAAGCGCCAAAGATCCATTTATGGATTGAAGCAAGCTTCTCGGAGTCGGAATATTCGTTTTGACAAAGCAATTAAGGAATCTTGTTTCATTAAAAATAAATATGTGCCTTTTGTATAAAAGAAGGTCAATGGGAGCGTTGTTATTTTCCTAGTATTATATGTTGATGATATATTACTCATTAGAAATGACATCCCAACCTTGCAGAGTGTCAAGTCTTGGTTAGAGAAATGTTTCACAATGAAGGACTTCGGAGATGCAACCCACTTCTTTGGGATTAATATCTATATGGATAGATCTAAAAGGTTGATCGGTCTAAGTCAGAGTGCTTACATTGACAAGGTATTGAATAGGTTTAGTATGCAAGACTCTAAAAGAGGGTCGTTGCCAATGTCTCATGGTATAAATCTCAGTAAGACTCAATGTCCGAAGACTAATGATGAGCAAGAGCGCATGAATACGATTCCATATGCATCAACTATTGGATCTATCATGCGTACCACGTTACGCACCCGACTTGATGTATCATATGCTTTTAGCGTAACAAGCATATATCAGTCTGATCCTTATAAGAGTCACTGTATAGTAGTAAAAATATTCTTAAGTACTTGAGAAGGACTAAAAAATGCTCTTAGTTTATGGAAGTTTAGAAGATGAGCTTGTTGTAAATGGTTATATAGATGCAAGTTTTCAAACTGATGTAGATGACTTCGAATCGCAATCTAGATATGTGTTTACTTTGAATGGAGGCGCAGTGAGCTGAAAAAGTTCGAAGCAAGAAACTTTGGCAAATTCTATAACAAAAGTTGAGTATATTGCAGTCTGATGCAGCTAAGGAGGTAGTTTGGATAAAAAGATTCATCTCCGAACTTGGTGTTGTTCCTAATATAGTTAACCCCATTTGCTTGTATTATGACAACAATGAGGTGATAGCACAGGCCAAGGAACCAAGATCACATCATTGATCCAAACATATACTAAGATGTTTTCATCTCATTTGAGAAATAATTGGGGGGTACGTGAAGATTTTCGAAGTTCTTGTAGAAGACAATGTTGCAGGTCCTTCGACGAAGGCTCTTCCACAACCGAAACATGATGCTCATGCTAGGTCATTAGGTATTAGATACATGAATGATTAGCCCCAATGCAAGTGGTAGATGTTGGGAATGTGCCCTAAGTCAATCATAAACATTGTTTATCTTATGATTTTAGTTAATAAAATAGAGGTTTTCATTTTCTGTTTTATTATAATTAATTGCTACCATATAGTAAGATCCATGGGTATTTATTGAAATATCATAAATATCCCTAGTGAAATATCACAAATACCCCTAGTTGTTCATTATACTGAGAACTATAATGAATTAATACTAGTGTGTATCTTAATTGATGGTCATATGATGATCATGTGCATAGGGATACTAATCGAGATCATGAGTACTTGTTAGGGAACTAGGTATTGGACTGACCAGCTATGAGAACACACATAGATTAAGTCATAGGTGTTACTTATGATGAGTATGTTATTAAGTCATTTGGATTGAGATTACCATAGACTTCAATATTAGGAACATGATAATTTAACACAATCAAAAGTTTCCTTTAACCAGACGATTATAAAGATTGTGATTGGTTACCATGTGAATAATATGTGAAGGTACGTAATCAAGATATAATTTGTCACTCTCATATAGAGAGAGATATCAGTATATCCCTCAATATGATAGACTAATAATGGCCAAGTCCGTGTGAATTGAAATGATCAATGTCACTTGGATGTTTTTAGTTTAGTTAAAGATCGAGACTAGTGCGATTGAACATTAAAGGTGACTTGTCATGTCATATGTTTAATCAAAAGATATTGCACGACAAAAGGATATGATATATGATATTCCATAGGAATATCAATTTTGATATTCATGCTACTTGGGTAGTCATAACGCCTTGCTAGAGACAGCTTATGACTTATGTACTAAAATGGTTTTGGTTCACTAGTAACATTGCATGAATCTATTGGGTTGCACATAAAGAATGGCTTTGTGCAATTTCAATTGGTTCTGAGCAACGAGTTTTATGAGACAAAATTTATGATAAAATAGCCCTTACAATTTGTTATATGATAACATATTAATAGGGGTGTATGTGTTATTTGCTTAAACTACCTAAATATAATAGTTGTATTACAAATAAGCTTTTAAGTGAGGGCTTATCTACACAAATAAATAAAGGTTGAAACCTTAAAATGAAATAAGATTTTCATTTTTGTTATTTTCGAGTTCTCTATATTTTGGGAGAGAAAGAACAATATTTTCTATCTCTCTAAGGGCTAGCACTCCAAATTGTGGTCACCACTCGTCTGTGGATTTCTGATAAAGGACATACACTTGAACGTCTTAGAAATCGAACAATCAAAGAATGAAATCACAGAGTATGATATGGTTTACTTTTTGTAAATCTATTTTGATAGAACTAATTTTCGATTCTGTTGAGGTTTTTCAAAAATTGTTTTTAAATATTCACTGCATGTGAACCCCAAAAACCCACCAGCCATATCAAACTAAAAAAAAACATGTCTTTTTGGAGTAGATGGCATAGGGGTTATGTAATCTTCAAAAATCCTAAGATAAAACGTCGATAAAAACATGCGTGTCCAAGGAAAGATCTAATTTCCGTACATTTGTAAGGGTAGTTTCATAATAACATTACTTTTAGCTTGATCTACATCTACACCCTTAGCAAAAATAATGTGTCCCAAAATAAGACCTTGGTCTACCATAAAATGACATTTTTTTCGTAGTTTACAACTATGTTCTTCTCGATACACCTACAGAGCACCTTAGTCAGATTCATTAAACAACTATCAAATGAATCAACGTAAATAGTAAAGTCATCAATGAATAAGACCTTTATGAAATACTTGACGAAATCTAAAAAAATACTCTCCATGTACCTTTGAAAGGTGGCAGGCGTGTTGCATAACCCAAAAAGTATGCATTGATAAGCGAAAGTGCCAAACGAACAAGTAAAGGTCATATTTTTCTGGTCTTCAGGTGCTACCAGTATTTGGTGAAAATCGGAGTAACTGTCTAGACCACACTAATGAGAATGACTGCCTAGTCTCTCAACATCTGATCGACGAATGGAAAAGGAAGTATTCTTTTCTAGTGGAAGCATTTATCATCATGTAATTAATGCATATATACTCGCCATCAATTCTGAATACGGGTTGGGACCAACTCGCCATATGAATTAGTGACTTATGTTTTCCTAGGAACCACTTGGACATGACTTACCTATTTACTATCAAAAATAAGGTAAATCATGCCAGCATCAAGGAGCTTAAGTATCTTCTTCTTACACCATCCATCATAGGTGGGTTGAGCCTCCTCGAGGCTTCTCTCATAGGTTTTGACCTTGCTTCCATATGTATATGTTACATCCAAGTGGAAGGACTCAAGATTTTTATATCTGCTATAGTCCAACTAATAGCCTGTCTAAATTCTCAGAGTACTCATAGGATTATCTCTTCTAATTGTGTAAGTTTGGTTGAGATTATCACGGGGAGTGCGTCATTCTCACCCTAAAAATAGGTATTTTAAGTGCTCAGGTAGTGGCTTTAGCTAAAGTATAGGAGCTTTAACCAGGGAGGGAGGAGTTTGGAGTCAGTAGTAGGCACCTCCAAATAATAAACATTTTAGGGCAGGGGTTGGAATGAGTCTAACTCAGAAACAACATCCTCGACATCGGTATCGAGGGTTAGAACACTCTGTTGGATATGAGTAGTATGAAAATGATTCTCTAACACTACTTGAACTAAATCATCACCACTTGTAAGCAAAGCATGCTCAATGAGTGGATCCACAAAGTCCATGGTGTTGGGTTTTGGGGTTCATACGAAGCGGAGATTACAAAACAATTTTGACAAAAACCCCAACAGGATCCGAATCTAATTCCATTAAAAACGTTTAAACCATGAAAACTTAATCATACCTCAGTCGCAATGTACATTTCTGAAGGTTAATCGATCTCTAAGGCGCTTCCAACGATGAACGCCTCTACCATGATAGTCCACACGACGAACGGTGAGATTCAAAGTGCTAGCTTCGCGAGAATACCAAACCTTTTATTTTTCTCTCCAAAACGATCCAGAGCATACCAAAAAACCCTAAGTGGTTTCTGAAAAGAAAATAGAGTTTCGGCCTTTTGATCTTTCGTCCGTGTATTGAAACTTAAAGCGTCTATTTATACAACCCTTATATATAGACGGTTAAGTAAATTACACATATACCCCTACGTAAAGAAGTATAAGTGTAATACACCACAAGGACGTTTCTGTTTTGAATTTTATCATATAAAATTCATTTTTCTGAACCATCTTAAAATCTCGCAAAACCATTCTTAGTGTGCGACCCAATAGGCTCATACGACGTTGGCAGTGTACCAAAACACATTTTGGTATACAAGTCATAAGCGGCCTCTAGCACGACATTATGAATACCCAAGTTGTACGAATATCAAATCGATACAACCTAATCAATAATGTATATAACATCCTTTTGTCACACGATATCCTTTTGATCAAACATAAGGCATGGAATTGTCATCCAACATGTTCAATCGTACTAGTCTCGATCTTTAGGTAGACTGAAAACATCCAAATGACATTGATCAATATCAATTCACTTAGACTAGGTCTTTTAACAGTCTAACACATCGAGGGATCCACTTGATATCTCTCTTTATATGAGAGGGATAAATTATATCTTGATTACACAACTTCATCACATTGCTCACACAAGGTAACCAATCACAACCTTTATAATCGTCCTAGGTTAAAGACAACGTTTGATAATGTCAAATCACTTGTGTTCCTAATGTTGAAGTCTCTGGTAATCTCAAGTCGATGATATTTGAAAATATACCTATCATGAGAAACAACTATGACTTAATCCATGTGATGTTCTCATATGGTCGGTCCAAGACTTTGTTCCTTAACAAGTACTCGTGATCTTGATTCGTATCCCTATACGTATAATCATCATATGATCATCAATCAAGACTCACACTAGTCTTAATTCATTATAGTTCCCAAGTATAATGATCGACTAGGGACATTTAGGATATTTCTTTAAATACCCATGGATCTTATTATAATGTAAACATGCAAATTAATTATAATAAACAACAAATGAAATCCCTCTGTTTTATTAACTAAAAGTATTCATAAAGACAGTTAATGGATTGACCTAGGGCACATGCCCCAACATCTCCCACTTGCACTAGGGCCAATCATACATGCATTTAATGCCTAATGCTCTAACATGACCATCATGTTTTACTTGTGGAAGAGCTTTTGTCAATGGATCCATAACGTTGTCTTGATAGGTACTCTGCAAATCTTTACGTCTCCCTCTCAATAATTTCTCGATGAGATGAAACGCGCTTGAGTATATGTTTGGATCTGTGGTGTGATCTAGGTTCCTTGGCTTTGTGCTATTGCCCCGTTATTGTCACAATACAAACAAACAGGGTTAGCAATACTTGGAACCACACCTAGTTCGAAATGAACTTTTTTTATCCAAATCGCCTCCTTTCTTTGCATCGGACGCCGCAATATACTAAACACTGTTGTAGAATCTACCGCATTTCTTGCTTCGAACTTTTCCGACATCTTTATCGCACCCTCATTCAAAGTAAACACATATCCAGATCGCGATCTAAAATCATCTATATCGGTTTGAAAACTTGCATCTGTGTAACCATTTACAACTAGATCATTGTCAAAACCTCCATAGACCAAGAACACTTCCTTAGTCCTTTTTAAGTATTTAAGGATGTTCTTTACTGTTATCTAGTGACTCTCACCAGGATCTGACTAATATCTGTTTGTAGTGCTCAAAGCATATGATACATCAGGTCGAGTGCATAGCATGGCATACATGATAAATCCAATAGCTGATGCATATGGAATCTTATTCATACGCTATCGCTCATCATTTGTCTTAGGACATTGAGTTTTGCTGAGACTTATGCCATGAGACATTAACAACAATCCTCTTTTAGAGTCTTGCAAACTGAACCTATTCAGCACCTTGTCTACGTAAGCACTCTTACTTAGACCGATTAGCCTCTTAGATCTATCCCTATATATACTTATCCCTAGGATATAGGCTGCATCTCCTAAGTCTTTCATTGAGAAACACTTCCCTAACCAAGACTTGACATTCTACAATGTTGGGATGTCATTTCCAATGAGTAATATATCATCAACATACGGTACGGAAAAACAACTACACTCCCACCGACCTTCTTGTATACACAAGGCTCATCTTCGTTCTTAATAAAACCAAATTCCTTGATTGCTTCATCAAAACGAAGATTCCAACTCCGAGAAGCTTGCTTTAATCCATAAATGGATCTTTGAAGCTTGCATACCTTCCTAGAATTCTCGGGATGTACAAAACCTTGAGTTGTGTCATATATACGTCCTCAAGCAGCCTTTCCATTAAGAAATGTTATTTTTACATCAATTTTCCATATCTCATAGTCATAATATGCAGATATGGCAATTAAAATTCTTATGGATTTAAGCATAGCTACCGGCGAAAAAGTTTCATCATAATCAACACCTTGAGTCTGCTTGAAACCTTTTGTTACAAGTCTTGCTTTAAAAGTATGCATATTTCCATCCATGTGAGTTTTCTTCTTGAAAACCCATTTACATCTAATGGTCTTACCACCTTCAGGTAAATCAACCAAGTACCAAACTTGTTTATCATACATGAATTGCTTCTCAAAATTGATGGCACTTAGCCATTTATCTGAGTCTGGTCTAGACATAACCTCCCGATAAGTGGTGGGCTCATTTTGATCCATAAGCAACACATCACGACTATCGGTAATGAGAAATATGAATCTCTCTCGGCTCATGTCTTACCCTACCCGATTTACGTGGGCCTTGTGTCACTATGAGGTTCAACTAGTTCGAACGTTGTTGAACTTCCGAAGAGCTGATTCAGGGTTTATCTCGTGATTCTTGAACTTCTTCAAGATTTATTTCTCTCCTACTAGTGTCTTTTGAAATAAACTATTTTTCTATAAAGGCACCATACCGAGCAACAAACACTTTGTTCTCACGGGATTATAAAAGTAATATCCTTTTGTTTCCCTAGGATACCCCACAAATAAACACTTGTCAGATTTAGGTGCTAGTTTTTTTTTTTTAGACTTGTCATTTTACGTAAGCCTCACAACCCCAAATCTTAAGGAAATACAAACTAGGTCTCTTCCCGTACCATATCTCATATGGTGTTTTATCAAACATTTGTAGAAGGAACTCGATTTAGAGTGAAAGCTGCAGCTTTGTAATGCATAACCCCAAAAGGATAATGGAAGATCTCGCATGACTCATCATAGATCGAACCATATCTAATAAGGTTTGATTTCTCCCTTCATAAACTCCATTCCATTGTGGAGTTCTTTGGTGGAGTCATATGGAAGACAATCCCACAATTTTTAAGATAATCATCAAATTCTTGGCTTAAATATTCACCACCTCGATCTGATCGAAGTGTTTTGATAGTTTTACCAAGTTGATTCTCGCACTTCATTTTGAAACGTTCGAAACATCTCAAATGATTCACTTTATGTTTCATAAGATATACATAACCATATCTGCTTTGAAATCATCAATAAATGTAATGAAGTACCGATAACCTCATCTAGCCATTGTGTTTATAGGACCGCATACATCGTATGTATTAGACACAATAAATCACTAGCCCTTTCACTGTGTCCAATATAGGGACTTTTAGTCATCTTGCCTAGTAAACAAGATACACATGTTTCATATGTTTCTAAATCAAATGAATCTAGAAGCCCATCTTTATGGAGCTTCGTTATGCGTTTCTCATTTATGTGTCCGAGACGACAATGCCAAAGATATGTTTGATTACAAAAATGACAATTTTCTTCCTTTTCTTTTGGGTGTTTTGAAGCGAGGAGAACAAGTCGGGTCTTGACTTGTTCCATAGGCTTTGCGACAAAAAAGAATGACCTTGGCAACTCTAGCCTTGCCTTTGCCTTTCTTCTTCATTCCCTTTCCCTTTTAGACCATCAACATATTACTAGATGGTTTCTTGATATTTTGTTCAGCAGTTTTGAGCATCAAATGCAACTCTGAAATTGATTTCTCCATATTATTCATATTGTAGTTCATCACAAATTGTGAGTAACTTTATGGTAATGAATTCAGGATCAAATCCGTAGCCAACTCTTGGCTTATGGAAAATCCGAGTCTATCAAGCTGGTCAACATAGCCCTTCATCTTTAGAACATGAGGACTAACTGACGC
The DNA here is from genome assembly GCA_039657365.1 of Stephania yunnanensis. Classification (NCBI taxonomy): domain Eukaryota; kingdom Viridiplantae; phylum Streptophyta; class Magnoliopsida; order Ranunculales; family Menispermaceae; genus Stephania; species Stephania yunnanensis. The sequence goes on along the minus strand of CM077585.1, from coordinate 31,452,422 downwards.
ACCCTCAGTCATCTTGCAAGAATGTAGGTTTTTGACTATCTCAGACTTTTCTTGCCTAGTTTGTTTGTTGGAACATTTCCTTGAGCGTTATAGCCATGTCGTAGGCTTCCATTAGTTCCATGTCCTTCGGATGTTCGGGAACCATAGTTGTCAAGCATAATACATGCAACATCGGTAGAATCGTTGACATGCTTATTATACGCATCCTTCATGACTTTCGTAGCATTGGTGGTGGGTCCTTAGGGATTGGAGCATCCGGGACATACAACTTGCGTTCATGCTTAAGAACAATTCTCAAGTTTCGAACCATCAAGAAAGTTAGTCCCGAGATAGCTTATCCTTCTCAAGGATGGATCGCAGTGATGTGAGGGGATTATTGTTACTTGAAGATGCCATTGATCTACAATAAAGATTATGCAAAGTTTATTTTAGTATAGAGGAATAGACTCCCACTAAATTAACAACCCTCCTAAAACGTACTATTTATTTAGGGGACTAAAATCCATATTTCACCTAATTCTATATGAGTTATGGCATGAAACACAGAACTAGATTATTTAGGTAGGTAATGAGTTACCAATTACATCTTATGTAATTTTTAGATCCTTTTATGAGATATGGGACATCTTATGTCTTAGCATGTTTTTATCTCATCATTTGCCTAAAGCTCAAAACTATTTTGATGACTTTATTAAGTCGAACCATTTTAAACATTAAGGTAACTCTTACCCAAATTGTCTCACCAAGATAACACAATACACCCAGCTATAGCTGAAACTATATTAGTGTGATCGAGGCCTTAACAAGTGTTTAAAATGGATGGCACGAGACTTAAAATTTAATAGAGGGATTTTATTCAGTTTTAGTTATTTTATGTAAACAATGAAATATCATATATTTTATTGATTTGTTCAATCACTAAACAATTTGGAAATTTTTTTTTATACTTTTCACTAACAAAAGAATTTTCGTACGCTAGGATTAGTTAGACATGGTCCCCCGGGTTGGTCAATGTGGTCAATGACAGTGATCTGAAGGGCGCCCTTTTTTTTTTTTTTTTTTTTTTTTAGAAGACGAATCTCAATTTCGAAAATTAAAATTCGCTATAGAAAATCATAATTTTCGCTGATTTTATTATCATAAATTAACCCCTTAATTTATCCGAAATTAAGTCAATTAAAACATTTTAATCAACCTAGGGCCCACATCTAACTAATCATCTTATCCTAATCCAATTAGGATTTAAGATATTTGAATCCTAGTATATCACCAATAACAAGATTCTTGATATTTATCTCCTATCCAATAGGGATAACGAAACTGATTTTGCTTATATCTCCTAATCTAATTTGTTATCTATCTTTATCAAATAGAAACTTCATAACAAAATAGATATAACAAGATAAATAAATAATTTCAAAAATTAATTATTTATTTTGGATTTAAGATGTTTGAATCCTAGTATATCACCAATAACAAGATTCTTGATATTTATCTCCTATTCTAATTTGTTATCTATCTTTATCAAATAGAAACTTCATAACAAAATAGATATAACAAGATAAATAAATAATTTCGAAAATTAATTATTTATAAATAAATAATTTCGAAAATTAATTATTTGCAATTTCGGTCTTCATCCAAATAATCACAAACATGTAATTGAATCATGAACTACTATCCCAATCGAACCTAATGGTGTCATGGATCATAGAACACGAAACTCAATTCATTAAAATTATTCAAATTAACCTAACATGGTTACTAGCATGTACGAAACTAATTTCAATTAAATCACGAATATATGTATCATATACACAAAACATGATAATAAATCTCACAGAAAACTTATGTATATCACATATACATCAACTACTAACATGCTTTCAATCATATATCATATATATATCAGAAGAAAACATGCAATGAGTTTAATGGAATCGAACTCGATGGCTCTGATACCACTGTTGAGTTTTGCGGTTCATACGCAGCGGAGATTACAAAACAATTTTGACAAAAACCCCAACACGATCCGAATCTAATTCCATTAAAAACGTTTAAACCATGAAAACTTAATCATACCTCAGTCGCAATGTACCTTTCTGAAGGTTAATCGATCTCTAAGGCGCCGCAACGATTTAACGCGCCCCCTCCCAAGTAGTCCACACACGAACGGCGGCTGAGATTCAAAGTGCTAGCTTTGAGAGAATACCAAACCTTTTGTTTTTCTCTCCAAAACGATCCAGAGCATACAAAAAAACCTTAAGTCGTTTATGAAAAGAAAATAGAGTTTCGGCCTTTTGATCTTTCGTCCGTGTATTGTAACTTAAAGTGTCTATTTATACAACCCTTGTATATAGACGTTAAGTAAATTACACATATACCCTTACTTAAAGAAGTATAAGTGTAATACACCACAAGGACGTTTCTGTTTTGAATTTTATCATATAAAATTCATTTTTCTGAACCATCTTAAAATCTCACAAAACCATTCTTAGTGTGCGACCCAATAGGCTCATACAACGTTGGCAGTGTACCAAAACATATTTTGGTATACAAGTTATAAGCGGCCTCTAGCAAGACATTATGACTACCCAAGTTGTATGAATATCAAATCGATACAACCTAATCAATAGTGTATATAACATCCTTTTGTCACACGATATCCTTTTGATCAAACATAAGGCATGGAATTGTCATCCAACATGTTCAATCATACTAGTCTCGATCTTTAGGTAGACTGAAAACATCCAAGTGACATTGATCAATATCAATTCACTTAGACTAGGCCTTTTAATAGTCTAACACATCGAGGGATCCACTGGATATCTTTCTTTATATGAGAGGGACAAATTATATCTTGATTACACAACTTCATCACATTGCTCACACAATAACCAATCACAACCTTTATAATCGTCCAGTTAAAGACAACGTTTGATAGTGTCAAATCACTGTGTTCCTAATGTTGAAGTCTCTGGTAATCTCAAGTCAGAGGACTGAAAAATATACATATCATGATAAACAACTATGACTTAATCCATGTGATGTTCTCATAGCGGGTCGGTCCAGTACTTTGTTCCTTAACAAGTACTCGTGATCTTGATTCGTATCCCTATAAGTATAATCATCATATGATCATCAATCAAGACTCACACTAGTCTTAATTCATTATAGTTCCCAAGTATAATGATCGACTAGGGACATTTAGGATATTTCGTAAATACCCATGGATCTTATTATAATGTAAACATGCAAATTAATTATAATAAAAACAAATGAAATCCTCTGTTTTATTAACTAAAAGTATTCATAAAGACAGTTAATGGATTGACCTAGGGTACATGCCCCAACATATGGTACAGACTACGAAAGATACATCACTAGGGTATTGCATTGCATTATAGATGTTGAGCTTGATTACTTCACTATTGAACTCCATGGTAAGAGATCTATCATCCACATCTATCTTCATTTTCACCATCTTCAAGAATGGGCATCCAAGTAGCATTGATGAAGCATTAGGGAATGGTTCCTCCTTAATATCCACCACGTAGAAATCAACAGGAAACATTAATTTATTTACTTGGACTAGAACATCTTTAAGAACACAAACGGATCTGACAACTCAACTGTCTCTCAACGGTGAATGACAATACCAGTCTCCTTTAATGGGCTTTCATTCAATGTCTCATAACTTGACAATGGCATGGTATTAATGGAAGTGCCCAGGTCACGCATAGCCCTCAGAATACTTACTTCACCTCCAGCACAAGGCACGGAGAACATCCTCGTGATGATTTCTCCCATTTGGGCTTTTTCGAAGCCTTCTAGTTTCCTTTTGGGCAACTTCTCTAAAATAATTAGCTATGTTGAGCCACTAGAGCTTTCATTAGAGGAATTATTAGAGGGTGCAGGTAATGATTGACCTCTGGGGACAAAGGTTTGTTAGTCCTAATTTTGAGGCATGTAACTAAAGTTTGAGTTGTTCCTCGTCGTTGGATGATTATAGGTATTCCCAAATGAGGCCCTAGGCGGTCCTTGGAACTGATTACCCATGGCATTGGCCTGTTGATTATCCTCAAAGGGAGTAGGACATTTATCAGTTGCATGATTTATGGCTATACAAAAGCCATAAGCCTTTACTTGCACTTTATAAGAGGTGTGGAGACATTTCATCATAGAGGTCAGTTAGTCGATTTTTTGATCAATAGAGTTTTTAAACCGCTCCTGTATTGAGACTTCGGTACGAAGTATCATCAAGATCTTTATAATGGCGTGATTGTTGGGCGATGTCCTCATATAACTGCTTCATTTGAGTCGGTGTCTTATCTCAAAGGTGACCCTCGCACGCGTTATCAATCGTGCATCTCTTTATGAGTTTCATGCCAATATAGAAGAAATGGATTATGGCCTTCTCAGTTTGGCCGTGCTACAGGCAACTAGCAATCAATCGCTTGTAGCGATCCCTATATGCAACAAATGATTCTCCTGATTTCGTTTTGATGTTGCATATGTCATTGATGAGCTGAGCAACTCTATTCTCGGGAAAACTCTTTTAATAACTCAATTGTCATCACATTCCAAGAGTTAGTGTAACCAGGCAGAAGATAGAAAAGTCATTCCTTGGCTTTGCCTTTAAGACAAAACAAAAAAGACTTAAGCTTAATTGTGTCCTCGTCTACCGTAGAGGGTTTCATGGACTTGCAGTTAGTCTAAAACTTATTCAGAAAAGTAACTACATCCTAATTCTCGCTATCATGAAATGAAGGTGGAAAATGAATAAATCCAGACCTTAATTCAAATTATTTGGCATTCTATTGATAATTAATGGAGAGGGGTTGTCGTGCTAAAAGAGCTTGAAGGTCTTAATTGGCTTGACCCATAGTGACTTGGCGATTTCTAGCTTGCGCCATGCCTAGATATTTTGACCTTATTATTACCTAAGCTAGGCCTCCCTATTCAACCTCTAGAAAGTTCTCTTGGGTTTAAAATTGAAAGGCAACAATAAACCAGTTGATTTTGACCGAGTGCGTCTCGAGAACATAAAACTAAGAAAAAGATAAAGGATGAAACTAAACTCAGAATAAAGGACTAAGTCCCCAGCAATGGTGCAAAATTTTGGTCTTGTGTCATGCTTGCCAAACATAACCCGTACTCGAGTTACCAATCCTACTTGGGTGTAGTAGTGGTAAATACAGGGTTGAATCGACGTGACTTAGGTTTTACTCTGAGTTAACTAAAAAGGAAATTCGGGGGTTTTTCAAAAGATTTTAAGAAAATATTTAATTAAAACTACTAGAAATCAAGGCTTGCAAAAGTGAATTAAATGAGAGAAAATACCTAGGTCTACGGTCCCACAAGTCCAAACCAAGATATAATAGCATGTCATGGTCTTCGATCTTTCCCAAAAGAATATTAATTCAATTCCTTCTAGATTAGCTGTAGGATTTCGACATCCGCCAGAAATCCTTAATTCCCCTAATCTAAGTGCCTAGGACGTTCGCCAATTAAGTTTAATGCATTAACAATATAAAAATCTATAGGAATACTAATTCTAAATAACCAGATCGCATCTACGTCTAGTTTAACCTAGACTTATTTGTCGCACGCTCAAGAATCGAAAGGTTTCGACTATAAACGTGTGAGCGATTATCATTTGTATCAGTCCAAGCATACAATTATGTATACGATTATCCTGATTAACTATTGGTCTTCCACCTAAAAACATGCAATGGCCATAATGCATACCCTAAGCTTGCATTATAATCATGAAAATGACAACAAATAAAATAGAAAGAATTGAAATAAATTAATTATAAATAAAAGATCTCACAAGTCATGCCACTAATCAAGATTCGGGCTTGTTTCGCCTCCGACTTAAGAAACGTTTGCTTAGACGAACATTGTCTTTGAAGAACGCAAAAATATAAAAAAAGAGAAAATAGAACTAGAGAGTTGTGGAGAGTGCCAGAAATAAAACCTTAAGGGCATGTTTGCTTCAAGTGTTAGCATAGCTAAGACTTGGCTTAAGTTTAAGATTGGTGTTTGGTTCGCGTGTTAGCTAGCATTTGGTCTTATCTAAACACTCAAACTCCTTCTCACCAAAAGACACACCACCCCCTATCTTTAGGTAAGCCTAACTTAAAAAGATAAAAAGTACAACTTTACCCTCTCCCTATCAAAAGAAGACAAAGATGGAGATGAAGTGGAATGGGCATAATAGTTCAACAAAAAATCTAATCTAACACAATTTTGTGTAGAGGCAAACAAATAATTAGCTAAGATATGACTCGTGTTAGGCAAGCAAATGTGGAAGGATTCACTAATTCTTAAACCAAACATGCCCTAAGTTATATATATTTCTTCAATTCGGTCTCTGGAATAGAAATATGGTGTTGAATTTGGTGGGGGATTGTTGACTCGTATGACGGCCTAAATTTTTAATCTTGTTTATTATATATTATAAGGATTTTTGACCCGTGACGTGAGACCCACATCGTAAGACATGCACTGACCGAGGCAAGACGGCCGATGTGTATGTTAGATTTGTTGTGGTGTATGTCTAGTGCGTTGTATATGTGTAGACTACTAAGTCACTTCTACTAGTGTAGAGGTGTCGAGACGTGAGTGGGGACGTGCCTTGAGATGCATGTCAATATGGGACCGAAATAGAGAGTGATGTGGTAAGTTGGTTTAAGCTTAGAGTAGTTTATATAGTTGAAATAATGTTGCTATAGTTGATTATATATTAAATGTACCTAAATTAAAAATTTAAAACAATATCCATTTGATATTCCACGAGATACGTGTTGACACATCTAGAAACAAATTGAGTTCTACATTGGTATTAGATGGATGAAGTTAATGGAGAGTAAATGAGAAATATGTCAAGGTGTAGGCTATTAAATCAGTCTCGAGATATGTATACACATAAAGATCAATGGCTAAGAATCAACCTTATCTACTACAAATATAAAGCATGAAATCAACTCATGCAATTTATTTCAACTTGATAAAACTTATCCTCACTTCCCTCAGGTAGTCAAGTTCCAGGAGTGATTGAAGTTCCTTTCCTAGCAGTTAGTGGGCAAGATTATATACCTAAGAAGCTAAGAAAGTTTGTTAGAAGAGAAGGAGATCAGCAAGGATTTGGTGAATTTAGTGAAGGAGGTGTTGGTGTTTATCAACTTAGTAATTCTCTAACACTAGCAACTTAGATTAATTTGATGAATTTATGAAATATATGAGATATAGCTATTTGTATGTTATTAATGGGTGTCTTGGGTCTCTAGAGATATGGAAAGGAGGTCCCAAGTTGTTAGGGTGGCCTATGTGTAGAGAGAACTCAGAATCCTATGTGTAGAATTATGGATTTTCTTGCACATAATACGCTAGGTGTGATCCGCTCGCGCACTAACTTCGTATAATGCACTAGAGGAATTAGGTAGCACTAATAAGGTCATTAGCACTCTAGGTAGGCTATCCAGTGCACTAATTGCTTTAAAAGTACAAAAATCAATAGTTTCCTAATTTTACCCTAAATACTTTAAACAAGTCCAACACCCTAGTTAAAGGTATAAACACATTCAAAAACATTTTAAATGATACCAAGAACCTAAGGAAGTGTCTCAAGGGTTTGGATATAAGATTTGGAGTGTCGGAAGGTCTATAAAGCTAAGACTTTACATTGCTTGAAGTGAGTACACCCGATGATTTTTATTTGCATTTTACATCTACTTTATGTTTGTTGTTGTAGTCTATATTGACTATGTTAAGCATTGTATTCTCATATCATGAACTTATTTGACACTCCTTATTTGTTGAGCTTGACTTTCATGATATTATGATAAATTGAGTTTCTTTGAATCCATTCATGTACTTTATGTCATTTCTTGTTATTTCATAGTAAATATAATGTAAATAGCATGCTATTAGGAATTGTGAATTTGTGGGTGTCTTTATGGACTTGTACTCTTTGGGAAGGAATCCTTAACGAGTCGATTTTTTGGAATTATAAAGTAGTTATAGAATCTAGAGTCCATTTCACGATGTTAGAGTTGATTGGCACATGAGGTTAGAGTCCCTGGGGATGTTAGCACTCGCCACTATAATGCGGCATATGGGGTTAGAGTCCCTGGGTTGTTAATACACCAAGGTTAGAGTCCCCGCTAACACTGGGATTAGAGTCCCCAGTGATATTAGAATGTGCGATGGCACTCACATCCTTTGGTGGTTTTAAAGGCTTCGCGGACGTATTTCACGACCGATCGATTTAGATCATAATTATTTAGCCTTGTGTCAGTTTCACTTATGTAACAGTGGCATTTCTTACCATATTTTTGGTACTAATCTTTCTTTATTAAACTTATGCTTTTAAATACCATTTATTCTTTTAGAGATGTGAGCGAACAAGTCAATGGAGATTACTATTACTTTTTTAACTCACCATTTTTTTATGATGATGGGTGCAGAGCCGTTGACGAGTAGGCTTGGCAAGGAGAAAATCGACGACTATCTCTGAGCCAGCGACGTACTTCTGCATCGACATTTTGTAGTTTTTGATATTTTATGCATTGTACAGTTATGTTTTCTATACAATTCGGGGGTTGTATATTAGGTCGACCTTCTAGTTCATCGACTTTTGATGACCATCACACTATTTATATTCGCCACTTTATTATGTATATATGCATTTGATTGTTGTTTCCTAGTTTCCATACTTAGGATTTAATATATTGCTTCCACATAATCTGTTAAGACTTTCGATAAATCTTATAACTCTTAAAAAGTATTTTAATTAACTATGAGATTCAATTGAAATGTGACAAGTGTTTTACTTATCCTGACATGTTTAAAAGAGGAGAATAGGAAAAAAGGTTGACTAATACGTAGTTAAGTCTTACGTGGTTGAATCAGGGCTCAATTGCAGGATCAGGCCAGGCGGTGCCCTAGATTAGGGAATGGACCATCACAGTTGGTATCAGAGTCTAGTTGTCGATATGTACAAAACTAAACTTGAATAAAATATAAATTTTAGATGTGGAAACCAGATAATCCTTTCCAAGAAACTATTAGTTGGGAAATGAGCGAAAATGAGATGCGGATTTTTTTATATACATGTTAGTTTATATGTATATATATATATGCATTATATACGTAGCTGCTGGTGTCCCAAAGGACATCAAATTGTAGAGCATGATGGTAGATCGATGCAAGATCAGAGATTGCAGCAGCTCAAGTGGTGCGGACTCATCCAGTCATGACCGTACCAGTAGTAGAGATCGTTGATGTTGTACCATTCCCCACGCCTACATCTTCTAGCGCATCAATCGAGGTCCAGCTTGTGAAAGACTACATTAGTTTCAAGCCAGACTACTTCGATGAAGTAAGGAACTATGAGAAGGTCAAGATAGATGGGGTAGAGTTACCTGGTGACTTCAGAGTCCTTGAGTTTTTGGAGTTTAACGAGTTTTTAGGGATGGACTGGCTATCAGCATACCACACTCATATCAATTGTTTTAGTAAGATAATGATATTTAAGATCTCAGGGCATCCGATTTTCACCTATAGAGGTAGTTCAGCGAGGATAGTAGGCACAAGAGGTCGACCAACGACTAGAGAGAAGATGGAGGCATTGATTACACTATACACACTGTCATAGAGTTGAGGACATACCGGTTGTTAGAGAGTTTCCTGATGATTTTCTGAAAGATTTACCTAGACTACCACTGCCGCGAGAGGTTGATTTTATTATTGAGTTGGTACTAGGTACCCGACTGATTTCCATATAGTTATACTGCATAACCCCGTAAGAGTTGGAGGATTTGAAGACTCAACTTCAGGACTTGGGACATAAAGGATCCATCACGCCCTCTATGTCGTCATAGGGAGCACCTGTCTTTTTTGTGAAGAAGAATGATGGTACTTTAAGGTTGTGTATCGATTATAGACAATTGAACAAAGTCATAGTCAGGAACAAGTATCCACTGCCAAAGATCGACGATTTATTTAATTAGCTGAGAGGAGCACAATATTTCTACAAGATAGACTTGTAATCAGGGTATCATCAGCTTAGGATTAGGGATGAGGATAAGTCCAAGATAGCTTTTAGCACAAGATATGGACACTTTTAGTTCACGATCATGCCATTTGGGCTAACCAATGCCCTGGCGGTGTTTATGGATTTGATGCATCAGGTTTTTAGATCATTTCTTGATCGTTTCGTAATAGTCTTTATCGATGATATAATGATATATTCGAGGGCAATAGGATCATAAGTAGCACCTCAGGGAGACGTTGCAAACTATATGGGAGCACAGACTCTATGTCAAGTTTAGTAAGTGCAAATTTTAGCTTTCAGAGGTCAAGTTTTTAGGGCATGTTATTAGAGCAGCAGGGATAACAGTAGATCCGACCAAGCTTTGGGAAATTATAGATTGGCCATAACCGACATCAGTAACATAGATTAGGGATTTTCTGGGTTTGCCATAGTACTACCACCAATTTGTGAAGGATTTCTCAAAAATCACTTCACTAATTACTAGATTGAAGCAGAAGGATGTCATTTTTTACTAGACAGAGGTTTTTGAGCAGGCATTTGTTGAGTAGAAGGGATTGTTGACTATTGCACCAGTATTAGTGTTGTTAGAGGTTGGGCAAGGATTCTTGGTGTACACAATTACTTCTCATATGGTTCTGGGTTGCATGTTGATGCATGGTAGTGGTATGGTAGCTTACACCTCCAGATAGTTGAAAGTACATGAGAAGAATTACCTCACACATGATTTGGAGTTGGCAATAGTAGGTTTTGCACTGAAAGTGCAGAGACATCATCTGTATGGAGAGAAATTCACACTTTTTACGGATCACGAGAGTTTGAAGCATCTTTTCACGCAAATGGAGTTGAATATGAGACAACACAAGTGGTTAGAGTTTTTAAAGGACTAGGATTTTTCAGTGGGGTGTCATCCAGGAAAAGCCGACGTAGTCCCATATGAGATGAGTAGGATATTGGTTAGAGATGTTGAGGTTGACAGATATCACAGAACGTACGAGTATGAGTTACTCGAGGCAGTAGCAACGACATGTTAGCCAGAGGTTCCTACAAGTACTTAGATTGAGATTTGAGTACAGATAAGAGTACAAACTGTGTCTACATAGAGAGTGTCAAAGGGTTAGAGGACCGAAAGGTTGTACCCGATGTTTAGTAAGTTGGCGCGGAGTACAAATTATGTTAACCAGACGGAGACGTTTGACCTGTGTCTAAGATATAGAGACAAATTGTGGATATTGTTAGTGCAAGAGCTGAGAGATGAGATTCTTTATGAGTCACACCATTTTCGATTCATCATGCTTCCAGGCAAGACCAAAATGTACCATGATATGAATAGACATTTCTGGTGGTTTGGGATGAATGCGGATGTGTCTGAGCTCATCAAGAACTGTAGGATCTTTCAGTAAGTGAAGGTTGAGCATCACAGATCTAGCTGGTTGCTACAGCCTCTTCCCATTCCACGACGGAAGTGGGAGGATATCTCTGTAGATTTTGTAAGGGGATTGACCAAGAACCGATAGAGACATGATTCTATATGGGTGATCGTAGACAAACTGATGAATTCGCTCAGTTTCTACCAGTAACAGTGCATTATACATTTTATCAGTTGAGTATGTATTGTTCGAGATAGAGATTATCAAGCTGCACGGAGTACCAATGACTATCACATCTGATAGAGATGTTATGTAGACGTCCCGGATATGGCGAAGTATGCAGGAGCAGTAGGTACACGCCTATAGTTTAGCATGGCTTTTCATCCTCAGATTGATAGGCAGACTGAGAGAGTGATTTAGGTCCTCGAGGATATGTTACGGGCTTGTGTGTTGGAGTTTGGCAGATCTTTTGAGGAGTACCCGCTGTTGAATGAGTTTGCTTACAACAATAGTTATTAGGCCAGCATTGAGATTATGCCTTTTGAGGCTGACGCTCGCCGAACGTGTCAATAAAATAAAATTCATAAACTAACTATTTTGTAGAATAGTGGCAGAGATCGATCCAACAGAGATTGGTGGTCTTTCCAAGGTTAAAAACAACAAAAGGAAATTAGGGGTTTTGAAATAAACTAATTAAATAGTTAAACTAAAATAAACTAAATAAATAAAATAATTAAAATAAATTTCAAAACAACTAATTAATCATCAAGGTAACACCTAGGTCTACAGTTCCACAAATCAGGATCAAGATTCGATGGCAATTATGGTCTCCAATCTTTCCCAGAAAGTAATTAATTTAAATTCTCCTAGATTAGCTGTAGAAAATCGACATCCACCAGAAATTCCTCAGTCCCCTAATCTCGATAGCAAGGACGTCCGCCATTAACGACTTCCCTAATTAATGCATAACCATATACATTCACCACTCGGGTTTAACACACTAAGCGCAGTAATAAGGGTCTGTGGGAACACTAATCCTAAATAATCGGATCACATATGCTTCCTATTTAACCTAGATTCAATTATTGCACACTCAAGAATCGAAAGAGTTTTATGGCAAACGGGTGAGTGTTTGTCACTTTATTAGTCCAAAAGTACAATTACATGGATATTATCAGTCCAAATAACTATAGATTGTCCATCTAAAAGCATGCACTGGTCATATACACACCCTAGATCTAAATCATATTCCTTAAAATAAAAAACAATGAAATAGGGGAATTAAATTAAATTAAATAATAAAATAAAAGATCTCACATAATATATGTCATGAATCAATGATCCTCACTTTTTTCCCCGTCGACCTAGGCAATCGTCGAGAGAAATTGATGCTAAAAATATAATAGTCAGTGTTCTTTTATAATACCCCAAGTTCTTAATATATAAAACCATTAAAAATTGGTCTCGAGATGTGAGAGAAACTAATTTTATCGGTTAGTTTCGTGACACGTACGCTGAGGAACATCTGGTGGTTGTTGGGTGTTCAAATTCGAAGTCAAGACACGTGTACATAGCTGATTGGTGAAAAACTGGAGATCGCTAACATGGTGTGTTCAGATTGGTGGATGAAGCTGCTAATGACGTGGTGGACAAGGGAGAGCATGCCACGTGGCAGTAAAGAGGCGTAAGTGAAAGTCGCACACATCGTGCGAAGATTTAGGAGATCGCACAACGTGGATCCCGAGGCTTGTCTGATGGAGGTTGAAACAAAGAGAAGATTGCTAATGTGATGTGGTGTTAGTGAGACACCACATGGCTGCTGGTCATTGGTGGAAAGTTGGAGTATGATGTTGTGGACAAATCGGCATGCAACGCGTGGTGCTGATTTGGTGTGATGGTCAAATGATGAGCTGCCACGTAGATGGGCAGCTGGGAAGCATCAAACACACAAGTTTGTGCGTCATTCTGGGGGATTGTGGCAAAACGCATTTCAAGGACATCAAAGAGCTCTGGTACACTATTTACATGAATATGTGTCTCAACTATGCCACCTGGTCGTTCCTTTACACCCAGTCAACTGTGCAATGTGTGTCTCGAGTCATATCCTTGTGTAATTGCTCACTACATATAAATACTCCATTTTGAGTATTTTTCCGCCTCAGATTCAACCGCGCACTTCATTTCACTTGAAAATGACTAATACATATAATTAGACATATATTTTAGAGACTTTCTATATTAAATACATTAAAATAGACTACTAAAAACTTACAAATACCAACTTATCAAAGGCTTTACACGGTAGACCATGTCACTCGTTGTCGTGTTGGGTTGAGCTAGAGGACTGGAAAATTGTCGCGCCTGAGATTGTTGTTGACCATATGGAGAAGGTCAAATCGATCTGTTAGAGATTCAAGGGGGATCAAGATAGAAAGAAGAAGTATGCCGACAAATATCACAATGATATCACGTGCACCAAAAGAGCTTTGTATATTTGAAGGTTTCATATCATAAAGATCTACAGAGATTTAGGGTGAAAGGTAAGCTGGCACCGAGATTTATCGGGTCTTTCAAGATTAAGATATGATTCGAGAAAGTTTCCTATAAGCTCGAGCTACCTCCACAGATGTTAGGGCTTCATCTAGTCTTTCATATCTCAATGCTTCGATTAGCTGTTCGAGAGTAGGTGTTCGACCAATTGTGGATTTGAGTCAGATAGACCTGAGAGATGATATTACTTATGAGGAGCAGCCTATTCAGATCTTAGACCAGACGGTACTGTAATTGAGGAACAAGTCTATCCCGAAGGTTCTCGCCAAGTGGCAGTTCCGTGATGATACAAAACTTACTTGGGAGCGTGAAGGCTATATGATAGATAGGTTTCCGCAGCTCTTCGAGTCAGATACTAATCTTAACCTAAATCTTAATTTCGAAGATGAAATTTCCATTAATTAGGAAGATTTGTCATGACCCAAATTTATAATCTCATTTATTATTTATTATCAGGACTTTCGACTCATGATTTGGGACCCACACCGTGATACGTGCACTGACCGAGGCGAGATGGCCGAGGTATATGTTAGATTAATTATGGTGTATGTCCAGTGCGTCGTATATATATAGACTACTAAGTCACTTCTACTTATGTATAAATGTCGAGATGTGAGCGGGGATATACCTCGTGATGCGTGCAAATATGGGAGTAGGGTAGAGAGTAATATGGTAAGTTGGTGTAAGCTTAGAGTAGTTTATATAGCTGAAATAATATTGCTATAATTGATTATATATTAAATGTACCTAAGTTTGAACTTTAAAACAATAGTCATTTGGTATTCCTTGAGATACATGTTAACACATCTAAAAATCAATTGAGTTTGACATTGGTGTTAAATGGATGAAGTTAGTGGAGAGTAAGTGAAAAATGTGTCAAGGTGTAGGCTATTAGATTAGTCTCGAGATACATATACACATCAAGATCAATAGCTAAGAATCAACTTTATCTACTACAAATATAAAGAATGAAATCAACTCATGCAATTCATTTCAACTTGATAAAACTTATGAACTAAGAAAGTTTGCTATAGGAGAAGGAGATCAGCAAGGATTTGGTGAATTTGGTGAAGGAGGTGTTGATCAAGTTGGATGTTTATCAACTAGGTAATTCTCTAACACTAGCAACTTATATTAATTTGATGAATTTATGAAATATATGAGATGTGGTTGTTTGTATGTTGTTAATGAGTGCATTGCGTCTCTGGAGATGTGGAAAAGAGATCCCAAGTTGTTAGGGTGGCTATGTATAGAGAGAACTCGGAATTCTAAGTGCAGAATTTTGAGTTTTCCTGCACATAGCGCGCTAGGTGTGATCAGCACTGGGTAGCGCACTAATAAGGTCATTAACACGCTAGGTCGGCTATCCAGCACGCTAATCACATTTACAGTACAAGAATAAATAGTTTAGTAATTTTAACCTAAATATTTTAAACAAGTCCAACACCTTAGTTAAAAGTCTAAACACATTCAAAAACATGTTAAATACTATCAAGAACATATGTAAGTGTCTCAATGGTTCATATACGAGTTTTAGGGTGTCGAGAGGCCGTTAAAGCTAGGGCTTTACATTGCTTAAGGTGAGTATACCTGTTGATTTTGTATTTGCATTTCATATCCACTTTATGCTTGTTGTTGTAGTCTATATTGACTACGTCAAGCATTGTATTCTCATATCATGAACTTATTTGACACTCCTCATTTGTTGAGCTTGACTTTCATAATTTTATGATAAACGGAATTTCTTTGAATCCATCCATGTGCTTTATGTCATTTCTTGTTGTTTCATAGTGAATAATGTGTAAATAGCATGTTATTAGGAATTATGAATTTGTAGGTGTCTTTATAGACTTGTACTCTTTGGGAATTGTGCATTGCGGTATAGCTAAGCCTGGAATCCTTAACGAGTCATTTTTTTGGAATTATAAAATAGTTATAGAATCTAGAGTCAATGTTAAAGTTGATCGGCACACGGGTTTAGAGTCCATGGGGATGTCAGCACTCGCTACTATGATG
Source organism: Stephania yunnanensis (assembly GCA_039657365.1). Classification (NCBI taxonomy): domain Eukaryota; kingdom Viridiplantae; phylum Streptophyta; class Magnoliopsida; order Ranunculales; family Menispermaceae; genus Stephania; species Stephania yunnanensis. The sequence goes on along the minus strand of CM077585.1, from coordinate 31,436,426 downwards.
CAGCATACGGGGTTAGAGTCCCTGAGGTTGTCGACACACCAAGGTTAGAGTTCGTGGTAACACTAGGGCTAGAGTCCGCAATGATATTAGACTGCGTGATGGCACACACGTCCTTTAGTGATTTTAAAGGCTTCATTGACGTATGTCCCGACCGACTTAACCTAGATCATAACCATTTAGCCTTGTGTCAGTTTAACTTGTTTAATTGTGGTATTTCTTAGCATATTTATGGTACTAGTCTTTCTTTATTAAACTTATGCTTTTAAATACCATTTATTTCTTTTGGAAATATGAATGAACATGTCAACGGGGATTACTATTACTTTTTGCACATACCGCCTTTTTTTATGATGGTGGATGTAGAACTGTCGAAGAGCAGGCCTAGCAAAGAGAAGATCAACGACTACCTCTGAGTCAACGGCGTACTTCTGCATCGACAATTTGTAGGTTTCGATATTTGGTGTAATATACAATTATGTGTATGATACATTTTGGTGGTTGTATATTGGGTCAAGCGTTTAGTTCACTGACTTATAATGACCATCACATTGTTTATATTCGCCACTTATTATATATATGCATGTGATCGTTGTTTCCTAGTTTTCGTACTTAGGATTAAATGTACTGCTGACTCGCACTGAACGCGTCAATAAAATAAAGTTCATAAACCAACTATTTTGTAGAATAGTGGCAAAGGGTCGATCCCATAAAGATTGGTAGTCTTTTTATGGTTAAAAACAACAAAAAGAAATCGGGGGTTTTAAAATAAATTGATTGACTAAACTAAATAAAATAAATAAATAAAGTAACGAAACTAATTTTGAAAACAATTAATGAACACCTAAGTAACACCTAGGTCTACAGTTCCAACAAATCAGGATCAAGATTCAATGGCATATCATGGCCTTCAATCCTTCGCAAAAAGTTATTAATTTAAATTCTCCTAGATTAGCTATAGAAAATCAACATTTGCCATAAATTCCTCATTCTTATAATCTCGATTGTCAGGACATCCGCCACTAACTACTTCCCTAATTAATGCATAGCCCTAGACATCCGCCAATCGGATTTAACACACTAACCACAATAATAAGGATCCGTGAAAATATTAATAATAAATAATTGAATCGTGTTCGCTTCCAGTTTAACCTAGATTCAATTGTTGTACACTCAATAACCGAAAGTTTTATGGAAAATGAGTAAGTGCTCGTCACTTTATTGATCCAAAAGTATAATTACACGGATATTATCGGTCCAAATAACTATAGGTTGTCCACCTAAAAGCATGCACTGGCCATATACATACCCTAAATCTAAAACATAATTCTAAAATAAAAAAACAATGAAATAAGAGAAATTGAATTAAAATAAATAAAAATCATAGATCTCACATAGTATATGTCATAAATCATGAATCCCTCTTGTTTCCTTTTCGACCTAAGCGAGATTGGTTTAGCCGAATATGGTCTTTACGATCACCAAGTATGAAAAATTGTGTGTGACGGCTCCAATGTTGACTCCCCCTCATTCCTAATTTGAAAAACTATTAAAAATTGCTCTCTGGAGGTGAGAAAAACTAATTTTGGGGGTTAGTCTCGTAACACGTCCGCCAAGGAGTACCTATGGCTGTTTGTGGCTTGAAAATGAAGTTCTGAACACGTGGCGGCGCTTGATTGGCTCTACTGCTGTGAACGCACCACGTAGGAGTGTCTCATTTGAGACAATAGCATCTGTAACGAGACGAATGAGGAGGCGCCACGTGTCATTGCTTGAGAGTTGGTTTGCTCGCTCGAAAACTCGGCAAAAAAGTAGGAGAATGTGTAGACGCACATCCCGAGGCACATCCTAAGGCAGCTGAAGCATGAGAAGACCGTCGGTGTGCTTGTCGAATGATCAAGTGATCTTCTACCTCGTGGCGACTGCATTATGTGTGGATGAATTGATGGACGACGCGTGACGTAGCTGTGGCGAGCTGGACCAATGATAAACAAATATGTGGCAACATGCTAGGAGATGAAAAAATCGCACACATTGTGCGAAATTGTGGGAAACCGAACTGTGCATTTTTCGAGGAGATCTCCACAGCTCTGAAGCATGCGTGCCTTAAGTATGACACTCCGGTGCGTCATTTGGCCTGTTGTCCATTAATACACCAACTGCACAGCATGTAACTCGAAGCAAATCGTCTGACATCTGATCAATGCATGTAAATACTCCATTTTGAGTATGTTTTAGCCTCGGATTCAATCGCGCACTTCATTTCACCTGAAAACGTCCAATAAATATAATTAAATATATATTTTAGAGACTTTCCATATTAAATATTTTAAAATAAACTAATAAAAACCTATAAAAACCAACTTATCAAATATCCTCAAACTTAAGACTTTGCACGTCTCGAGCAAAGGTGTAAATGACAACATAAAATAGACCTATACCCGATTCAAAATTCATGGAGTCCCTTTGATTTACATAGCCACCAAATTAACAAGCAACTTAGGAAATTTCAAAGTTATGATATGTCAAGACTCACAATCCAAACACAATTAAGATCACACTTTAAAGACATAGATTCGGTCGAGACAAAGACCATCAACTACTCACGAGTTTTCTTGGTCTATACATTCAAGCACACAAGTTTAAAATCTCACTTAATCAAGTGAAAACAGTCGAACTAAATCTTTTATTTGAGGAGTTTCACAACTTCCACCTTTATTCATCTTATTTTCTCTATTTTTTCCATATTTTTTTTCAAGTAATACGGTCCCTGCTACATTTCATATGGACAACTTTTATCACTTTTTCCACCACTTGATTCCTTGCTCCATTTCCTATGGAAACCTGCAGGACTCTCTATTTTTTTTTTTTTGAAATACTTTTGTTAGTCATACTCACTTCCACTATGATTAAGCAAATCCCCCAATGTGGGTCAAAATATCAATATTTGCATAAGTTTGATCGTCTACTCCCTTTCGTTATCTGGCATAAAATCCAACCATCAAATAAGTTCTTAATCATGAAATCATAAAAATGTTGAGCTACGGACTCGATTGAGTGTTTCTCCTAGTTTTCTTTAAGTTTCAAGTCAATAAGGCAATTGTAATTTACTCATCCACAACCAAAGGCATGAACAAAGTTTCTGGTGACTCTAAATAACTAAAAATAAAAATAACTATACTAAATACATGCATGAAAAAGTATCAAATCCTAATGAAATGAGAGAAAAGTATGAATGGACAAGAAATGAAAGAAACGGAAGAAATGATATAAAACACTACCATTACCATCTGACAACCGCATTAAGAAATAAATGATCTCACATGCGATCTTTCACAAAGAATCCATCCAAATCAATCCACAATCCCTCAAATACCCCCAAACTTAATTTGAACCTTGTTCTCAAGGTTCACAACAAGTCAAGAGGCCAAAACATAGAAAACAAACAAAATGGTGAAAGAACATGATAGATATAAGAAAAAGGAAATGATACGAGTTCATGCATAATGATAAAAAAAATACTAAAATGAGTAAACAAAATAATACTTGTCAAAATTTGGACTGCCTCCCAATAGCACTTTTGGTTAAAGTCGTTGGCTCGACTGGGTCTGAGTCTTTCAATCGGTTTAGACTGGTGTTGCAAGTGAGACATCCTCCACATTATGGATCGGGAAGTCTTCATAGAAGATCTTCAATCTGTGGTCATTCACTTTAAAAGCATTACCAGTCTCCAAACTCTGAATCTCCACTACATCGTGATCATACACTGCAATCATAATATACGGTCATGCCACCTCGATCTTAGCTTACCTGTAAAAATCTTAAAACGTGATTGAAATAAAAACACTTTTTAACCAACACGAAAAGATTTTCTAGAGAGATTGCAATCATATAACGCTTTCATTTTTTTCTTTGTAAATCTGCGCATGTCGTTCCTGATTTCCTCTAATTCTTGAAAAGTGAGCTTTCTTTCTATTCCTACTTCATCAAGCTTCATATTAAGTTGTTTCACAGCTTAGTAGGATTTATGCTCGAGCTCGACAGGCCGGTGGCAAGCTTTACCATACACAAGGTGATATGGGGACATTCCAATTGGCGTTTTAAACGCGGTTGTTAAGCCCGAACCACATCATCAAGAAGTGTACTCCGATCTTTACGAGTAGGATTCACCGTATTTTCCATGATGGATTTAATCTTCCTATTAGATACATCTGCCTGACAACTCGTTTAGGGATGATACGCTGTAGACGTTCGATGAGTGACATTATACTTCCTCAAAAAACTTTCAACCATATAGTTTCAGAAGTTAGTGCATCTATCACTGATCAGGGTACGTAGGGTACCAAATGTTGTGAAAATCCTTGATTTGAGGAATTTAAATACCACTTTAAAGTCGTTAGTGCATGTAGCCTTAGCTTCCACCCACGTAAACACGTAGTCCATTGGCAAAAGCATGTAAACATTACCAAATGACACTGAAAATGGTCCCATGAAATCTATAACCCATACGTCAAATATCTCACAAATATGAATCGTGGTAAGTGGCATTTGGTCTCTATGATCATGGTTACCAGTTTTGTGACAGTTAGGACAAGTCTTGGTAAACATGTACGAATCATGAAAAATAGTAGGCCAATAAAACCCACCCTCAAGAACTTTCCTAGTTGTCTTACGGGGACTGAAGTGGCCACCGCAGGCGTAAGTATGATAAAAGCCAATATGAAGTGACTCTTAGTCTGAGTAGCACAACGCCTAATAACCTGGTCGTAGCAAAATTTCCATAAGTATGGGTCATCTCATACATAGTACTTAGCATCGCTCCTTACTTTATTCTTTTGAGCCTTTGAAAGATGAGGAGATAGCTCGCCCGAGGTGATATAGTTCACCAAATCAGAGTACAAGTGGAGATCTTCCATAACAAAATAAATGTACTCGTCAGGGAAATCATCCCCAAGAATGGTAGAACACTCGCCATTCTCAATCCTGTTGAAATGGTCTGCATCTAGATTCTCTGCACCACTTTTATCTTTAATTGTGATTTCAAACTCCTGTAGTAGGAATATCCATCTAATGAACCTAGATTTACATCCTTTTTTGCTCATCAGGTACTTCAAAGCAGCGTGATCAGAGTAAATGACAACCTTGGTTCCGAAAAGATAAGGCCGAAACTTCTCTAGTGTGAAGATAACGACAAGAAGCTCCTTCTCAGTAATGTGTAGCTCATCTGAGCCGCATCTAGAGTATGAGAAGCATAGTAAATTACATGTGAAGCTCTCTCAACTTTTTGTCCTAATACTACACCCACTGCATGATTACTAGCATCACATATAATTTCAAATGGAAACTCCCAATTAGGGGCATGAATCACTGGTGTGCTAGTAAATGAATCTTTCAGTGCATCAAATGCACTCTTACTTGCCTTATCAAACTCAAACGGTACGTCCTTTTAGAGTAGATGGCATAGGGGGTTGTGCAATCTTTGAAAAGTCCTTGATGAAACAATGGTAAAAACTGGTGTGTACAAGGAAAGATTTAATATCCCGCGCGTTCGCAGGGTAGGGAAGTTTCTTGATAACATCAATTTTAGCTTATTTTACCTCTACGCCCCTAGCCGAGACATGTGTCACAAAATAAGACCTTGATCCACCATAAAATGACACTTTTCATAGTTCAGAATCAGGTTCTTCTCGATACACCTGCTGAGTACCTTTGTTAGATTGATGAAACAGTTATGGAATGAATAACTATAAATAGTAAAGTATTCCATAAAGACCTCAATGAAATGCTCAACAAAATCTGAAAATATGCTCATAATGCACCTTTAAAAGGAGCAGGTGCATTACATAACCCAAAGAGCATGCACCGATAGGCAAAAGTGCCAAACGGACAAGTAAAGATCGTTTTCTCCTGGTCTTCAGGCGCTACAGATATCTAGTGAAAATCGGAATAACCGTCAAGACAACAGTAATGAAAACGATCGGCTACTCTCTCCAACATCTGATCAATGAATGGAAGAGGGAAGTGACCCTTCCTGGTGGAAGCGTCTAACTTCTTGTAGTTAATACATACCCTCCATCCATTTTGAATGCGGGTCAGAACCAACTCACCATATGAATTAGTGACTACCGTGATTCTCATTTTTTTAGGAACTATCTGGATAGGGCTTACCCATTTACTATCAGAGATGGGGTAAATCATGTCAGCATCAAGAAGCTTCGGTATCTCCTTCTTTTTGACATCCATCATAGGTGGATTGAGCCTCCTCTAGGCTTCTTTCATAGGTCCCACTTCCATATATATATATATATATATATATATATATATATATATATATATATATATATATATATTATGCATAAAAGTGGAAGGGCTTAAACTTTTGATATTGGCTATGGCCCACCCAATAGCCTATTTAAACTCCTAAAGTACTCGCATGAGTCTTTCTTCCTCCAAATGTGTAAGTTTGGCCAAGATGATCATAGAGAGTGTGTCATTCGCACTTAAAAACATGTACTTTAGGTGCTCAGGTAATGGCTTCAGCTCAAGTGTGGGAGCTTTAACTAATAAGGGAGAAATTTCGGAGTCAGAAGTAGGCAACTCCAAATAACAGACAGCTGGGGGTAGGGTTGGAATGAATCCAACTCTAAAACAACATCCTCGACATCGGTATCGAAGGTCAGAACACTCTCGTGGATATGAGTAGTGTCAAGATGATTCTCTAACACTACTTTAACATCATCATCGCCACTCGTGAGCAAGGTCTGCTCAACGAATGGATCCACACAGTCTATGGTATACACCACAGACGATACAACACTAGGGTATCTGTCACGGCCCAATAATTAATGCATGTTTAATTCGTTAATTATGACACAATGACCCGTGACGTGGGACCCGTAGTGCGATACGTGTCATTACCGAGGCACGGTGGCCGAGGTACATGTTATATTTGTTGTGTTGTTTGCCTAGTGTCTTGTATATGTGTAGACTACTAAGTCATTTACGGGTATGCAGATACCGAGACGAGCGGGGACGCGCCTCGAATCGCGTGTGACGACGTGGGCCCGAGGTAGCGGCTCGTGGGGTAAGTTTAGTGAATTGCATTTGAAAAAAAAAATCAAAAATCATAAGGGGATGTGGACCCCAAGAGGCCACATCACCTACTATATACACCACATATCTATATATACATGATGGGTCATTTTGATCTTCAATATATATATATATATATATATATAACGAGAGAGACAAAAAGACAAAAAAAAACCAAACAATAACAACGAGAGAAAAACAAAGTGAACGAGAGAAACCGAGGAAGAAGAGATTGGCGGTGAGAGAGAGAGATCGGGGAGAGAAGAAAGAGAGACCGAGAGACACGAGAGAGCTCGAGGAAGGTGAGTGATTTGTTGTTCTTGTTGATTTTCGTTGTTGTTCGGTCGTTGTTGTTTCGGTGGTGGTGGCCATGGAGGATCGACCTCCATGGCCGATCGAAAAGCGTGAGGAAGAAGATGGCGGGGGTCTCCCATGCCATCAACTTCGATGGTTTGGGGATGGACGCCAAAGTCCCAACGCCTCGAAGAAAAAAAAAAAAAAAAAAAAAAAAAAGAAACCAGAGCACGAATGCTCGGTGAGGAAGAAGAAGAAGGAGTCGGGTCGGGTCGCCGAACCCATATGGGTCGGGTCGGACCGACCGACCGACGACCATGCAGAGGAGGACCGGTCGACCGACCCGGATCGGGTTGGACCGGGTCGGGTTGACCCGGATCCACCCTAATATATATATATATATATATTTAATGATTTAAATATATATAATATATATATTTAATTATTTAATTAATTTAAACAGTTTTTAATATATAATAAATTCCTAAAAATAGTTCAAAATATGTAAAAATTCAGGAAAATTTCAGAAAAATGGGAAAAAAATATATTTTTGACCCAAATCAATAAAACGTCCATATTTCTATTAAAAGTGAAAATTTCGGGAGTCGGTCGAGGCGTTATACTGGGGTTTTACCTCGAAAAACGCAAAAATCGAGAAATTGGTATTTCGATCGATTTCGACCAACTTATAACTTGTGAATAAGTAATAATAACACTAAATTGATAAATTTTCAAATGTTAGGACAGTAGAGGAGCTATTACGGGGTTTGGGTGCGTACATCGACGCGACGGAGCCGGATAGCTTAGGAATTCTTTGTGTGTAGGTAAGTAAACTGGTTTGAGACATTTATTTACATTTCATTCCATTTATTTATTTATTTTCAGTTATTCGAACTGAATTACCTTTGAAATCCATATGCTATGACTTGTTCAGTTGCTCATTTTATGCTGTTCATAGCATACTCTATTTTGTATATCATTGATTCTAATTCCTATACTTTGTCGTATTGATTGTCGTGTGTGAGTCAGTGATATAGCATGCTATTAGGATAGTTTGTATACTTTGACTCGAATCCTTTGTGCAATGATATGCTATTACATCTCTTGGATTCCAATACCGCGTCGTTTTTGAATATGAAAGTGGTTCTTGTGGTTAGGGTCATTTGATGATAGAAATTCCGCTTTCATACGAGGGTCACTAGACTTGTCGGGATGTTAGGAAATTTCTCCACTACCTTGCATGACACACGAGGTAACGTGCCTCGAACGGGGTAATCGGACCTCGGGGTTTGTTGGCGCAAGAATAACTTGGTTGAACATGACGAGTTTTAAAACTCGGGTATGTTAGCAAGTATACATTCGGTGACATCGATTTCACTTGGAATAGAAAAGGCGTATCGTACGTACGACCTTTTGACATTAGAGCTCAATTTATGATGAAATGCTATGTAGCGAGCTCGATCGTAGTGGACGGGCCGATGTGATGAAGATCGCGGCCGACCGACCCTAATCCATTACTACTTAACTCGAAGTCGGTTTCATATGTGATTAACTCAAGTATCTCTTTGCATTATATTCCTTTCAAAGATAAGTTTCTATTTAAATTATGCAATTTGATACTTGTTGCTTATTCGGGAATGTGGATCGATGTCTCTCAAGTATTACTTAAATATATTCATGCACTCACCGTCTAGTTTGTGACGGTGGTGCAGATCAATCGAGTAGCGAGACCAGCAAAGAGAAGATTGGTGACTACCTCTCGAGCCGGCGGAGGACCGCTACGACCTACTTTTGTACGTTTTGTATGCTTTTGTATTACATTTCTATGTACATGCTTTTACTTTTGGGTTGAGTGATAGGAACACCTGACTATAAACACATGTTATATATATCACCATTTTTGTTTATATATGCATGTGATCACTACTTCCTGATTTTTCCACAATAGGTTAGGTCTTAAGATGTCATTTCCACTAGTAATTTAATAAGACTTCCATTTGAATAATTGGTTAGAAGAAAAAAATTAACTCGATTTATAGACAACCATAGGTTAGTCACTAGAACAATTAAGTTAATTGTAGGTGGTATCATAAATGGTAGGCATTTAGGTATTTAAATAAGGTCGACTAATTCTGGTTAGGTCCTATAAGGGATATTAGGGCTTAATTAGGGATTAGGCGGGCGGTGCCCTTATTTGTAATTGGGGCCGTCACGGTTGGTATCGAGCCAAGGTTTTCGAACTTGACATACTTATATAGTCTCGGGTTATATGAGACCAATACAATTAGTATTAACGTCATGGATTTGAGAAACATGACTTTAAGATTGTAGAATATGATGTTTCTACAATATGATACCACTGCTACAATATGTAATATGTAGTGAACGGCCTACATTGTTCAGCTAGAAACAACTAAAAGATGTAAAAAAAAGTTGTAGAAGTTAGAAAACTTTAGTTAGATGTGGAAAACCAGATGATCCTCGCTTAGAAACTATTAGTTGGGATGTGAGTGAAGTGAGTTGGGGATTTGATATATTTATTATATACATGTTAATTTTGTTATGTGTATATATGCGTTATCCACGTAGTAGCTGATTCGCGTTCGTTCTCCATTCGCAGTCGGAGATGGCGGATTCACGTGATAGAGATGATGCCGGTGCGAGTGGTAGCCAGCCTTCGATACCATCAGCAGAGGATTTTCAGAGGCTTTCAGATCGAGTAGCTGCTCGGGGTCAGCAATTGGCGGATTTCATTGCACTGGTGACTTCTCACCTTGCCCTACCAGCACCTCCAGCTCAGACAGCTGTTCTTACGACTACCGTACCGATCGTAGTACCGACTGTACCTGCGACACCGATGATAGCAACTCCAGCAGCGGAGACAGTGCCGATACCATTTTCCACACCCCCATCAGCTGGTTCGACAGCGGTAGTTCAGTTGGTGAAAGATTTCATCAGATTGAAACCTGTTTATTTTGACGGTCATAGGGAGTTTGAGAAGGTTGAGAAGTGGGTCTTGTCGCAGGAGAAATTACATAGAGTCTTGCAGATTGATGACAGACTTAGAGCGGAGATTTCATCGTATACCTTGCAGCGAGATGCCGATGTGTGGTGGCGTGCGACGATAGCTGCCGAGGGAGAGTTTGAGTCTTGGGATGCGTTCAAGACTAAGTTCTATCAGCAATACTTCCCACCCGCGGTGATGAAGCGGTTGAGGAAGGAGTTCATGAACATAAGACAGGGAGCCGACGAGACAGTTATGAAATACCGAGACAGATACGGCTATTTGAAGCAGTTTGCCGGAGATCTTGTGAAGGAGGATGCCGATGAGGTATATTATTTTGGCGATGGACTGAGGCCGGATATTGGTTTCTACTTGGCCAGTTCGGGTGCCAAGACATTGGGAGAAATTTTCGAGCGGGCATTGGCTCACGAGACTTATTATATGAGCCGCGTGGCTGACGGGACACCCTTAGTACCTGCGATGACACCTGATCAGATGGCAGAGTATGAGCGGAGGAGACAGAAAGGCAAAGGACCGAGGAGATGGGATAGGGGTGTTCAAGGGGCGATTGTGCCTTATGTAGCACCTCCTATACCTTTGCAGACTATTGTGGGTCGACCTCCTGTACCACCACCAGTCAGACGCATTGCCAGCTCCTACTACGTCTACTTTACCCGCTTTACCAGCACCACCAGCCTCACGTCAGCAGCATGGTGGTAGAGGCAGAGGTAGAGGTAGAGGACGAGGACGAGATAGTTTCAGACCAGGGCAGAGACAGACATCTCCACAGGCTCAGGATCGGACACACGTTCATTCGAGAGCAGTCACTTGCTATCGATGTGGTCAGAAGGGACACATCAGTCGAGATTGTCCACAGCCAGCGACATCGATTCCGCCACAACGTCGAGAGGTCGTCCATACGATTGCACAGCCTGATACAGACGCTACGCGAAACTTATTGAGGGTATGGTTTCTATTCGCGGTTATCGAGCTTATGTTTTATTTGATTCGGGTTCTACAGTTTCTTTCATTTCCGGTCGCATGGTCAGAATGTTAGGGTTGAAACCAATTAGTGTCGAAGTCCATTTGATTTTGAGTACGGCAGCTGGAGATAGAGTGTACCCTAATTTTCTGGTGGAGAGATGTCCAGTAGAGATCGACAGGGTCGAGTTACCTGCAGATTTCAGGGTGCTAGAATTTTTGGAATTCGATGCGTTGCTAGGGATGGATTGGCTAGCATCATATCATGCTCATATCGACTGTTTTGCGAAAATAGTGAGATTTGAGATTCCAGGGCGTCCAGTGTTCGTGTATAGTGGTAGTACACCGAGAGTCGTGAGCACTCGAGGTCGGCTTGCGACTAGTGGGGAGATGGAGACTTTGGTATCTGTATATACCGTTGCAGAGAGTCATGAACCGAAACTTGCAGAGATTCCGGTTGTGTGCGAGTTTCCCGACGTGTTTCCGGAAGACTTACCTGGATTACCACCACCGAGGGAGATTGATTTCATTATTGAGTTGGTGCCAGGGACAAAATCGATATCTATACCACCATATCGCATGGCTCCGCGAGAGTTGGAAGAATTGAGGAAACAGTTGCAAGAATTGAGCGAGAAGGGATTCATCACACCTTCCATATCACCATGGGGAGCGCCGGTCTTATTTGTGAAGAAGAAGGACGGTACTTTGAGACTGTGTATTGATTACTGACAATTGAATAAGGTCACAGTCAAGAACAAGTATCCACTACCGCGTATTGATGACTTATTCGATCAGCTGAGAGGAGCGCAGTTTTTCTCCAAAATAGATCTACGATCAGGGTATCATCAACTGAGGATCAGGGAGGATGATAGATACATAACAACGTTTAGTACGAGGTATGGACACTATCAGTTCACAGTCATGCCGTTTGGTTTGACTAATGCTCCTGCCATGTTTATGGATTTGATGCATCGAGTGATGAGACCATATCTTGACCGCTTTGTGATCGTATTTATTGATGATATATTGGTGTACTCGAAGACTCGAGAAGATCACGAGCAGCACCTCAGGGAGACGTTGCAGACTTTGAGGGAGCACAGACTATATGCCAAATTCAGTAAGTGTGAATTTTGGTTGTCTGAGGTTAAATTTTTGGGTCATGTAGTTGGAGCAGCAGGTATTGCTGTAGATCCAGCAAAGATTCAGGTGATTTTGGATTGGTCAGCGCCGACGTCAGTAACGGAGATTCGTAGTTTTCTGGGGTTAGCAGGCTATTACCGAAGGTTCGTGAAGGATTTTTCGAAGATCGCTTCACCAATGACCAAGTTGACCCAAAAAGACGTGAAGTTTCATTGGTCGGATGAATGCGAAGAGTCATTTGCCAAATTGAAGAACTTGTTGACTACCGCACTAGTGTTGATATTTCCAGAGGCTGGAAAGGGTTTCATGGTGTACACAGATGCTTCTCGTATGGGGTTAGGTTGTGTGTTGATGCAAGAGAAAGGTACGGTGGCCTATGCATCAAGACAATTGAAGATACATGAGAAGAACTACCCAACTCATGACTTAGAGTTGGCGGCGGTAGTGTTTGCTCTGAAGATATGGAGACATCATCTGTATGGAGAGAAGTTCACACTCTATACTTGACCATAAGAGTTTGAAATATCTCTTCACACGGAAAGAGAGTGAATATGAGACAGCATGAGATGGTTAGAGTTTTTGAAAGACTATGACTTTTCTCGGAATATCATCCGGGAAAAGCAAATGTCGTTGCGATGCGCCGAGTAGAATTTCGACTAGAAATGCCGAGACTATTCGATGTCATATGACGCACGAGTATGGTTTACTCGAGGCGGCGACGAGGCCGAGTCGATCCGATGTTGCTAATGACACGGAGGTACGGATTTGTGCTCAAGTGAGACTTCGCAAAGTGTCGACTCGAGAGAGTGTCGAGGATCGAAAGTTCGACATATCGTATCCAAGATTCAAAGCGAGTTAGCGCAGAGTTCGAATGTATCGACTAGGCAGAGACAACATATCGGTGTCTCGATTTCGAGGCGATTGTGGATACGAGAAGGTGGCGAGGCGAGAGATGAGATTCTTCAGATTCACATCGTTCCGATTCACCGTTCATCCAAGAATGACCAAAATGTATCATGATATGAAAAGACATTTTTGGTGGCCTAGGATGAAAGCGGACATATCAGAGTATATCAGGAACTGTGGGATCTGTCAGCAGGTGAAGGCAGAGCATCGTAGACCTGGAGGATTACTACAGCCACTTCCCATTCCACAATGGAAGTGGGAAGACATATCTATGGATTTCGTTCGAGGACTGCCGAGGACGATTCATAGACATGATTCCATCTGGGTGATTATGGACAGATTGACGAAATCGCCCATTTCATACGGATTGCAACTCATTACACATTTGACCAGCTGAGTGTATTGTTCGAGAGAGAGATTATCAGGCTGCATGGAGTACCTTTGACTATTACGTTAGACAGAGATGCTATGTATACATCCAGGATGTGGCGGAGTATGCAGGAGCAATATGGTACACGTTACGATTCAAAGATGACTTTTCACCCTCGGGATCGATGGATGATCGAGAGATTGATTCAAACTCTCGAAGATATGCTCAGGGCGTGTGTACTTGAGTTTGGCGGATCGTGGGAAGAGTATTTACCTTTGTGTGAATTTGCATACAACAACAGTTATCAGGCGAGTATTGAAATGGCGCCATTTGAGGCGTTATATGGCAGACCATGTCGCTCACCATCTTGTTGGGGCCGGGCGAGAAGACCGAAATTTGTTAGGGCCTGAAATTGTTGTCGATCACACAGAAAAGGTAAGGCAGATTCGCCAGAAGCTTAAGGGAGCCCAGGAGAGGCAAAAGAAGTATGCAGACATGTATCGCAGCGATCTCACGTACGATGAGGGAGCTTTAGTATATCTAAAGGTTTCTCCTCGTAAGGGTCATCATCGATTTGGTTTGAAAGGCAAATTAGCACCGAGATTCATCGGACCTTTCAAAATCAAGAAACGAGTTAGAAAGGTTGCTTATGAGTTAGAGTTGCCTCCACAAATGTCGGGTATTCATCCGGTGTTTCATATTTCGATGCTTCGACTAGCTAAGTCAAAGCGCAAAGCGAGAGGCAGACGGTGGATTTGAGTCGAGATTGATTTGAGTGAAGATATCTCATATGAAGAGCAACCCGTTCAAATTCTTGACCGAAAGGTACAAAAGTTGAGAAACAAGTCTATCCCGAAGGTATTAGTGAAGTGGCAATTTCATGGAGATTCGAAACTCACTTGGGAACGGGAAGACTATATGCGCGATGATTTCGTACCTTTTTTGAGTCGGGTATATTTTAAAATTCGTTTAGTTTAAGTTCGAGGACGAACTTCCTATTAGTTGGGAAGTATTGTCACGGCCCAATAATTAATGCACGTTTAATTCGTTAATTATGACACAATGACCCGTGACGTGGGACCCGCAGTGCGATACGTGTCATTACCGAGGCACGGTGGCCGAGGTACATGTTATATTTGTTGTGTTGTTTGCCTAGTGTCTTGTATATGTGTAGACTACTAAGTCATTTACGGGTATGTAGATACCGAGACGAGCGGGGACGCGCCTCGAATCGCGTGCCGACGTGGGCCCGAGGTAGCAGCTCGTGGGGTAAGTTTAGTGAATTGCATTTGAAAAAAAAAATCAAAAATCATAAGGGGATGTGGACCCTAAGAGGCCACATCACCTACTATATACACCACATATCTATATATACATGATGGGTCATTTTGATCTTCAATATATATATATATATATATATATATATATATAAGAGAGACAAAAAGACAAAAAAAAAACCAAACAATAACAACAGAGAAAAACAGTGAACGAGAGAAACCGAGGAAGAAGAGATTGGCGGTGAGAGAGAGAGATCGGGAGAGAAGAAAGAGAGACCGAGAGACACAGAGAGCTCGAGGAAGGTGAGTGATTTGTTGTTCTTGTTGATTTTCGTTGTTGTTCGGTCGTTGTTGTTTCGGTGGTGGTGGCCATGGAGGATCGACCTCCATGGCCGACCGAAAAGGCGTGAGGAAGAAGATGGCGGGGGTCTCCCCATGTCATCAACTTCGATGGTTTGGGGATGGACGCCAAAGTCCCAACGCCTCGAAGAAAAAAAAAAAAAAAAAAAAAAAAAAAAAACCGAGCACGAATGCTCTGGTGAGGAAGAAGAAGGAGTCGGGTCGGGCCGGCCGACCCGAACCCATATGGGTCGGGTCGGGCCAGACCGACCTGACGACCACGGGAGGACCGGTCGACCGAGGCCGGATCGGGTTGGACCGGGTCGGGTTGACCCGATCCACCCTAATATATATAATATATATATTTAATGATTTAAATATATATAATATATATATTTAATTATTTAATTAATTTAAACAGTTTTTAATATATAATAAATTCCTAAAAATAGTTCAAAATATGTAAAAATTCAGGAAAATTTCAGAAAAATGGGAAAAAAATATATTTTTGACCCAAATCAATAAAACGTCCATATTTCTATAAAAAGTGAAAATTTCTGGAGTCGATCGAGGCGTTATACTGGGGTTTTACCTCGAAAAATGCAAAAATCGAGAAATTGGTATTTCGATCGATTTCGACCAACTTATAACTTGTGAATAAGTAATAATAACACTAAATTGATAAATTTTCAAATGTTAGGATAGTAGAGGAGCTATTATGGGGTTTGGGTGCGTACATGGACGCGACGGAAGCCGGATAGTTTAGGAATTGCTGTGTGTAGGTAAGTAAACTAGTTTGAGACATTTATTTACATTTCATTCCATTTATTTATTTATTTTCAGTTATTCGAACTGAATTACCTTTGAAATCCATATGCTATGACTTGTTTAGTTGCTCATTTTATGTTGTTCATAGCATACTCTATTTTGTATATCATTGATTCTAATTCCTATACTTTGTCATATTGATTGTCGTGTGTAAGTCAGTGATATAGCATGCTATTAGGATAGTTTGTATACTTTGACTCGAATCCTTTGTGCAGTGATATGCTATTACATCTCTTAGATTCCAATACTGCGTCGTTTTTGAATATGAAAGTGGTTCTTGTGGTTAGGGTCATTTGATGATAGAAATTCCGCATTCATACGAGGGTCACTAGACTTGTCGGGATGTTAGGAAATTTCTCCACTACCTTGCATGACACACGAGGTAACGTGCCTCGAACGGGGTAACCAGACCTCGGGGTTTGTTGGCGCAAGAATAACTTGGTTGAACATGACGAGTTTTAAAACTCGGGTATGTTAGCAAGTATACATTCCGGTGACATCGATTTCACTTGGAATAGAAAAGGCGTATCGTACGTACGACCTTTTGACATTAGAGCTCAATTTATGATGAAATGCTATGTAGCAGAGCTCGGATCGTAGTGGACAAAGTGATGTGATGAAGATCGCGCCGAACCGACCCTAATCCATTACTACTTAACTCGAAGTCGGTTTCATATGTGATTAACTCAAGTATCTCTTTGCATTATATTCCTTTCAAAGCATAAGTTTCTATTTAAATTATGCAATTTGATACTTGTTGCTTATTCGGGAATGTGGATCGATGTCTCTCAGTATTACTTAAATATATTCATGCACTCACCGTCTAGTTTGTGACGGTGGTGCAGATCAATCGAGTAGCAGACCAGGCAAAGAGAAGATTGGTGACTACCTCTGAGCCGGCGGAGGACTGCTACGACCTACTTTTGTACGTTTTGTATGCTTTTGTATTACATTTCTATGTACATGCTTTTACTTTTGGGTTGAGTGATAGGAACACCTGACTATAAACACATGTTATATATATCACCATTTTTGTTTATATATGAATGTGATCACTACTTCCTGATTTTTCCACAATAGGTTAGGCCTTAAGATGTCATTTCCACTAGTAATTTAATAAGACTTCCGCTGAATAATTGGTTAGAAGAAAAAAAAAATTAACTCTGATTTATAGACAACCATAGGTTAGTCACTAGAACAATTAAGTTAACTGTAGGTGGTATCATAAATGGTAGGCATTTAGGTATTTAAATAAGGCTGACTAATTCCTGGTTAGGTCCTATAAGGGAGATTAGGGCTTAATTAGGGATTAGGCCGGGCGGTGCCCTTATTTGTAATTGGGGACGTCACAGTATCGCATCGCATCATTGATGTTAAACCTAATGACTTCACCGTCGAACTCCATGGTAAGAGATCCATCATCAACATTTATATTCTTCTTCGCCGTTTTCAAAAACGGACGTCCAAAGAGTACTGACAAAGCATTGGGGAATGGTTCCTCCATCATATCTACCACATAGAAGTCAGTAGGAAACATAAACTCATTCAGTCGGACTAGAACGTCCTCGAGAACACCTACGGGTCTGCCAACTGAATGACAATATCGGTCTCCTCTAATGGGCTTACATGCAATGTCTCATAAATAGACAATGGCATGACATTAATGGAAGCGCCAAGGTCACACATAGCCCTCTGAATGCTGACATCACATATAACACAAGGTACTAAGAACATCCCAGGATTATTGCATTTAGGAGGCCACTTCCTTTGTAAGATAGTCGTGATGGTTTCTCCCATTTAGACTTTTTCGTTGCCTTTGAGTTTCCTTTTGTTAGTGCATTTCCTTAAGAAACTTTCCATACCTAAGGGCTTGCTTCAGGCATCGAGGAGTGGAATATTGATTTCCACTCGCCGAAAGGCCTTGATAATTTCTTTCTCCTCATTCTTTTTCTTATCTAAGATGAGTCGTTGTAGAAAATGAGGTTTGACCTCGAATATGGGTGGTAATTCCTTTTAAGTAATTACCATATGTTTAAGGATAGACAAAGTCACTACTAACTCGTGTTATTCCTTATTTTCCTGGTCTTTGGCATTAGATGACCCGTTGTTCCTTTTGGGTCCCTCCAACTCTTTACCACTTCGGAGTGTAGTTGCATTAGCACTCAAGTTAGATTCGGGTAAGGTTGCGAAAGCAACTTTCCCTTATCTTCGAGACGTCCATTCTTTTGTGACATTTGGTCCATTAGAACTTGAAAAGTCTGGACCACTAATTTGGTTTCACTGATGGATTTCTCAGTGGTAGCCTTAAATTAGGTCATCTCACTCATAAATTAGCTTTGTTGACCCATAAAAGCTTTGAACATATCCTCAAGTAAAGAGGGATTATTAAAGGGTGTAGGCAACGGTTGACCTCTAGGGACAAAGGTCTGATGATTCTGATTTTGAGGCCCGTCACTGAAGTTCGAGTTGTTCCTCATTGTTACGTGGTTATATTTATTCCTAAATGGGACTCAAAGTGGTCCCTAAAACTGATTACCCATGGCATTGGCCCGTTAATTGTCCTCAAAGAGAGCTGGACATTCATCAATTGCATGATTTGTGGTAGTACATAAGCCATAAGCTTTGACTTGCACTTTGCCAAATGAGAGGAAACGATCCATCATGGAGGTTAATTGGTCAATTTTCTGGTTAGTAGGACTTTAGACACTCCCTGCAGTTAGACTTCGGTAAGTAGTAGCATCAAGATCACCATAAAGGCGTAATTGTTGTGCGATGTCCTTATATAGTTTCTTCATTTAAGTCGGAGTTTTATATCGAATGTGAGCCCTACATGAATTATTAATCATGCATCGTTATATGAGCAACATGCCAACATAGAAGAAATAGGTTATGGCCTTCTCAGATTGGCCATGCTGCGGGCAACTAGTAATCAATCCCTTATAGGGATCCTAATATACACCAAATGATTCACCCGACTTCAGTTTAATGTTGCATATATCCTTAATGAGCTGAGCAACTCTATCCTCATGGAAGAATTCATTTAAAAGCACGGTTTTCATCTCATTCTAGAAGTTAATGCAGCAAAGTGGAAGGTAAAAAAGCTATTCTTTGGCTTTGTCTTTAAGGCAAA